>WOVY01003750.1:0-489167 GCA_013436015.1 Rhipicephalus annulatus | reverse complement strand
ATCATTGATGGTGCCTATGCATAGGCGTGCCCACCACGGGGGTAGGGGGGCGGGCGGCCCTTGGTCACTTACGGGGCAATGTAAATCCCTATAGGTACATGAAGAAATAGAGATGGGCACTGTAACTAGACGGGGGTTGGGGGTTGCAGCGCCCCTTGCTGATCACCTCATACACCCCCCCCCCTCGAAGGGATGTCAAACTGAATAGATAGGAAATACAAATTTTACGGCGTGGGTCGCAGTGTCCCACAATATATATATATATATAATATATATATATATATTATATATATATATATATATATATAATATATATATATATTATATATATATATATATGTGTGTGTGTGTGTGTGTGTGTGTGTGCGGGGGCGAGAGGCGTGTCTCTCCCTCCTCTCGTAGGCGCTGCGTGCACTGACCATGCCATTCTCTGACCTTTATTTCTTAACCTAAAGCATCACTTCCGTGCTCCGCATGGTTGCAGAAGGTATACTGTGGATTGTTCTCTTTTTCGACCAAAGCACGTGTCGTCTTCGATAATCTTGTGAAAAGGACTTGCATTCGAACGGCTTTTGACCGAGCAAGGGTTTTTGTAATAAATTCAAGCTTTTTTTCTCAATTGTTTCTGCATATGAAATATGTGCTGTCCGTAGATCGTGACAGCCCATTCTTTCATTCACATATAATGTGGACGATATAAAGTGGCAAAGCATGTCGAATCATACAGTGCGAGAAGAAATTAGTCTCTTTTACATTTTCTCAATTATTCTTAGAGTGTTCTGTAAAATTTTGACAATGCCTCAATCATTTCCTTGGTTTTTTTTTCATTCCTACGACATTGTTATCCTACAGGAAAGGCATTCCTTGTGCTATGCATGGTATTTTATTTTGCAAGCATGGATGCAGTTCGATTCTTGCACGTGCACTCCCGCGCCAGTGGTCTGGTGCTTATGGTGCTGAACTGTTGACCCGCAAGTCGCAGGATCGAATGTGGCCGCCGTTCACGGCGGCCACATTTTTGGTGGACGAGAAATAGTGCGAGACCTGTGTAGTTAGACTTAGGTGCACCTTAAGTATATCCCCAGGTGGTTTAAATTTTCGGAGACTTTTGGTACGGGCGTCTCTAATGATTATATGACAACTTTGGGGACGTTAAACGGAACAATTTTTATTGCAACAATTATAGGTGTACACCCTTCTGTTCTTCGACACCCTCACGAACGGCATAATAACACCCTTATGCCCATTACACCCTTCTCTGAGGGTGTATCAGCAAAGAAAAAAATGTTACATTCATTCAAAAAGGGTGTAAATCTGTAAAACACCATTTTTACAACCCATAGGGGTGTTAAAAATTTTACTGTGTACGTGTACACCTTCAGTGCATGTAGAAAGTTTATGAATTGGGGACGTACGAAATGTGTACACCACCAGTGCATGCGCACTGGTGGTGTACAAATTTCGTAGGTCCCCAATTCAAAAACTTTCTAATATTTCTGTGGTGAGCCCCTGCTGGCTGAAGAGATGTTTAGTGAGCACCTCAGGTGTTATTCCCGCTGCGTTGGACTTTCCCGCTGCGTTGGACTATCCTCCTGAGGCCCACCATGAACGTGAACGGCATAATTCACCCTAGCGAGGGCAGTTTACGAAACTGCTTTGGCACATTAGGGAAAGTCTGTTTCTTTAGAGCGAAAATCCTCACTCTTGCACAATTTTCGCTGGCGCCAACGTTGTCCTACCTTCTCGGCGGACCCGAAACACAGGTGTTACATGTACGGACTCTAAACTACTCATCTTCAGCATGACTATTAGCCTTACCTAGTTTCAAGTTGGTACTCACGTCTACTCACACCTATTCCAAAGCAGTATCGTTGACACACCATTGAATACCTAATTGATCACAGGGGTAAACTGTGTGTGTGGCAAAAGGAGAAAAATGAGAAAGGAGACAAGGCAGTGCACGATAACGTGAGATATTGGAGTTAAAAAGCTGTGACACCATGGTCGAAGAATCTAACTATAGGCTAAACGAACTTATGCGTTGGCTCACTAGGACTCACGAAGACTCCGATGGAGCCATCAGGTGAGCCTGAATTTATCCGATGAAGTCCGGTTGAAAAAATTTTTTTGTGAGCGTGAGTCGGAGTGAGCCCGAAGTGCAAAATGTAGTTCATGATTGAGTCTGAGTGAGCTTCAGAACTTTCGCCGACCTAAGCATATAACGTGCATAAAGCGTTCATATCTCGCATAATAAATAAACCATACTATGTTCGTGGATCTGTCCGTCCGTCTCTCCATGCATCGATCCGTCAAACTGTTCAGTAAGCAGTATGTGTGACTGCACACGTCCCCGCACTTGGCCTTCATCGCTGTAAACGCTCGTGCGAACCGAGCATGAACGCGCACGCACAGCATTGCGACAGGCTGCAACACCACCACCAAACAATACACCAAGAAGTTAAAACAAAGAGATGCTAAGCGATCCAGAACAACATATTGAGAGGAGTATATCAGGGCGTGCTTATTTCCGACGCACAACGCATCTTCATTTTTTAGATGCGAAGTAGCTCTTTGACTCATATGTGTAACGCCGAGCGCACGTGCATCCTTACGAACGCACCGCAACGCGTTCCTCTCGACGCAGGTGTTGGAGCAGCGCAAAGAAGGTCAGGCTGCAGCTGCATGATGACTTCACGCTCCCCTCGTACGCTTCCTTCGCCGGTTCACATTGACGTCACACTCTCTCTCACTCGCAGCACGCTCGCCGCAGCGCCCGCAGCTGCCGTCTCCTACACCCGCTCGCAATAGACTTCTATCTCACTTCACCCTCTCCACCACCCGCCAACATTCGACCGCAACGTCGACTGGAAACACTATTTCGGTTTGTTTACATGTGATGAAACTTACACGAAATCCAGCCCGCTCCCGTGTCTTAGCGTTTCAAACAGACGTTTACCCGAGTTGACGCTACACAAAGGTTCACTTGAAACCGTTCTTCGAGCATTGGCGTCGACGCCCGTTTTAACCAGGTCAACGCAACACGCACCACTGCTGCTTCGCATCTTATCAGGGTTCCCTTCAGAGAAACGGTCCATAATTGTTTGGTAAGCCCAAAGAGAAAATCAAATAATTATTGGCGGAATAAATATTTGTACAATTTTCAGCGCGAATGCATTCATGAAAGAAGTCTTGCTAGCTTCCACAGCGTGGCACCTAGTGCATAAAATGTATTATAGTTGGAGTCTTCAATGTAGACATCATGGTCTTTAGGAATAGAGATGCGAAGTGCAGAAAAAAAGGGAAAACAAGTTTTTTTTCGGTACAGGTTAAAAAATTGGCCGAAATTTCAGTGGACAAAAACGTACATAAATGCTTACGCAACACCCAGCGCTGAACGTGAAACCAATAAATACATCGCACATGATACCAAAACACCTAATGACGGATCACCACCTGCAACGGACATCACATAAACTCAGCTCCAGCGTCAGCTTAGTCGTTCGAGTGTTACCATGTTGGGGTGGTTTCTGATCTGCTTGCTAAGTTTAGACTTTCCCTCGTACACATCTGCGACCTCTAGCGGCTGTCCGCTAAAAAGCCGTGTGCAAGCAGAATTTTGGTAGGGCCAATTTCTGACTTGTGGACGAATTTCACGGTCGGGGAGATCATTTGCGGGAAGCACTGCAATAGCAGCTATGGTTTTACCAGTACGACATCTTAACATGATTGATTGATTGATTGATTGATTGATTGATTGATTGATTGATTGATTGATTGACTGGTGTGGGGTTTAACGTCCAAAACATCTCAACATGATGAAGTGAGCCACAGATGAAGCCGTTGATGCAGACTCTGAAGAAGAGTTTGGACTTCATCTCTTTACCATCTTGATCAATGCTTCCATAGCCGAAGCCACGATGTAATGGAAACTTCCAGGTTTTTTATACTATATGCCTTAACAATTCTAAGAAGGCACTCATTCACAGAGAGGTAAAGGAGTTCACGGTGATGCTTCTGGCCTGCCTTCGATCAGTCAAATGCCATATTCTTTTATAAAATGACAGAAGGCATTTCATGTCTGTTATTGACATAAAAGTTTTTTATTTTGACACTTCACCATAAACTATTACAATATCCTAATGAAAATTTGTTCTTTTACATTTTTTCCAAACTTTCGAAACAAATGTGAAAAACAAAAGTTCTTTTTTTGATTGCTCAAAGTTTCCGGAAACTTCACATCTTTACTTGTAGGACGTTACGTCGCTCAATCATCACCATTCACTTCGTGGATCTGAAGTATTTTGAAGAGTTTTATCGCACCTAGTTGTGCTTAATGTAAGATTCTGATTAAAGCCGCACAACCTCGCGAAAAACTTCACGCACTGATATTAGATATTCCTCTGGAAGTTACTGTAAAATATGCAGTGATCCACAGAAACTTGTGAAAATTCTCAGAGAAAGAGTGACGGTTATTTGTAGTGACAGCACACATCAAGTACACCGAACTTTGGGCGAGGCAAAATTAGTGGGTGTTTGATATCCAAGCAATTTATTCGACCGCGGCATTAAGCTGCAGTTAATAAGAAGTTGTATTCTCCCATAGTAGAGTACCAAGTGCTCTAAATCGTTAACCACTTTTTTCTAAACATAATTTATGCGTTACGTTGCGGGTGACTGTTCAATGTATATGGACGGCTTCGTGCTCAACCGTAGTAGAGTTAAAGTACTTTATATTGTTAAAATTTTTTAGGGACGAAGGTCCCTAATGTTTGGGTCGTGAGTCACGATGTATGTACATACATTGCGGACGCACTACCTACGGGTTAAGGCACTTCGCTCCTGAAGCTGTTTCGTAACAGGAGTGCTGCTCCAGGTATTGGTGGTTGTGCTTACGTCGTGGTGAACTCATTCCCACCACAATATCTTGGGGCGATGCTTCTAAGGGGGAAAGTTGATCCACCGTAGTTTTCTGTTGTAGCCACCCCTAGTACACGAACTTTTCAAAGCCTAGGCGCTTCCTTCATGCGGGAGAATATATGAGCCTTATGAGTGCTGAAACTCGGAGGGTGTCTCCTCGATGCGCAAACTGCAGGAACACAAACGCATGTGAAATGAAGGCACGTTACACCTGGCGTAAACTTTGTCTGCCAGCACAACCAAGACTACGAAGCCTAAGCACGGACTTTTTTTCACTACGCTTCTGCATATAGCCCACGAACGCCAACTTTCATACACTGCATAATAAAGGAACACATAATAAAGGTATTATATTCAAGTCGTTCTCATTGGTAATAATAAAACTTACTTTGCGCAAGAATTTTGTGTTTTACTATTTCTAGTTTTCTGGTGTTATGGATTTATTCCACCTTTTTCCTGCCCCAGTAACCAACGATCACATCGCTCGGTTGCAGTGAGTTCACATCGAACTTTGTGAGCGAGCATCAGGGCATGTTCGTTAGGTGATCTCTGTTCATCGAGCAGAGACAAACGAATACAATTATTTGTCGTGAAATATTTTCTTCCCCGCCTATGTAATGACAGAGAAATTAGTTGTGTGCGAGTTATACCATCAGTGTGCGTGTGTTTCTCATCGTTATAGCCTCTTTTGAAAGTGACGACGCTGTACTGCCAGCCTTCTGCTACACCATCTGCTTGAAAGCGAAATTACGATTGCCAGCTATACGTATGAAAGCAATGACCCTTTTCATAGATTGCTTCGCACACGTGGTTGGTATTTCGGTTGTTCAATATTGTTGATACGATTACGCTAAAGATCGCTTACTGCATAACATCGCACCCGTGGGTGTCTACGGTAGGAGCGGTGCTTAGTTTTTTGCATTGATGGCGATTTATGAGGATAAATTACCAGTGCAAAGCTTCGCCTGAGCAACATACGCATTCACGTATATTATGCTGTCCACCGTGCAAACATAGCGTTCCTGACCGAGTAAAAATTGCGTTTCACCCATTTGAATTTACGAATGTTTGACGCAGGCTCATGACTGGTGATGGCCAAGATTTTGCTACCCGTCGATGTGTTCTTTTTCCCTGAGAAATGACGTATACAACTCCACAAAGTTTTTGTGTTTCCGAAAGATGAAAAACAATGCACTCAAATTAGGCGAATGACTTTTGTTCTGTTGTGTTCTGTTCTGTTCTAAATGTTTGGCTGTGGGGAGGTTGAGGTTCATATTGCCTTGGCAAATAGTTTCTTGCCTTTGCGTGGGTTTTCCAGTCGCACATTTCCTGCTCGACCATTCCATTCCTAATTATATATCTGAACGCTTCATTAAAGCTGTTGTTTTCCTTCGAAATCAAGCACATTTTATTGGTTTAAACATTACTGTATCGTGCTCGTCACGTAACCATCGGCACGTCAGTGTTATAGTGGAGTTATCAAAAGAGCGCAGCGATAACTCACGCAATTTTCCTTTACTGCTGCATCCATAAATATGCCTTATTTAGACATGACCTTCCAACAAAGCTATAAATAACCTCTTTTTGTTGCACTAATTTGAAAGTAACATCACATGCCTTTGATGTTCACGCAAAAAAAAACGTATTTATGTTAGATGCGGTTGCAAAACCAAAACCTAAATCACCTGCAAACTAACTACTTGGCGTAGCAACACATGTGCAGAAGGTCCACCCGCGTAGCTTTGGCTTTGCTGCCACAGAAAGCTATCACGGGTCGGATCTCGCCATGATTCGCGGTAAAAAAAAAATTAACGACATCTTCTCAAACGGAACCCTGCTAGAATGCGAAGCAGCAACTTTGCGCACGTCGATTCGGCGGGCGGTTCGGTGGAGGGTTTGCGGCGCTTTCGAGACGTTGCCGATAACATTGCCCATGACGATGTCGAAGATTCGCTGGCGTTGAACTTCCACTGCCGGCGCTTCGGCTTGGCTTCCTTGGCTCACGTCTCGTCGGTGTTACCCGCGTACCGTTTCCATTCTCGAACGCGATCACCATGTCGGTTTCAGTTCACTATAACTCGACGTCTTCTCCAGAGTTCACTATAACTCGCACATCGTCGGTGTCGTTGGTCTTCCACTGCCGACGTTTGAGTTTAGGCTTCCCTGGCTCACGCCTCGTAAATGTTGCAGGCAAGACGTCGCCATTCGCGAACGTGATCGCCTCTGTTAACCGAACCCTCGCAATGCCGGTGACGGCCGGTTTAGTCCAATTCGGCACATGTTTCGGCGGGTAAAAGAGCTTCGCCATCCGGTGTCCTCTCCATCGCAAATAAACGAGCCGAAAGAGTGTTCACTCGATGTGTGCTCGAACGTTGCGAGTGGTGGATAAAGTGAAGCGAGTAAGAGGTGAAACGCGGCGAGCCAACGCCGACTAAATTTCAAGGCCGAAAGGCTGCCGCGGTGACGTCAGAGGTTGGGGGCCCAGTTGCCCAACTGAGCATGCTCAGTGAGACTTTTTTTCCACATCTTTTATTCAGCCCAAACAAGCCGCAGCAGCTGCGAGAGCGGGAGCGTTGGTTCTCCTAAAACGTGAACGAAACACAGGCTTTCCGCCCCGTTCGCGGCGTAACTGGGCCCCCACCCTCTAACGTCACTGCGGCAGCCTTTCGGTCTTGAAATTTAGTCGGCGTTGGGCGAGCGCCTGGTAGGCGAGGGAGAGACGGACGTCACCGCGCACTGTGAGGAGAGGCGCGATCTGCGTGGCACCGCCCCATCACCTGCGGCAAGGAGAGCGTGTTGCGGCACGTTGGCACGGAGACACGGACAGACGGCGTTACACAGGCTAGTCAAAGAGCTGCTCCGTATTTAAGAAATTTTTTATCCCTCTGTGATAGGAATCTCTAAAACACGAATGTTAAACGTGTACTTACAGTAGTTTAATGTTTACTGTACATTATTATGAAAGAGCTTGCGCAGTGTGTATTGGTGTTTGAAAGTCAGCATGCCACTCAACGTGGATGCATCCACACTAACGCTGTCATGCATCTCCATCCCGACAACTCACATCTATCAATAATGACTAAAAACCCTTGTGGTCATAGGTGAGGGCGGTACCAGAGAAAGCGATGTAACAGCCAGAAGAAGGTGACTGATTGGACTCCGATCTTGGGCTAAGGTCGCCTACTCGCAGCAAGTTCGAGTTATTGAACTCCACAGCCGGACGAGAGGGAAACATAATATGTGTTGTTTCTTGTTTGCTGGTCCGCCACGATTTTTCGCGTAGCGAACGTAAACGGTGAACGCGAAGTTAGTACATCCGAATGAAGCACGCTCGTTGCTTTCTGCGTTGCAGAACTTTTTTAGGGGCAAGGCTTCTTAAGCCGCGGGTTTGTCCCTCCTAGCTCGTCATGGTTCGTGACCGCCTAGATCGATGACTCACTGAGCAGGTGCGGATGGGCGGACAGACATACGCACAGACAGACGGACGCATGTGCGCACAGGCATACAGATATTTGCATGGATGGGCAAACAGAGAGACGTACAAATGGACATATGGACGCGCGGATGGAAAGAAGCATGAACAGATGCAAGCCCGGATGGACGGATGGACGCTTTACACCGCTTATCATCACTCACTCCATGGGTATGCCCTTCTTTATTGGTGAAGGCCCTCTTAGTCTAACCTTGTCCTGCATCACGCATAACTGGCAGTATCTCACGAACAGTATAATAGATGGCGCTGTCTCATCACCATTTCTCGTCTCATTTCTTAAATGGTTCTGGTGCAATAGGACGCACGAATGGATGCACGGACGAAAGTGTGTGCAATAGGACGAACGGATGCACGGACGAAAGCACGAACGGAAGCACGGACAGACAGACAAACGTACGGTAGCGCGGACAGACGGATGGACGCATGGACGGACGGATGAACGGACGCGTGGACGGTTGCACGGATGGACGCAATGATGGATGGATGGATGGGCGGACCGATGGACGGAAGCACGGATGGACAGATGGACGCGTGGATGAACGCACACACGAAAGGCCGCAAGGACGAACGCGAGGATGGACAAACGGACGCTTCACCCCACTCGTCGTCATTCACTCCATGGATATGCTGTGACGTTTTTGGTATGGGTGTATGATAAGAGCAAACCCAACGCTTGGGATAATATCGCAACCTGGAGGTGTGTTTGACGTTCCCAAAATTGCACATACTTTCAATAGAAACGCACCAAATGAGACGGATGCTTAGAAACCACGTTTTGAAGGAACTATTAGTGCATATCGTTGCCATGATGCATTACTGCACTTTAATAAGAACGCAAGAAGTCTATCGTAGATAAAAGGCGTATTTTGAGGGGATAAATATATGTGATTATGGCACAGTGGATAGCGTTCCCGGTCTCTGTTGCCGCGAACCCAAAAGTCACAGTTTCGATGGCGAACTTTTAGGGTCGAAGCTCCATAAGGCGTGGGTCATGCGTCTCCTGTATGTGGTATTCACCTCTCGTTTCAGTGTTTGGAATACACGCTGGATGGCGGAGCTTTTATATGCTGAATATATATGATGGAAAGGTGCGAAATGATGGTACTTGGAGTGTTCAATAGGTGGACGGACAGACTTACGCACAGCCATACAGACAGACGAACGAACAGACGGACGAACAGCCATACAGGCAGACGGGCAGGCGGACAAACGAACGGACAGGCAGAGGAACTGATGGTTGAACGGACGGACGGACGAACGAACGAACGAACGGACAGACAGACAGACAGACAGACAGACAGACAGACATACAGACAGACAGACAGACAGACAGACAGACAGACAGACAGACAGACAGACAGACAGACAGACAGACAGACAGACAAATGTCCGGAAGAACGGATCAACAGACATACGAACGGAGTGACGGACGGACGCAGCCAGCGGATGATTCGCAGTTTGCCGATAAAACCCTTCGAAGCTTCGCCCCGTGGCACTGCTGTGGCACGGGGCGAAGCTTCCGTGGCACTGCTGTCATTTTTAGGGGCGAAGCTCCTAAAGCCGTGGGTTTGTCCTTCCTAGCTCACACATGACAATCAAGTTCGATGACTCATTCACCAGCTGCGCACGGACGGATGGACAGACAAACGACACACAGACAGGCAGACAGAAAGACAGATGTATGGATGGACGGATGAACAGACGGGTGGACAGGCATACGAACGAACGGGTGGGCAGATAAGTGAACAGACGCACAAAAGTGCGGATGGACAGGCGGACGGATGGATGATTCATTATTTACCTATTAAACGCTCTGAAGCTTCACCCCACTCATCATTATTCACTCTGTAGATATGCTGTGCTTTTTTGTCCTCTGATCATGCGTATTTTCTCAACGTCGCTTCAGTGACGGAAATACGTCATTGAAGTCTTTGTGGGCGCCGACATAAGGCACGTTCTTGATACATTTTTCAGCTTTATTGTTATCCTAAGCACGTGCTTGCCACTTTCCTTTCCACGGAAATATGTTGTAGCCAGTACTGAACCACCTTGGGCATAACCGCTCCAAACATCAGCACTATTTCATTAAATAGCACAGCAACGTTGTTGTTTCCTATCGCCATAACGCGCGTAGGCAACAGAGTCAGCTTGCGCTTCGGTCAAAACAGTCCATGGCACAGGGATCAAAAACTTGCAGAACGAGTGTTGAGCTTGAAGCACAGTGATATGAACACTGCGACGCAGGCCCTGCAGTGCGTGCTTGATGACCCACTGCTGACATCTGTAACAGCACTGCACATTGTCGTTTATCGATGGTATGGTCACAAATATTTCGCACTTTACTTTCGGCTCCTTTTTACGCTGAAGGTGCTTAGGGTAGTTGTCAAATACCGTTGGTAGTGCGTCGTAATTCAGGCGCGGTCTCTCCATAGCGATCTCGTTGATGACGCCACCCGCTGCAGCTTTAAAGATTCCATTAAGTAGATGTCCTCAAAACGCTTCTCAGAAAACACACATGCCTGGGTCAACTTGAGCCACTCCCACTCCGCAAGTTACGTCCGACGGCACAGGAAACATTGACACCTCCGAGATTGTGCGATAGCCACTTCGGCACATCGGCACAAAGCACGTTTTCTGCCTGCCCTGATGCCTCTCTCGTTGTATCATGTTTATGCGGTTCCAAGTGGCACGAAGAACAGCGTAAACAATGGCGAACACGTCACTAACACAGCTTCTGACAACACGACGCACGGAGAAGTTACAATTCCGCAGAAGCAACACCGGCAACACGCATGCGAATTGGCTGCACTGACTGCACCTTAGCGACAAGTGGCACCACCTGCCAGCCAAAGTTGGAAGGCACCACTGGCCCTGCCATTTCCTCCCATTGCTATCTGTTCCGCTCAGCACACTAGCCAGTATATTCCTAGGCATCATAGCGTGAGCTATTTGGCAATGCTTCAACACTTGCGGCGAGGAGAGTGGTGCGGACCGAGGGAAAGCATTACTCAGGCTAGTAAAAAAGCTGTTTCGCGTCTAAAAATAACATATGTATTTAAAGTTTACTTGTAAAAATGAAAGCTTGTAACTCATTTTGACTTGTTCGAAATTCTGGTTTTCTCCACAAAAGAACGCTTGATATGTGACAAAACATGGTGCTGTCCTCTGTTGGGGAGCGGGGGGGGGGGGGCAGGAGATGCAAGAGGAGAGCCAGATGAATTTTTTCAACTGCAGTGCCGGCTGATGAAGGGCATAGCGCGACAACTGTGAGGGAGCTTCATTATGACCTTGAGAAGCGGTGTGTGGACTCGAGAACATCCCGGACCTTTAAGTGTAAAGTGCTTTGTAGCCTTCGTTTCTTCGCCCCAAACATTTCCACGGAGCGATCGGAAGCGACGATGACATGGCGACGAGCCATTACAGTGCGAGTCGCACGATTCATGCTTTCAGGGAAGCAATCGTCGAGTGCTTCGGCGGAGTGTGGATCACTTTCCTTGTCACCAAGGAGGAGTCCGCCGCGGCGAAGGAAGGCTTCATCGCGGGAATTCGAGATCTCAAAGCTGCATCGCGGTAGTCGACGGTAACAAAGCTGCCTAGTTTTACCGAAAGAACTTATGCACACTCAACGTCATAGAGGCGAAGAGAAATTTCATCCCTTGTAATGTTGTGCAAGCCATTAGAATGCAGAGAAGGAACCTGAAAGACAGTTTTTGGTTTCACTGTCCTATATTTATTTAACATTTTCTGTGACTCGAACGTCAGCGATAGAAAGGACACAGTGGTCACGGAAAACAACTTTTACGTCAGTATTTTGTTTTGACAGAGATGCCTTTACGAAACGCATAAAAAATTAATCGTACTTCATATTTGATCGCGGTACATGTCTTGTATTGAATGGACCACGAACCGTGATACTGAGAGAAGCAGTGAATGCCACATATGAAATGAAAGATAAAGCTTTCGAAGCGGCAATCAGCAATCAAATGTAAAGCGATAAGTTCACTGCACTTCTGATTGAGGAATGCCCGGCATTTAGTTGGTTGCATTGCTGTTGCCGACTTTTTCCAATGCACACAACACCTTACAGGTATCGTAACAAAATTGTGGATCACTGCTGGCGCTCGTAGACATCTCCGCGTAGAAGGCATCTTTTGAGCCGGTGCTTAGGCAATAGACACCGTGACCAGGGTAGTGAATAGTTGCTAGGTAGGCAAGGTTGAGAAAGCTGGGGTGGTGTGCTGATGTAGCAAGGACATTAGTCATTGTTTTATTTTTGTTTTTTGTACGCTGCCTGGCTCTTAGCTTCTGTGGTTTCATGGTTCCCCTCAGAATTTTCGTACCATATGTTAGTAATAAAAAATCACCAAAAAATCCGAAAAATTACAAAGAAGTCTGCTGTCACTTTAAATTTACCACACAAGCAAAGCAAAACCAAGGGTAACCAAGCCTTGAGTGCACTGCCCGTCTGCGGCCATTCCCCACAGATCAACTCAACGCAACACAACTAAAGCAAAACACGCTCATCACCAAAAATGACTCGCCTTCTGTCACTCACCTCGCCTAGTCTTGTTCTTCTTGTTCACCTATTGCCCGTGGCGCGTACTCACAGTGGGGGATTGGTGAAGAATTGAGTTGTTTTATACAATATAGTGCAGTTTTACAATATTGTAGTATATATAATAGAAAGATTAACGATGACCTTGAAAATTGTGGTGCTTTTTAAATAAAGACAGGAATTTATTCTTAAATCAGAGCAATACTATGATTTTTGTACGTATGTAATGTTGTAGACACAATAGGATAGTAATACAGGTTGATTAGTCAACCTAGGAGTTTTATTATTATAGTTCCCGACAGCCGCGCATACACTGTAAACGAAAGTTAGCCGAGATGGGAGTTTCTCCAGCACATGAGCCCACAAAACTCCCCTGCCCCAATTATTTACTCCCTGGTAGGGAGTGAACTCGGCACATGTCATCGTAAAACGCCCCCTCCTTAATCACAGAGTTTATGAACGACATGACCTTGTTAAACTCCCCAGGGAGTTTCAGGTCACGTGGTTACAAACTCCCTATAGGAGCTTTAAAAACCCTCTTTGGGCGTGACGTGTGTGTGTGTGTGTGTGTGTGTGTGTGTGTGTGTGTGTGTGTGTGTGTGTGTGTGTGTGTGTGTGTGTGCGTGTGTGTGTGTGTGTGTGTGTGTCTGTACGGGCATATGTTTGCACGTCGGTGTGAAACACATGTGATTTGTGTGGCTAACCGTGTAAGCATCTGTCAACAGGCAACGAAATTATAAGTGCAGCGAAGAATAGCAACGACCGGTTGGTATTTACTGGGAACATTTCAATATATTTCGCACCTTAAACCACGCTGCACATCGGTCCGATTCCTCAACGAAACGTCCTGAATGTCACGCTTCAAAGGGCCGAGTAACAAAAAACTTCGAAGAATAAATTAATGGTAGCAAAAGTAAGCTGTTACGATCGTCAGCGGCTGCTCCTGGAGTTTCACCATCAGAAACTTCGAAGTGGTCTGAAGTAGGCTTCGCTCGACTACGGCAGGCTGGCCGGCAACCGGTCTGAGAGTTGCGCCGGCGACGCGCTCGCCCCGTCTCCGCCGATAGTGGCTTCTCGGAGTGTCACCGGTATTTCACCGGCTGTAACATCTAAGTGGTAGGAAGGCCTCGCTATGCCGTCGGTATCAAGCCGGCATCGTATAGAACTCGCACTGTGCGCTGGCCACCGCGGCAAGCGCTACGAGCTAGCACCGACCACCGGCGATGCAAAGAATGTGTTTCACAAAAAATGAAGGCTGCTGGGATGTATAACAGTCTTCTGCGCCTTGCCACCGCAGCTGTCAATGACTAACTACAAGGCGAGCGCCGAACGAGGCGGAGTACGATCGTCAGCGATTGCACCGTAAAACTTCGAAGCGGTTCGAAGTAGGCTTCGCTCGACTACGGCAGGCTGGCCGGCAACTGGTCTGAGAGTTGCGCCGGCGACGCGCTCGCCCCGTCTCCTCCGATAGTGGTTTCTCGGAGTGTCACCGGTATTTCACCGGCTGCAACATCTAAGCGGTAGGAAGGCCTCGCTATGGCGTCGGTATCAAGCCGGCATCGTATCGAGCTCGCACTGCGCACCGGCCGCCGTGGCGAGCTCTGCGAGCTATACATGCAATGCATGCGAGCAACGGGAACAGCGACTGCGAACCGTCTCATTCGTTTAAGTCTATCGCTCCGTAGCTTAAACTGCGTGGATAGCGGACACCTATTTCTGTGCATGGGAAAAACGAGACGTAAACTGCACATCAGCAAGCATTTTGTGATCGCCAGCTGTCATTCATCGAATCACCGTGCCGTACTCGTGAGTGAGGCCTAGTCGTCGAACACGGTAGCGGCGGTCTACCTCGGTTCATCGCTGGAGCTGCTGAATGTGCCTCGTTAATGTGTTCATTCAAGGCCGCGCGCACTTTGTGTATGATTCAGTGCATTTTACGGGTCCACAAACAGCACTGCTGATGCGAATTCAGCCTGTACGACAGAGCGTCAACTGATAAAACTTTTTCGTTATAGTAAAAAAATATGAAATATTAGGCAGGATTAGGATAAAAGGCATGTGTGTTGAAGTGCTTACATCAGACAACCGCAAGTTCATACTTACGCCGTGCGTATTTATTGCTTAATTATTAGAAAAAAAAAGGCTTTCACCTGGGCTACAGGAGGTCAGAATGTGGTGCCTATATATACTCGGTGACTGTGTGGTAGGTGTGTACTGCGTGTGGCAAGCTGTGGTGAGTGCGAGTGTTGTGATATTACGTGAACGTTGTGATAATGTTTGTGTACTGTAATCATTGCTGTGCGTATTGAATGTAAAGTAATTAAATTTACGCTTGCGCATGGTACGGCTGCTGACGTAATTTTTTTTCTCGGTCGATGCAAAAAATTTACTCCCATACTGACCTGAAAAAGTTCCCCTATGGATGTAAATAAAAACCCCCCTGACGCCATGCGAAAACCCCCTTCTGATGGGGAGTAAATTTTTTACTCCCAGAGACGGGTTTTTTAAAACTCCCATCTGGGTGTGCGCTAGAGGACAAGGTCATTTACTCCCATTTCGGCTTATTTCTGTTTACAGTGTACTCTCGCACTGGAGGACGCACAAATGGAGGGTCCTAAGGACAAAATGACAGGGACAGTTGAATCCATACAAATACCACGTAAATGTATTTCTAAAAGGGTTTTCGTATTGTAGCAAACCACCTGAAGCTAAAAAAGAAATGATCTATTGTTTCCCGTTCACCGCAAAACGCGCACAGTGGTGAAGGTGCCTGAGCAGACGCGTGCTTATAGAAATTTGGATTCGGTGTCCAGCAGTGCCGCCTTCGGATAGCTACTCCTAGTTTACGATTTCGGCAAAAGGCTCTTCGCCAGGTATATAAAAAATGGCGATATTCTGTAGCGTTTGACTGAGCTGTGCCTCGAAATACTTCCAGAAGCGCACGCCCACGGAATGGAGCAGCAGTCACATAAGCGGATGATGGAAAGTTCAGTAGAAGCGGTCCACTCATTGACGACTTATCTAAGTAATCGGCTATTTCATTTAGAAACAAGCCTCTATGTCCAGGCACCCAAACTAATCGGACTTTCCTCAAATGCGTAGGTGCACGCAACGCCTTTGTTACTTGATTATAAGCACGAAGAGAAAGTGCTGCACATACAGATAGAGAATTTGTTATTTTAACAGCTAATGTAATTGCCGTATCCAACTTGCGTAAGCGAGCACTACTGCCAAAAATTCAGCCTCAAAAACGAGTATAAAATCGGGTAGTCGAAGGGAGTAAGACCAATCTAAAATCGGGCTGAAAATACCAACCACTGACTTTTCGTCACATTGCGATGCGTCTGTAGCAATAACAACGTTTGTTGTAATTCTGCGCTGATGATATTGTGGTAAACCAACCGAAATATTATGGGGAAGTAATTTGGCATTATTAGGAAAAATATTGTGAAACTGAATTTCTACAGGGTATGAATTATCGTGAGTCTGCTTGATATCGCATATATGTATACGTACGTGGAGACACTCCAGTAAATTTTGCGCAAGTATAGTTTGTGGGGGGGGGGGGGGAAATCGTGGCCATCTAGCACCGAAAAATGATTCCGGGGTGAAAATAATGGCTGTTTCTGATTGTCCCAATGGTTATGCAAAAATTCTTAAGAATGTCTGAACAGTCAGAAGGCCGGAAAAAGAGGCACCCTTGTTTCAAGATACAACGCATTGTTAGCAACTGTTTTAGGCAGGCCAAGGCATAAGCGCAAAGCTTCTCTTTCCATGAGAACTAGAGGCCGTAACTTGTAAGCTGGAACTCCAGAGAAAAGTACACAACAAATTTCCAAAATAAAACAGACGTACATGCGATATATCTTTACCAGTGTGTCTCTTCTCATACATATGCGTTACTTGCTTAGCCTACATATTATACCGATGGCCCGTGCACCTTTGTCGGCGATGTGTTTGACGTGAAGTCGCCAGTTAAGCGATGTATAATAAATTGCCCCAAGTTATTTAACAGATTTCACCTGTGGTATATCCTCATGATGATGAGACAGAGATGTGCACGGGGTATTGCAGCGGGAAAACAAGCAGGGGACGTTTCGTCAGATTAAGTAGAAAGCAATTGCCTTCGAGCCTCCGATATATCAAGGTAAGTCTGCAGCCGTTCATATATCGTCTGAATGTTATCTGCCATTCCAAAAAACGCAATACCATCTGCATAAACATGAGTTATTATGTCCCATTTACGTGGAATGGTGCTCATTAGTACATTAAATAGCACTGAGCCTTGCAGTACTGCCCTCGTTTGTGTGTGAGTAGATGATGAAATTTAATATTTAAAACAATAAAATTTCCTGTCTGCGAAAAAAATGTGAATTCACGCTACTATGTATGACGGAAGTTTAGGGTATTCTAATCGATCAATCAAAATACAATGCTCCATGGTACCAGATGCTTTAGCGATGTCTAAGGTAACTAAAGCTGCATATTTGTTATGTAGCTGAGCTAATTGAAGCCGACTTTCTAAATCAACGTGGGGATTCCAAATTGAACAACCAGCCCTGAACCCAATTTCACAGGGGCTTAAACGTGATCTTTCGGTAATAACTTCATTAATTCGTATATTGATTATTCTCTTGACTAATTTCACTAAATTTGATGCCAGTGTGATTGGCTTCATGTTATCCAACATGTATACTTCATTTTGATTTTCGAGTTACATTATAATTTGGCTAGTTTCTATTCTGGAGATATCCATGCGTCCCCTAACGAATAATTCATAAGTACAAGCAGAAGATTAAGTGATTCATGGAGTGAAAATTTGAACATAGAATGCGTAATTCCACCTGGTCCTTAGCTGTCCTCGGTAAGCATAATACTGTCTGACTCATTGCAAACTTTGAAAATAAAATTTTTTCTTTTTTCTGTAGAGCCTACCCTTGTGATACTCCCACGTATACCTCAAGTAAATCAGAGTTAGTATTATTAACAGTCATACATTGTGTACGACTGAAAGATAGGCAGAAATTCAGGCTATTCAGGTTGGTTCAACACCAATAGGCCAAAGTTTCTGAATAAACTTTTGCCTATTCAATAAATATAGCGTTGACTGACGACATATCGTTACTTGTTTCAGCGAAGTCTTAAAAGATCTGTAAATCTTGTGTTATAGTAGACATTTCTTTTCTGAAGCCGTGCTGCATCTTACCCAAGACAATATTTTGTTCTAAGCGACTCATGATATCTTTATTATTTAGATCCTCAAGTAATTTGCAACAGCAACTAGTTAGTGATACCGGCCGGTATTTACCTACGAGCGTCGTCTTCGCATTTCTGTGAATGGGGGTGTTGATTATTTTTTACGTTCCGGGCTGGGACAAGGAAACGAAGAAGAAGAAGAGCGCGAGCAAAAGAGGGGACGCGGGGGCGCTCAAGTGACTGCAGAGCGCTTCAGAGCGCAGTTAAATAAACAAGTATTTTTTGCCTTATACCTTAAAGACAGAGTTGAGTCTGATCGCAGTGTCTGGAACGACATCGTCTTGATATTTGGTGCCGAAGAACCAGGATATAAAACCAGGACCCTACGGACGGCTATCAGTCAACTGCAGCGGCATGGACCGACTGAAGTCGAAGTGGACGTCGCAGCGAGCACAGAACACGAGGATTATAAACGAGGCAAGTGCTCTCCTCGCTAACGACTCTGCCTCCTATGACCAGCTCAATTTCATATATGAGAGGCTGAAGGCTAATACAGAAGAGCTTCAAAACTTGAACAACGAGATTGAGCAGCATGTACATGACGAGGAGTTCGAAGTCGAGTATAACGCCGTCTTACAATACGAGGACAGTGCTACGCGCATTCTCGCAGATTTCTCAGCAAGAAAGATCGCATGCTAAGGACATCGACCGGAACTCAAGAAAAAGTTGCCCAGACAGTCGCTGCACCATCAGACGGAACTAGAGTTAAATTGCCTAAACTGACAATAGCTCCTTTCTCTGGGGACCTATGGAAGTGGACCGAATTTTGGGAACAATTTTTATTGTTCATAGTTATATTCGCATCACTGCCACAGAGAAGTTTCGTTACCTGTGACTGTATCTGAAAGGAGACGCTGCATCAGTAATTGCGGGCCTTCCGACGACAGAAAGTTGCTACAACGACGCCATCAACATGCTACAGAAGCGATTTGGGGACGAGACACGCCTGGAGCAAGAATAGTTTGCCAAGCTACAGATGTTAAGCTCTGTCCGTTCATCGACTGACACTAAAGCGCTACGCAGCGTGTAAGACCAAGTTCTTGGTAATATCCGAGGCTTAGAGACTTCGGGTGTGAACAAGTCGTCATTTTCGTCAATGCTCTGCCACATCCTACTGCGTGCTCTTCCACGGGATATAGTCGTGCAGTATCATCGATTGTGTGCCGTCCAGTTGGCAAATGACTCGAGAGCTGAAGCTACACCCGTGGGAATGGACCGTGTGCTCAACTTCCTGTGTATCGAGCTGGAAAGCCTGGAGAAGAGTGATTTTAAGGATGCCAGAGGACGGGAACATAGAACAATCCCCGTGGCCAGTCAGTCGACGTACTCTCGGCGAGGGAAACCGACGCCATCTGTGCTTCAGAGCAACTCGGTACGAGAAAAAAAAGGACAACTGCGTATTCTGCTCGTCTAGTCATCATGGATCGGAAGCCTGCACAGCTGACTTGTCACTGAAGCAGAAGAAGGAACTGCTTTCCAACGACAAAAGGTGTTTGCGCTGCACCACCAAAGGAAATTGGGCACGGGACTGCAAAAAAAAAGATTTTCTGCTCCAGATGCCAAGCTCGACACACTACAAGCATGTGCGATCCTGATAGGTGTTCGCGGAAGTGACACTATGCTAACAAGAACAACGGAAAAACTACGACAGTCTGCGCATCACTTGGAAGAAGACCCGTCAAGGAAGGCTGTATCACTTGCGTTTTCCTTCAGACTTTCAGAGCATGGGCCTTGAATGATGACACCTGCCGCTACATACGAGGCGTTTTTGATGGTGGCAGTCAGAGGACTTTCATAACTGAAGATCTGTCTAAGCACCTCCAGCTGAAAAGCGTCGGAACAACTCGAATAGCCTTCAATACTTTCGCAAGTGCATCGGAGCAAGAGGCTAAGAGGCGTCGCATCGTAGAACTACGACTGCGAAGCCAGTTTTCCGACGCGGAAATAGTCTTAACTGCAATAGAGATCCCAAGCATCTGCCAGGACATCGCAGAGACTGCAATGGACGTAGCCTTCGTCGCGTCTTTCAAGAAGCTGGGAAAGGATGCCGCCGATGAGCTCAAACAACCATCTATCATCACTAAGAGTGGCATCAGCGTACTTATTGGGTCCGATCAGATGTTTAAAGTGTTGACCAACGAAGTTTCACGGTGCGAAGGCAACGAATCATTGATCGCACTGAACTCCAAGCTTGGATGGACCTTCCAAGGAAGCACATCGCACTTGGTGTCCAGACCAACTACTTCACAAATGATGGTGGGCGTGCTAAAAGCGCAAGCTACTGATTCCGACGAAATTTTGCGCTCATTTTGGGAACTTGAAAACATAAAAATTATGGACACCATAAAAAAGCCACCTGAAATGAGCAACACCATTATGCATTTTGAGCAAATGATTAGCTTTATAAACGGGAGATATGAAGTGGCCCTCCCTTGGAAGAATAATTTCGAGCTTGCAAGCAACAAGCAAGTCGCCGTTACTCGACTGAACAAGCTTGTCAACCGTCTCGACTCCAGGAAAGGACTGCTCGAAACGTATGACCGTACCATAAGAGAGTACTACTTGAGGGCAGGACATGCCGAAGTAGTCAGTGATGTACCTGCAGAGGTGACGAAGTTATATTACATGCCGCACAATGAAGTCATGCGTGAACAAGCGCTGACGACGAAAATAAGAGTGGTGTTTGACGCTTCTTCACATGCCAAATGATGCAAGTCCCTTAATGACTGCCTTGAAAAAGGTGACAGCTTACACCAAAACCTCGTGCAAATTCTGCTACGCTTCAGAACGCACCCGGTGGCAGTTATCACGGAGATAGAAAAAGCATTTCTTCAGATTGCGATTCGGGAAGACGACAGAGACGCTTTCCACTTTCTCTGGTTTGCAGAAGGAGATTTATCCAAGGGCAAGCTGGAAGAGTGGAGGATGACACGAGTGCCTTTTGGAGCTACTATAGCCCATTTTGGCTCAGAGCTACTATTCTCTACCACGTGAAAAGAGCACCGGCTGCCATGACACAAACAGCGCAAACACTTGCCGAGTCGTTTTACGTGGATACTTATTCACTGGTACTGACACAGAAGAGGAAGCCGCTAAACTTTGCCGAGAAGCGCGCACAACAATGAAATCAGCCAGCATGCATTGCGGAAATGGACAACAAATTCAGGAAATTTGATGCGAACGCTTGAGAATCAAGTAGAATCTACTAGCAATGAGATGGTCGTTCTTCACGAAACGTCGGTCAAGGTCCTGGGTTTGGTTTGGAATCCTGCAAAGGATGAATTCAACTTTTCGGTTGAAAATCTACTCCGGTTTCTGACAGCACAGACGGACACAAAACGATTTGTCTTGCAGTCAGCATCAAGAATATTTGACCCGTTGGGATTTGTAGGACCATATACTATTGCCATACGAATACTGTTTCAGAAGTTGTGGATACGAGGGATTGGCTGGGATGAAGCACTACCCAATGACTTGCAAAAGAATAGAATGATTGGGTCATCAAGCTGCCGCAACTGCAAGACGTCGTCGTTCCTCGGTATCTGGGTGGCGGAGCAAGGAAGCGCAATCTGCTTCAAGTACGCGTTTTTTGCGATGCCAGTCCAGCGGCATACGGAGCAGCTAGCGATATACGTCGTGTCAAGTCCTGAGGAGGCCGAAACTGTTGATTGCGAAGCCCCGTGTAGCACCCATTAAGAAGACAACGCTGCCATGATTGAAACTGCTGGCTGCCTTAATGGCTCAAGAATGTTGGCATGCGTGAAAAGCGCTTTGAGGAATGTTCATGTTGACTACACGATGTGGACAGATTCCACCATTGTGTTGTCATGGATAAAAGGTGACGTCAAAAAGTGGAAACAGTTCGTCGCCCACAGAGTCAATGAACTTTGGTGCACTACCGATCTATCAAAGTGGAGATACTGTCCTGGAACGGACAACCCGGCTGACCTACTCACGCGTGGCGCGATGCTTGAGAGACTGCTGTGCAGCTCTAAATGGTGGCATGGTCCCGAGTGGGTAACTAAACTGATGTCTGAATGGCCCCTGCAGTTCAGTGAACTAGACATAGCGGAAGCCACCCAAGGTGAAGTTACAACAGTGCACGTCGAACTAATGACACGCTTCTCAGTTCCGATAATCGACATTCAACGGTACAGCAGGTTTCAGCACCTACTCAGAGTCACTGCATGGGTTTTCAGATTTACTGAGCGATCCAGAAAAAATACGGATCATACAGGACATCTCGTGGCACCAGAAATCTTGAACGCTGAACAGTATTGGATAAGATGTGCACAAGAGCAAAGCTTTGTTGAAGAACTCACCGCTTTGACTAACAGCCAACCAGTCGAGTCTACCTCTCGAATCACTGAACTGCGCCCTTACATAGAAAAAGACGGAATTCTTCGGGTTGGAGTCCGTTTATACCTCATGCATTCCACACAAGATGTCAAGCACCCAATCACAATGCCGTGAAGCCACCACTTTTCGGCACTTTTGGCAAACAGAGCCCATCTTCAAGTCCTACATGGAGGAGTTAGAGATACACTTACGCAGCTTCGGGAATGCTACTGGATTTGTCGAGCTCGCTCTTTCGTAAAGAGGGTGCTACATAACTGCAATATATGCAAGCGTTTCAGTGCTGGCCCAGGAAGTGCTGAGACTGCTCCGTTAACAAGTCATCGAGTGTCACCAACGAACTCGTTCGAAGTTGTAGGAGTCGACTACGCGGGCCCTCTGTATGCACGCACGGAGAAAGGGGACACGAAGTGCTACGTTGCACTTTTTACGTGTGCCGTATCTAGAGCCGTGCCCCTCGAGCTTGTCTCGGAAATGACATCCGAGGATTTCCTGCTGTGCCTACGATGATTTGCAGCTCGGAGAGGAATACCTAGGGTGATCTATTCTGACAATGCACGAAGCTTTCACAAGGCATCGGCAGACATAAAGCGACTACACCAAATGTTCTCCGAAGAGGACGTCGCTGGTCACCCCAGCACCAACGGCATTTCATGGAAGTTTATTGCATCAAATGCTCCTTGGTGGGGTGGATGGTGGGAACGCCTCGTGCGATCACTAAAGCTGCCGCTGCGAAACATTATCAGCAAACTTCGTCTGAACTACGAGGAAATATCGACAGTGCTGGTGGAGGTCGAAGCAGTCGTAAACTCAAAGCCTCTGACTTTCATCGAGACAGATGCAGGAATCCTTGCACTTTGACACCAGCCGAACTTCTCCTTTGACGAAGGTTGACTT
The DNA here is from genome assembly GCA_013436015.1 of Rhipicephalus annulatus. Taxonomy (NCBI): domain Eukaryota; kingdom Metazoa; phylum Arthropoda; class Arachnida; order Ixodida; family Ixodidae; genus Rhipicephalus; species Rhipicephalus annulatus. Next base: position 465,693 of record WOVY01003750.1, on the reverse strand, counting down.
CCATACCGTATGCGACCACTGACGAAATCAACAGTAACTCCAAGCGAGCAGACACCATACGAAGACACAACTACAGGAAGCTGCTGGTTGAAAGTTTTTGAAAGCGTTGGCAAGAAGAGAGAGAGAGATAAATAGAGAGGAAAGGCAGGGAGGTTAACCAAGCTTGGCTCGGTTGGCTACCCTACACTTGGGGTGGGGGAAAAGGAGAATAATAGAACGGAAAGAGACAGAAAAGAAGAGGAGTAAGAAAGAGAAGCATAAATAGTCAGCTCGAGACTACACAGCACGGCCTCGCACAGTTCTTTCACAAGCGGTCGTGAAGTTTGGTGGTCCGCGAAGCGTTGGCAAGAAGCATACCTGTTGCAATTACGATCTACACACTTTGCCGACACGAAATTAACTACAGCATTTAAGCAAGGGGACATCGTTATCGCGCATGCGCACAACACGCAACGCCAGCTATGGAAGCTTGCAAGGGTCACGGAAGTGTACCGCAGTGCCGACGGTCTCGTTCGTTCCTGCAAGATCAAGTTGCAAAGCGTTCACCTTGCGATCACGCCGATACGAAGACTGTACCCACTTGAACTGTGTGTTTAATTTTGCTCGGCAGGGAATGTTGATTATTTTTCACGTTCCGGGCTGGGACAAGGAAACGAGGAAGAAGAAGAGCGCGAGCAAAAGAGGGGACGCGGGGACGCTCAAGTGACAGCAGAGCGCTTCAGAGCGCAGCTAAATAAACAAGTATTTTTTGCCTTATACATTAAAGACGGAGTTGAGTCTGATCGCAGTGTCTGGGACGCCATCGTCTTAAAAGGAGCAAGCTTTGCACGTAACAAGTCCGTGGGCAACATTGCCTTATATTAAGCGACTTAGTAAATATGGTGTACAAGAAGGGCGTTACCTGATATGCATGTCGTCTCAGAAATATATATGTTATCGGGACTGGGTGCTTTCTTGGTATCAGGGAAATCGATGATGATGGTAACGAGGAATGTGACGATGAGGCACGTCACATGTGATGGCATGTAGCGAAGAGGTGACATGTGATGATGACGAGGAAGAAAAAGATGAGGCGAAAGAGCAAAACATAGCTGCGATGGTGTTGTGAAACACCACTGCGATGGTGTTGTGAAGACATCTTTTGCATTTCTGCAACGTCTTGCGAAGACACCCTTTGCCGGCAATAAACAGCTGAAGATGTGACGCGCATCGCCAGACTCGAACTCGAGGCCACCTGCCCAGCTGCCAACAAACCGACATTGTCCGACACCTCGGCGACAGCTATCTTTTTGATACAAGTTGCTGTCCGCCAGGAATTCGCTAACCTTGGTCTCCGTTTGGCTTATGCTTCTTGAACAATCCTGACGGCTCCATAGCTTCTACACAACACACCACCGTCCGTACTATCTTCGGTCCAAGAACGTGTCTGCATGTCTAACAGCCGCTGTGGTCGCTTAGGACACGTCGCTCGTTACATTAGCAGCCAGTGGCCCTCTAAGCCTTCTAGCCTGCATCCTACTTAATGGCCTCTTCCGTACAATGAATGACCGTTATACGATCCACATAGAGTCTTCAACATTTAGCGCACCTAAAGACTATGGCCGTACTTTTCTATCATCGCTGCCTCAAAGCTGCCGCTTTCCCTCGCCGTCACCTAATAGTCACATGTTCCCGAAAAGCTGTAGTCTGTGCAGCTTCTGGAAGCGAAGCTGCACTATCGACCTTTTCCGAAAATCCCCTGTTGCCCATATGCCTACACCAGAACACGCTTGAGGTGCACGTAAGTCACGCCCCCATCCCAGCATTGGATCGCTAGGGGCACTCACGTCTGTGTTGTGAGTACAGTTTTTCGTCCTTGCACGTAGCCTTGCCCCTTTTGACCAGTGTTCTGCAAGTAGCGGATAGCGGACTGGTTGCTGTCGTAGGGACGGGTACAGCTTAACTCACCGGCGCCGGTCACAGTAGCGGGTGTGCTACGCAAACTACACCACGGCTCCCGCAACAAGAAACTCGACTTCAGCATTAGTGTCAGTTTATTATTCAATCAAAATACAAATATTCATGCTATATTAGTATGCACACGGTGGTCCAGGTGACTGCAGTTAAACTCTCAGTCAACTATAACATAAAAATAATAAATCATACTTCAGCATTTTCCCAGGCTCATTTCAGTACAACGCTCACTATGTACTGTTACCGCCGCTGAAGACCACACAAGAATATGGAGAAATAGAAACAGAGGAATTGAAGAAACGAAAAGTAAAAGTAGAATAGAGAGAATCAAGAAAAAAGGAAAGAAATAAAGAGGGAGAGAGAGAGCAAGAGAGGAAGAGGGGAAGACGAAAAGAGACAGACTAAAAAACAATTGAAGAGAGAAGGCAAGAAATAGGAATAAACAAAGACAAAAGGCACGAAAAAACTGAAAAGAGAGAGAAAAAATACAAGAATAAAGAACGAAAAGAAATTGCAAACCTTAGAAAAACAGCAACAGCTAGGACTAGCTATAGGTGCCCATAATCTCCGCTCTCTTTTTAGCATTCACCCTGCAGTGCAAGCTGCACATTTTTTTTTTTACTTTGCTGGTATAGAGAAAAATGAGATAGGCGAAAATAGAAAGTGAGATTAGTATCAATGCATCATTGTCAAGCAGACCTTATACAGCAATAACGAAAATGCGACAAGGTATTGAAGCAAATACGAAATGCGTGGATTCTGAAATGAGCACCAAAGCATTACGAAATGCCATGATTTCGCAAGATGCTGTAAGAAAGAACTGCCGTAAATACTGAATGCTGCACATGACTGCCCAATAAGATAATCTGCACTTAAATAGTGTAGTGCGTTGTCTTGGGCCCAATATAGACCACTTTCGCACTTGCATGAGCCCATACGGGCAAGAGTGCGCGAACCTGTAAGGCAACCCTTATGAACTTTAGGTTCACTGAAGACTTAACTAAACGGCCCACTTGATTAATGCACGTGTGAAGTTAAGCCAGGTTTTCGGCGTTGTGAAATGCTTTATTACTTTAAACTCAATCAGGTGTGTTTTATTATGAACGGCGACTAATATGAAAAAAAAGGATGTAGCACTTCCTTCAGCCAGATTGCGAAGTGAAATGCAGCGAAAATTGGATCGTAAATTTACTATCTTGTTGATGCTTAGAGCACTGTAAGTAGCATGCTGCTACTGTAGCAGTATGATACCTAGCCTAACTTTATAATATCAAGCACACTTGCAGACGACAGAACCGGGCACAACAGAAGCTGTCGTTCACGGCGCGTGGCAGTGTTTCTCTTGCGACCACCGCCCACCGGCGCCTTGAGTCGATAACGGCGTACTACATAGCTCGCCCGGCGAATCAATGCGGCTTAGGGCGACGCATGGCGCAAGCTGACGATGATTAGACGGTGCGCGCAGCGCACCGGGCTCCCGCGCCGGCAACGTTGCTTTTATTTTGGCGAACATAACTCGCACTTTTCCCTCTCCTTCCTATCTCTCCACGCCCCGTAGGCTCCGCAGAAACTCGGCGAAAAATCGAACGGTTCCGCCGTCTCTCGCTATCGCGGACTTTTTTTTTTATCCTCAAACACGACGCACAGACAGACAAGCACACACTCGGGTTGCGCGGCTGGCGCTTAATTTCAGCCCCGGCGGACGCGTTGAAAGGAGCCCCCTGCACACCGGGGCGTGGCGGGAGAAACTTTTCCTCGGCCCGGTCGGGCGCTCGCAGGCAGGCACGGCTGCGCAGTGTTTTCTGAAAGGCCGCCGCTGCCAGAGGCGCCAGAGGAGATCCATCTTGCCGCCGACGCCAGCGCGTGGCCACCGACGCCGATGTCTGTGCGTGCTTACAAGCGCAGCTGCGTAGTTGTAGACACTGTTTGTGCGTTCGCGAGGCGCTTCTGCTGCGACCTGCTTGGGCTCGCCGTGTACGGGCTGAAACGCGCGCGATGTTTTAGCGGCGTCAGCGCGTGCTTTTGTGTGTTGCCGTTTTCACTCCTCGCCTCGAAACCGGCGCTGCGATCGATGAACCCCGAGGGCCCCGGCAACGAGAGCCTACCCGGGGCGAGTACGGCCTTCGACGTCAGTCTGCACTCCGCCTTGAAAGGGGGAGCAGAGAAGGAAAGGAGAGTTGCCGCGCCGCTGTGTTTGTCTCCCTGTGTCCCGAAACGCCCGCGCCTTCTCCACGTTTTCTCTGCCGCCCGCACCACCTCAGATCCCCCTTCCTTTCCCGCTTTTTCTTTCACTCTCTCACTACCTGTCCGCGCCTGGTGGTTTGAGCTCTAGGCGCACACCCTAGTGCACTAGCGGTGTATACTTGCGTGTGTATGTATCTATGCGCGTGCGTGCGCACGCACCTGCCACTGTAAGCGTTTGCAGTGCCTGCCACCCTCTTACTTGTTTCTGTCGTCGATCCTCTTTGCCGAACGAGAGACAGAAAGGGGATCGAAATGAAGGAAACAAAATGGGGGAGAAAGGAACGGTTTGGAACGCAACGTCAGGAAAACTCGGGTGCTCCTCTCTCAACTTGTTTCGCTTGTACGTACATGTTCTCCCGGGCAAAGAAAAGCTAACACACAGACGCGCCTACATAGCTCGGCGCAACCTTCCTTCTTCTTCATCGACTTCTCCTTCCTTTCTTCGGCTCTCTTTTATGGTGGATGTGTGTCGGAGCGGCAGTTGCGAAGGCGGCGGATTGATTTTAGTCCGGGTTTGTTTTCGTGGACATTTTCTTTTTTTATATGTCTCTTCCGAAAAAGAAAGAAATAAATACGGCAAAGAACTGACTGAAACCTCCGTGCTCGAAGTGTACGCTGGTTCTTCGACCTGTCGTCTGTGGAAGGGCAGCGGGGTGGACAGTGCTGCTTTTGTCCATTTCACCGGCCGTTGGTGGGCGTCGGCTGGCAGCAACGCACGTGTCGCTAGTATACGCTTATCAACCGCTGCCAGAAGTAGCCGACAAGCCCGAGTTTCAAAAGGAAGCCGACTGAAGCGAAGTGACCGAAAAGACGAAATCAGAAAAACAGACTTTGGGATTGGTCAGTTTCAAAGTAGTTCGGTGACCGAGGTCCTTTTTTGTTGTTTGTTTATTAATACTGTCAACCCCAAGCTGGGGATTTTACAGGAGTGGAAAACACATACAATGAAATAGTATGTCATGAAATACGTTACAAAATAGAGACATACAGCGAACACAGGCATTTACACTAAAAGACAAAATTAAACACAGGCATGTGCACTTGCATTCTGCGCATTGAAAACAACAATTAACAAAGCGAGAGGCAATATACATTGACATCGTGAATTAAAAAAAAAAAAAAAAAAAACTACTATGACGCATCTATTTCGGAGAAAATAAGCGATTCTAAAGCTGCAGAAAACGCCGTGATAGAGGAAGACATCGCGACTTTATTTGGTAGTTCATTCCATTCTTTAAGAAATTACAGATTTACCGAGCATTACCGAGCATTACAGATTATTATTCCATCCTTTTTTCTATCAATATAGCGAAGCCCGCGTGGTTGCTTCCCCTTGCTCGGAGGTTCCCAATTTTGCCGATAGCGAAGATCGTGATAGCCTGAACTTAGAGACATATAGCACGCAATGGCATCGACATAGCCGTTCACTCGATCGCTAAGTCAATCGTTAAGTACTACCAACTGGCTTATGACCTTGCGGGATGCCACTTGTGGAATATCCTGATATATGGCACCATGTGATGTCGCTAGCCAATCAGATACCTTCGCACGCTTACAGCTTCACTGTCCGGCGCTTTTACAGGTTGATTCCTTTCTTTTATTTTAATAACGAAGTTTAAGTTTCAAATTAGCTCTGGTGGTGCACGCAAAAAAAAAAGGACACTTCACGTCACCTAGCCAACACACGGCACATCGCAAAGAAGCTCCTAGCACAGCATATCTGTGCATAGTATATCATAAAAAAAGGGGTGGGGAAGGAAAGTGAACAGGGAAGGAGGGTAAGGGGGAGAGTAGACTGTAAAGAATCACGCAGCCATGTATGCACAGTATAGTAAGGAGGGAAGAAATGGAAGTAAGAGTGAGAAGTATGAGAAGGCCACCAGCTCCGCTGTTTTTTCATGCCCTGGCATCATTAGTGCTTGGCTGCGCCAATCTTTTATTTTTAAGGAGGAAGAGACGAAAAAGTTACCTTGAGCAGCCGTATTGCGAACTAGTCAATTACATGCTAAGTTTCTACGTAGTCTTGCATTAATGAATATTCAAAAACGCAGAGCCATGGCAACTAAATACATTTGCCGTTGTAGCATTTTCAGACGTATTCAAGATAATTCAGGGATAGAAGAATGCACCACACATTCTTTCTAATCACGGTCTTTTGTTGTATTAGGTTGCTTTATTTGAATAATAATGACTGCTTTGAGTAAAGAGTCCTTTAGGAGCCCGGCTAGTCGTCCATCCATGCATTTTATGCAGCGTAGTCCCGCTCGCAGTAAAGCGCACAATACAGTCTATAAAACGGCAAGTAATGCTCGAAACTGGGTTTAAACGAACAAACAAAGCGTGAATTATTATAGGCAACAGGAACAACTAAGAAGCAATTGCGATAATCAACTAAATAATTCTACAAACATTTCGAAAGCCTGCGGCTTACTTCGAGGCTGCGTAAGAGAGGGCGGCACTGCCTCACCAAGCACGCGAATGCCACTTCACTTACGCTTCGACGACGCTGCAGCACCACATGAAGGAAACAAGCCGACGACTCTCGCTGCAAATGACGCGCATTTGTGACTAATGTAAACATGATAATCATGAGATGCGTGTCATGTAACAACATGACAACATGCACACTCATCATGCGCTGGCGGCCGTTTCGCTAGCTTGACTTATAACAAACCAAATTTGGTATTACGGGACGTGAATGAATGACGGAGGTGCGATACTGGTGCAAACATGATAATGACAATATGCGTGTCATGTAACAACATTACTACACGCCACACTGATGATGCGCTTGCGGCAGTTTCGCTAGCTTGACATATGCCAAATTTGGTATTACGTGACGCCAATGGATGACGAAGGTATGTGGCTGGTGCAAACATGATAATCATGAGATGCGTGTCATGTGTGAACATGACTACATGCCACAGTCAAGGCGCCAATACATTTCGACGTGACGCGGTGCGGGTGCTCGCCGGCGTTCATTTCGTCGCGTCACGCTGGCGTTGCCACAGCAGGCGCCGGTCCTGCCATATACTGGCAGACGCTCGCCGCGACGCGTCGCTTTGACGCATGCGCGTTCCAGCTCATCCGGCATCCCTCCGTCACGAAAACAGGGAGACGCAATGTTGTCTTGGTAATGCATCGGCGTGAAATGCAGCATGTCGCATTTCGCGCCGTTTACCGTCGGGCCGCGCTGACGGACGCTGGTCGCACGTGGCGTCAGACTATAGAGCGCTCGACTTTTGCTAACGTAGCGTCGCTGTGCCCAGCGTGCGCGCACGTGAACGTCACGTTGGAGTATATTGGGCCCTTCATGATGCTCTCGAGGCCGTTTTGCTCGCTCCACATATACCAAATTTGGTGTTACGTCACGTCAATGGATGACGAAGGTATATCACTGCAAAACATGATAATCATGACACGCGTGTCATTTAATAACATGACAACATACTATGCTCATAGTGTACTCGCGGCCGTTTCGCTAGCTCCACATATGCTAAATTTGGTGTTACGTGACGTCAATGGATGATGAAATATATGACGGGTGCAAACATGATAATCCTGACACGGGTGTCATGTAAGAACATGACAACCTACCACGCTCATAGTGTGCTCACGGCCGTTTTGCTAGCTCCACATATACTAAATTTGCTATCACGTGACGTGAATAAATGACGAAGGTGAACGACACATCCAAACACGATAATCATAACACAAAAGTCATTTACGGCATCATTTACCTCCACTTCGTAACGTTGTGCTGATTTTAATTTGACTTATCAATAATTCTTATTTGTGCTTCACATATAATCGATTTCCACTGTACGTAGAATTTGCCAATACTTTTTTATGTAATGTTTATAACACGTCGTCTTTCATTGCCAGGCCACATGTGTTTATACTTAAGGCGGCTGTTAGTCAACGAGGCCTCACCTCTGTTTATAAGCTGAACCGAGTCGCGAAGTGTTTTTTTTTCTTTTTCTACGCAGAAGTGCATCTCTAAACACCATAATAGCGAAATAAATCAATAATACGCACACTATATTCAGCTTTCAGAACTTGATGAACCTCCAGAGGGCCGTAGCGGACGAGGAGTTGTACGGTAACAGAAATGAACATATTGAAAACGTGTCATGTGGCTTTAGAAATATTTCTGTTCGTATAGTGGCATAGAACCTACGCGTTTCTATAAAAGCTGCGTTTTACCTAAATTTGTAGCAACTGGGCAGGGCACTTGCATATAAAATGACTACTAAATTGCACTTAACAACACGTTTGGACTATAAGCCGTAAACATGTATGAGACACAAAAACATTGTTGGAATTATTAAGTTCTGATAGCATACACGACGAGAAGTGACTGAATTTCTGAGACCTCTCTGGTATACCCCTCACTGGAAATTCACAGGAATGGCACCGAAGCTTACTGCAGGCGAAAAAACCACTTCTCAATAATTTTTTTATTAGCGACTGGAATAAACAGAAAAAAATGTAGTTCAGTTAAAACAATCTACCGCTTATATGTTTGTCACTGGTCTCTAACATACCACTGAGATTACTTTTCTGGTTTTGCCCGAGTTCTATTTCGTAGGAGCGAGCACCTTCATAACACTAAGTCTATCCATGCTTGTAATACCCGAGGTCGTGTTCCTGGTTGCGTCTTGCTGCCTTATTTCTAGCTTATTTCTGCTAAAAATGTTGTACCACCAAATGTTTTGCGCTAATGCTTGTCGTAGTTACAACTTTCTAACATATCTTTTCCTCCCAAGTTCAATTCGACGCATTTAACATATACCGTGTGAAGAACTCGGACCCAGGCTTGTGAACAGTTATTTCCTCCCATCTCATGTCTCGCCTAAGCAAACGATCAAAAAATGAAAAAAAGCCCATTTGTGCGTGTTGAGAGCGTGCAGCTGCGTAATCGCAAGAGGCTGCTAATGAGGGCTCGTTGATTGCGACGAATGGTGCTGAGGGAGTGGCGTGCGTAACTTACGTACGAGCTATGGCGGAAGGCACCTCTGGACGCCGTAACGAGCGCGCACGCATGCAGTCGCCAGACTCGCGACGCGCCATCTTTTGCCTCATTAACGCGCCCCCACAAACCCTCGCTTGGTTGTTGGGGTGAAAAGGGTCGGCGATACAATGACGTAAAACATAAAGCAGCAGAGGTCGGCAGACTTTTGTCGCAACACACAGGGGCAAGAGGGCGCTGAAACGGCCTTGTATACAAGACAATTTTAAAGCTTGAAATGTCCCAGTTCAGAACGATGATGAACACAGATCACTCTCGTATTTTGGACCGCGTCGCATCTAAAATAAACACACCTTGGTGGCACTGTAGACTCGTGAGTCAGAATGAGCTAATCGCGCGTCCTGGAGATATTGAACTTACGGACTATGCTTAACCTCATGGACTCTCGCATGTTCATCGGTGTGCATTAACAGGGTCATGTTGCCACACTTCCAACAAGCAGTTTTCTTCTCACCGAGACTCTCGTTTTGGCGGTGCCAGATGAATGTGGGAGGCACTAAATTTGCCGTGTCTTGGGCTGCGCTGTCACTGCTGTCGTGCAAATTGTCCTTACTGACGAGGAGGCGCTGCCTAATAGTACTCAGTATTCATTGACGCACTTGATGTAATGTCTTTCGGAACTACACGTTTTTGTGCAAATGCATTCGCGGAATCATGCTACGCAATGTCTCTCGAAGTGTATCGTAACTTTATCACGAAGACTATTCCACGTACTTATTGTACAGTGCCGGAACACATTCAGGCTAGATTTCGGGAAGCGTAAAAAACAAAAAGAAGAAAAATATGCTGCCTGGTGTTTCTCAAGTTGCTTGGGCGTTTGAGAGATGTGTTGATAGCGAGAGTCTTAGTTATCACCATACATACATACATACATACATACATACATACATACATACATACATACATACATACATACATACATACATACATACATACATACATACATACATACATACATACCATACATACATACATACATAATACATACATACATACATACATACATACACACATATAGATATGCATACATACACACACATACATACAAAGTAGACAAGAGTATGCAGAACCTCAATCCCTGCGGCGCAGCCTGACGACCTCCGCGTTTCGGGAAAACGCGCGGCAGTATGCACCGCTGCCCACGGGAGCCGACCCCGGAGGCAAACCACTGGAAATCTATCAGCGCATGCAAATCATCCATCAAGACGGCGCAAGGCACCGCACGAGGGAGGGACGAGTGTCATCGACACGATCGTTCATCACGCGACCCGCTCGGAGGGGTCATTCGACACGCTCGCTTCCCCGATTACGTCATGAATTTTTCTCGCCAGCACCGGTATATACATACAACGGCATGCGCGAACACCGCGGATCACACGACGCGGCCTGGGGTACTCGGAGCATCGCTCGCAAACGCGTGCCGACACGAGAACGAGTGGCGCTGCGCCTGACGTCGTAGCCGATGTATAGCAGAGCTATATATAGGTTGTATAAGCAGGTAGGCAGGTAAAGGTTCTTGGTGCATCAGTGTTGATGATATGCGCGGTTTAACGTCTCAAAAGCACCATATCATTATGAGAGACATCGTAGTGGAGGGCTCCGGAAATTTTGACCACCTGGGGTTCTTTAACGTGCACCCAAATCTGAGCAGACAGGCCTACAGCATGGTGAATCAGTGTTACCAGATTATATACATTGCTGTCGTTTATTTATTTGCGATACTGCCAGTCTCTGCTGAAAGCATAGCAGGTGGCCACTCTGTACAGATACTATGTTTGCTCATTGTTGGAACAAATCAGCAATACAAAAAAAGAGTAACATCAACTCTGCGTTTCATACATGAGCAATATTTTGCAATAAATATTATATAAACAAAATACTGGTGCATATAAAATGAGAAGTTCAGCAACGAAGGCTACTTGCACAATTATTTACAGAACACATAAGTATATACACATTTCTTTTTTTTATTTTCGTACTAAAATTGGGAGAATGACTTAATGTTAGTTGTGTGAGGTGCTGACATATTCTTTTCGCGTATGACAACTAGAAAAAGGATATTTAAGCACATCACTTTTGCATTTGTGTTGCACAAATGTGTTCCGGATTTATGTTTGTGTACTTTCGTCAGAGTTGGGCTATTCATAGTGTAGTGAGCGTTTAAAGGCTTCTTTGTCCTCGTTATCGCGATACAACAGATTTTTAAGGGGCGAAGCTCCTTATGGCGTCACACGTTCGTCTGGCGTCACCGTTTGTAATCACCGGTGGCACATAACCGAAAGAGCGTTCCTTAGAATGTCCGCTGGATGGTGGTACTTGTATATGATGAATACATGATGAAAAGGCGTGAGATGGCGGTGCTTGGAGTATTCACTAGATAGAAGGACGGACAGATGGACTGGTGAACGGATGGACAGACAGTGGGATGGTCGCACGAACAAACGCATGGACGGACTGACAGACAGACAGACAAACGAACGGACCGACGGACGCATGGATGGACAGACGCACTGACGGTCACACGGTTGGACGGACGGAAGCATGGACGGACTTACGAACGCTTCGCCCCATCAATCATCATTCACTCCGTGGATATGCTGTAATTTTCATTTACAATCTTTGTCATCTGTCAGTCTGAGCACTATTCGGTCATAGCATCGATTTTTCGGCGGAGCGAGTAGTTTTCTTGGTTATTTTTCTTTTTTAATAAAGGATAAAATAATCTGCAAATGCCTTCAACTTACAGTCTATATTAGTACATACGTCCTTAATATACACGAGAAATAACAATGGCTATAGCATGAACCCATGGGACAAACCTCACATAAGTGGTGCAATATTTCATCCAAAATGTTCGCAAATAACCAACTGAGGCCTATCAAAGAAAAAAATCGCGCACCGAAGCAACAATTCTTCTGTCTTTGATACTGTGTTTTTTGTTTACTTATTAGCTTGGTAAGACAATTGAAGCCATATACATTTGAAAAATCAAGTAAAAATATGTCCGTTTGATTGTAACTGTCGATACCTATCGCGAGATCACGTTTGGCATAGGTTAGCTGCGTTGTGGTCGATAAACCCCAACGAAAACCATGCTGGTTATAGGACAAGATGCCTTCGATACAGAAAAAAAGTGTTAAATGCTTAAGAACTATACGTTCGAGAAGTTTGTATGCCATGCTCGTCAAAGATGTTGATCTAAAACTGTATTCAGTGGATTTAACTCCCGATTTGAAAATTTGAATAATTGAGGCATTTTGCAACCTTCGGGTAGTTTTGATGTTTTTTTATGTTGAAAATGATTTAAGGAAAATACGGTCGAGGTAATTGCTGCACCTCTCGATTTACGGAAAATATGGCCGCGATATTTTCTGCAACTTTCAACACTATAGGGACACATCTCGAGGTTGAAGTTAAGCTTAAGAGTGTCATCAAAAACTTGCTTTTGGAATTTCTGAACGTTTTTATATACAGTCATGACAAATTCACAATATCTCGGAACGAAAACAGCATAATTAAGGTCCACAGAAAGTCTGGTGCTTATAAGGGATTCGCATTTGTAGGTTCTTTGAGAATAATTTAGGATCGTATGGTGATCTCATAAACTTGGTTGTCCTAAGTTAGGATATATGCAGTGCAGTACGTATTGCACTGTTATCTTGCGGGAATACGGCTGCCGAAGTGGTGCAATCCAACCAGTGATTTTCTGTTGAGCAGAAGCGATAGCATGTACTGGCAACCAACTCGGACACTGCGATAGGCTAAACTGAGCTTTTTGCTAGGTTCAAGCACTTATTATTTACTTTATCAGGGTTTGTGAAACCATGCCAAAGTGGCGAGAAAATGAGAGTTGAACAGTTTTTTGCCACGTGTCTTTTTTAGACACTATACGCGGCTCTGATTATGGTTTTGAAGGTGTACCATTGAAAGTGTCTTAGCGTAGCACGTGCTAAAAGCTGTTGCCGTTCACCTGCAAAAAAATATTTTAGTGGGCTGGGCACAATTGACCTCTTCCTGACAAAAAGTTCAGAGCAGGCATAAAGTTTTGTAAGACATGAAAATGACTGAGGCGTAAAAGTGTTCTCTGCTGATAATAAAGATTTTAGTATTGGCTGCCCCACTCAGCGGTTTTAACATATATTGTCAGATGTATCGATGTGTATGGAGCCGATAGATTTAGCTCAGAAGCGGGTATGCCTGCGGATAATCTTCCAGAATCGTTTAGATTCAGCTGTCATAGAATATGAAGAACAATTGTACCATGTATTTTCCGTACGACGAGCACTCATAGGCTCTTGCTGAGCTCCTGTTCATGCAATCTGTCAATAGCCGAACTGAATAGGGACCTATTAGAGCGCTGGCTAGAATAAAATGACTCGTTTAGTTCCCGTCAATGACACATCTGACACTTTTTCCAACTAGTTTACTGGCGCTTTTAACATTTTTCATAATTATCTTCACCCACTTTAAGTATAATTTGGAATGTCCCGTGACGGAAGGATTTACATGTTTACTATCTGATAAAAAGACGTGCTGGCGTCATGAACCCGGAGCAAGAAACCCACTGACTGTCGCAGCTTCATTCAGCGCATAGAAGCTCATCGGACAGATAATTGTGAAGATGTGCTTCACTGAAGCACTGAGGAAGTCATGCCAGTGCCTCATTTGTGAAAACGTCAGACAGCAGGTCTAACGGTGAAACGAAGCGTCGCGCGTTACCTTAAGTTCTCTATTCATCATGTCGGTTGCACAAAGCTTGCATAGAAAAGCGCTAGAGAAATGTTCCAAGCAGGCGGAGAGCACGAGCTCGAACAAATGGCAGAAGTTTTGCAGTCATGCCATACATAAATGAAATAGAATAAAGATAGCTGAAAGGTCTGACACTAACATTGTTTTCGCAGCACCTAATAAACTGATAAGCATGTGTGGGGCACAAGACTAAATAGGACCACAAGGACCGTATGCAATATGAAGCATGGGAAGAAATTTGTTATTTGTTCAAGATATATATATATATATATATATATATATATATATATATACATATTTATATGTATATACATATATATATATATATATATATACATATATATATACATATACATTGACAGCCCGCGAAACGTGAAAAGAAGCCGTGTGACGGACTGCGAGCGCACTGCTATATTGCTGCTATAGGCTTTGTTTACAACGCGGAAAAAATAACAGCGCTAGGTGTATCGGCAAGGAAACAATTTTGTAGGTGGTTTCTGAAAGTGCTCTACATCTCAGTGTTCATATTTTGGGTTTACAGCCCATAATTGAAAAATAGGCAGTCAATATATATATATATATATATATATATATAGACCAATAGATCCTCCATGAGCGGTATATATATATATATATATATATATATATATATATATATATATATATATATATATATATATATATATATATATATAGTCCAATAGATCCTCCAATATATATATATATATATATATATATAGTCCAATAGATCCTCCATGAGCGGTCACAACGTGGTTCATTTCGACGTTTCGGCCTAGAGTCTGGCCATATATAGATATATATATATATATATATATATATATATATATATATATATATATATATATATATATATATATATATATATATATGTGTGTGCGTGTGTGTGTGTGTTACATGCAACACATACTATACAATACATGTTACATAGGTATAAATTATGTGATTTCTCTTGTCATGCAATCATGTCATGTCTATCTTCGTATATATGAAGTTAATGAAACGGCTGCGAGAGCCTGAAACCTAGAAAAAAGAGGGATAGATAGATAGATAGATAGATAGATAGATAGATAGATAGATAGATAGATAGATAGATAGATAGATAGATAGATAGATAGATAGATAGATAGATAGATAGATAGATAGATAGATAGATAGATAGATAGATAGATAGATAGATAGATAGATAGATAGATAGATAGATAGATTGATAGCAGTACCTTTCATAATGTTACGGGGTCAGTGACTTCTGCATAAACGCAATTACAGAGGAACAACCTCAGGCGAGAATCACAATGGCTGATTCGCACACTCGCATGCCTGTCAGCTGATTCTGTCCTTAATCTTCTTTTACTTCGTAGCAATATGTTTGATTAGTGAAAATATGCTTCGCATTTATTCGTATACGTTTACCGTGTGACGACCGATAAGACGATTCCGTCAGTGATTCAAGGGCACCGAGTGGCTGATTCCCTGGGGACTGTATTGTAATTAAAAAACATATGCAGGATACTATGTTTTTAAACACAGAGCACATAAGCCCACACCCTCAGCCAACTCAAGCCAGCATACCAGCAGGGTTGGAGTTATCAGGTTTCTGATGGGCAGTAATAGAACAATCAGCTGACAGTGAGCAAGGACGGAAACGTAACCAAAAAGCAGCGTTAGTCAAGTGGTAAAAGGGCATTCAAAGTGTACGTTTTAACGCAGCCCTCGGAGTTATCTCTGGGCTCTGTAGAGTGAAGCTTCCTAAATATAAAATTGCGAACTACGCGAATGACGCTGTCGGGATGTTTGCCTGTGCGTGACGAATGTTGTGGCTGGCTCGGTGGCTTGCGACAGCACGGATAGCAGAGGCGAGAAAGAATCAAATGAAAACGCAAAGTACCACCCGATAGACAGGGCTGCTGAAACCACATCATGAGCTCGATCACATTCTTGTCGCACGAGGAGAGAACGACCCACTGCGTCGCATGGATCACTGGCATTGAGGCGCCAGTGGGTGCCGATGCCTCAACGAGCGAAGAACAGAAGACAAGGACGAAAGGACGGACCAAAGGACGCACAGGGGGGTCGGGAAATAGAGCAAACTGTGGGACTCACTCAGAGAAAAGGAGGATTTGCACCCGCATCAGCAGCTAAGAGAATCAAGGTGTGTGTTCTGACCCAGAAGGGAAATTTTATCAGCCCAGTCAGCCGACGCGTTGAAATCAAGGGAGACCGACCAGCACACGCTCTGCATCGGTGGGGAGGCGAGGATAGAGTGGGGAGAGCACACAGGGGGAAATTGGGGAAATGAATAAAGAAAGGTCTGGAGGGGACTGAGATTATTGCACGAGAGTTGAACGCGCTATATTCCGGGCCCCGAAAAATAAAGAAACTGCCGGGGTGGTGAAGAACGCTGTCAAAGTGGTGGAAGAGAGGGGGGATGGTATTGGGGATGAGGCAGGGCGCCCACCGCGAGCACCAAATCAGAACCGGCAGTCGCTGATTATGGTCTGCCGCGGAAAGCAGAGAGATGAAATAAAAGCGAGAGACCGCGAAGCGGGCCGCTAGAGAGATACGGCTCTTGCAGCCGCCGCCACGGAAGCCGCGAGCAGAGCGGTATATACGTGCCGGTTTGGGATGTGGGGAAGAGATAGGGAGACGTGGGGTGGCACGTACGCAGACACGTCGGCAGAGGTTCGGGTGCAGCGTCGAGACGCACGAAGCAGGAACGGAAGATCCCGGATGCTCCACGCGTTGAGGACTAGGCACTGCCTCGGCCATCTGCGTTTTTACCTCGATTCATAAATATAATGCCGCGAGCGCTCGGAGTTATTCCCGTGCCAAGCCAGCAGCGTGCGTGCCGCGGCGGGAGAGAACTGAAAGAGCGAGGGAACGCAACGGCGCAACGGGGTTTCGGGAACCGAAACAATGCGCTACCGCGGAGGGAAGAGAGGAGAAATGGGGAAGCGGCGTATGCGAGGCATAAGGGGCGCCCGCTTTTAATCTGGGCCCGTCTCCCCGCTGCCATCCCCTGGTCCATAGCGCGTGCGCGCGCCTCCACATAGTGGCTGCTCGCTCGGGCTGTCGGCCGCAAAAGCGGTTCGGCGCGTGCCTCCGCGGGGTTGCCCGCTCACGTGGTCGTGCGGTGACGAGAGGAGGAGGAAGCGTCGCTGTCTCGCCAGCGCACTTCATAAGTGGACGCTAAGCCGTAGATTAAAAATGGAAATGAAGTGAGAGAGCGAGACAGGCAGGCAAGCCGGTGTTGATAAGAGGGGGACGCTTGTGCGCGATGAGGTACGGCGGGTGTGGGTGGCGCGGACGCCATCGCGGTCCGGGATCGGACGGCTTGGCCTTGACGGCTTAATTGGGTGTCGGAGCGCGGGTACGGTGGTGTTGAGGAGGGGGGGCTTGCGGGAAGAAAGTCGCTTCCGCTTAATCGACTGTCGCGCCCGCGGCCCCGCCGGCTGCAGTGCGGCTGACACCGGTGCCCGCGGGTGTGGGCAACGAGAGCGACGGTGACGTGGGAAAACGGTTGCGACGCGACAGGCGTTGTGGAATCGCGACTAGCCAGTCTATATACGTCGCAGATACGCGTGTCACTCGCACGTTATAGAGAGCTCCATTGCCGTGACTGCAAAGGATGCGAAATTAAGATGTGAAAGACACAGAATCAGCAGCGATTGTGCACATAAGGAATGGTTTACCTTGTGCGCGACACGGCATAAGATGCTTTTTTTTTTCGTTCGGTGGTGGTCACAGGAATGGTGAACATGACAGGTGAACATGACATTCACTGGATATATACGCCGAAATAATGAGGGTGTAGAAGACATCGAAATGACTTGGCAGAATATACTAGGCGTGAGTTATAGCGTAAGTTGTGTTAAAGAAATCATAATGACACCTACGCACTCTTTACAAAATGAAGTCAGGACGCACAAAATATAAATGCGCGCCTTTCAGGTGCAAAAAGAAAACAAGAATGTTAATGGTGCGTCGTTGAGTGTGCTTATCTATTCTAAGGAAAAAGACTACAATTGTCAGACTTCGAAAATATTTCGCATCTACATTCTCTAGTTATACACATTTTGACCTATCTGAGCGTTGCGAGTGAATCTCGCATCTGTTCGCCATTTGTTCCTTCCCTTTTAACTTTCTGCATTTGCTCCACGAAGCTACACCAGAGAGGGCCGCGTGTGGGCGATGAAACGTGAGTAAACCATGATATTACGGCACAATTAAAAAAAAAGAAAACTGTCCCAACATCCCTTCTATTACTGGCTCTTTCACAAATGCAACACCACAACTATGTTTACCCAGTGGCCGAACATGTTTACGTCTTATCTTGTCAGTCGGTCGTATAGTGTCAAACATGAATTTACTCAAAAATATATATCTCTTGGTGCCTCATTAGTCTGTCTGTTTAGCTTCTGCAATGAATCATAGCAGAATGTGTAAGCAGGCACAGAAAAATACAACAAAGACATATTATACACAAAGCACAAGTAAAGTCACCATATATAAAAGCTATTTTCAGTCATACAGAAACAAACGCTTAAAAGTAGACGGACAGTTATGGCTTTAACAAGGTTATCATCACGAATCCAGCTTTTCAGTTACTTCACATTCAGTTATCTAGAAGAAGCGCTGATATGTGTCATAGATGATTGACTGCATGCAAGTTCTTTAAATAACATCATACTAATTAAGGTAGAAACTGCGGGAACGTTGGTTATGCATCCATGAATTACACGTAGCGACATGGATTAATCTAGAAACCTTGAAAAATTATGTATTAGGACAGAGGTAGAGTTGTCAGACTGTTGTATCCAGGAGCTGCAGATACATGTACATAGCTACAAAACAAGAAAATGTCCCTCAGTCTCACACGTATCTGCCTAAAGTGATTGGAAGGTGAAAGCCGCGTTCTTTTCTTTCTTCTAAGTAGGCTATACATACAGTAGTGATCCCCCTCCATAACACGTTTCGTAACCAAGCGTGGTTTTACGCTGCATGAGAGGTCGGTAGCGCAGCTTTTACCAGGAGATGATATCCTGTGTCGACGACACAATTTGACATCATGCTATAATGTCGTCCGAATGGCGTCCCTAATCTTGGCTTCCTTGAAATCCCTTGCAAGGATAAATGATACGTGAGATGTAAGTCGTGTGACTTTCGGTACACCATCGGCACTCGTACATTCACTTTATTGTCGTGTGACTTTCAATCGACTCTTTTTTTATGCATCGTTTGGGTCAACGCTGCCCCCGACAAGGTCTCGAGACGAAGCGCCATGCCTTCCCAAAATTTTTTCACAAATTAAATACACAAGGTTCGAGCCTTAACAGAGAACGCCCACTGCATGCAGTTCCCATTGACTGCCGCTCTGCATCATGGTGATTGCTAATCCACTCAATCTCCCTCTATAAAGAACCCCAGCCAAAAACAAAACACTGCGTGGTTTAGGAATACACCGCTTCTTTTTCGCCGAATTCTTTTTCGTTGTCAATTGTCAATCCAGTTCTGTTTTGTTTTTTTTCTTTTGTTTTTAGGTTGTTGTCGCACACGGCCGGTCTTGCCGCCGCCTCACCCGATGTAGTGTCAGACCAGAGTGTCAGACTAATGGAGCGTGTGCAAATAAGCCAGAACACGGTGCACTGCGGGCGGGCGGCCGTCCGAAACGAAGCGTAACACCCCCGAAGTGAGATTGCGCAAATGCGCCGGTGACGAAGTTGGGAACGAGAAGTAAAGGAACGGTGGCGGGGGGAGGCATGCAGGCTGGGAGCTTGGCGTAGCTGGGAGAGGAGGATCCCGGAAGTGCAGGAGCGAGGGTACATGGCCAGCGCGCGGATACAGGGTGCCGGAGCTAACTTAGTTGTGACAGAGGCATTCACAACGTTCACAAATCGAATACGACTCTGCCACATGGGCGGGTGCCCCACAAAAGAGGCTGAAAGTGTCGTTCCTGCAGGAGAGAGTGCCCTTTGCTCGCTTTAAGCCTGTCTCAGTCAGCATATGCGTATATACACCGCACGTACAAACGTATTAGAGCTCGCGGACACTCGGAGAGCCGCGAAATAGCGGTACTGATTCAATAACGCGCGCTCGCCGGGTCAAATATGCCGGTGCCAATCAGCGTGTTAACTGACTGTTTGTTTTCGCCTTTTATTGATGTTATCGCCGACGCGCGAGCCAGTCTCTGGAAGGCCGATTCAATTACAGCCGACGCAAGGGTCCGGGCGGGACGATGCAGAACGCGCACACCTGCAGAGGAGGCTTGATTCTGGCCTCCGCTGCCACTTTTTCGGCCTCAACTTCACCGATGCAGCTTCGCACCACGGCATTCAGTGAGGCATGCCAAGAATTTCATTATAGAATTTTCGTGCCAACGCATGCGCGTGCAGTACCTGCATGGGCTTAGCTGTGGGCGTATGTTGGACTGTGGAAGTGTGCACTTGTTTGCAAGGGCTTGTTCGCTTGGTTCACCCTTCTGCTTTTTGACGCGCGTACGTTTCAGCCGCACTTTACTCTGCCATGCCACGAACTAACTGGTTCAACTTCACCAAAGCGGTTGTGCTGACGTGCACTCCGATGCATATACGCGTAGCAAGCACACCGTGTCTGAAGCTGCAGAATATTGCAGCTGAGTTACGCGTGTTACATTGAAGCGAATCCTACACTCGTGGTGCGAACGCGAAAGGCGTATGCACATTCAAGGAGTTCTCTGCATCATTCTGCTTTCGTGGGACCACCGGTATGTTATTTCACGCAGACGCACTGTGTGTGTGATGTTCTCCACGTTTGTACATTCACGACCGAGAGCATCAGCAGCACCGACGTGGATGGATATATGATATGAACACCCTCTTTATAACGACAAATGTGCCTCGACAAGTGTGACTCTGTTTTTTTAGGTTAGCCTAATGAATATATTTCGATGAAATCTAGAATTTTATTTTATTCGTAATATTTATTATTCCCAAGAATATATACACATCAGCTTTCCTATAAAGGTAGGGCCCCATAACACGCAGAGGAGTTGTGAAGGAGGCCCTCACTCTGTATCCAATTATACAAACAGTAGAGCGCGCAAGAAATTAGTTTTATATAGGTTTCTCTATTATAAAAAAATAAATTCACTGTATATTCACTGTAAGGAGGATGACAGCGAGTTTTCTGCCCTTCACGGTACAATGTGCTTATTTTACCCACTGTAGCATGTCTGTCCTTTCTTCATACATTTTCGCACCAAAACACTGTTTTTTATTATTTTTTCTATCGCAGCTGTGTTCAGCTTTCCATTGTTGTCCCTAAAATGCCAAACTTCATATGCTCGAGCTCAAACACCTGGGTGGATATCTCCGCATTCAATCTAAACACGCTGCGCGCCGTTTAATCTTTCCCGCCGCATTTGCATGGTTCTCCTTCTTTACTAAATCTAACTTTATAACTACTCAATCTAAGACAACCCGATCTCCCTTCAATCGCTAAAGTGCTTCCCCTTGAATTATCTTAAAATGCCTCACTCCTTATTTCGTATTTGCCCTTTCGGCGGTTACTCAGCGCCAGTTTTTCCTTCATCGCTGCCGTACAGTAAACCTTCTCCGCCGCTCTGACTTTTCGCTTAACGCTCGTTGTTGCCATATCGCGTACACTGTACAGCCTTATATTTACTAGTGAGCCTTCTTTACACACCACACCAGCGTTGCCTTCTGTAACGCTATAACTATAAACTGCTCACAGCTTTAGCCGACAGGCGCGAACGGGGGGGGGGGGGGCACCGCTTTTCCTTTTTGTCATGTGTCAGCCAAGGTAAATAATATCAAAAAAATACGGGGACGCTAACTAGAGGATATGTCTGTTTGGCCCTCACGTGCTGAGTGTATAGAAAAAGGTAAAACAATAATAAATCGCGATTCCATAAATGTAGGCAGCTGTCTATGTAAAAATGGTCATATTACATTGGTTCATTGTTCAATTAACAAAAATGCACGTATCTTGCCATTGGTGTCACCTCTTGTAAGGGGGATGGCAGCAGAACTGACCCGGCTGTAGCACAGCAGAGTTAAAATAATGCGGAAAGTATTTGGTTCAACTGCGGGTACTGAAGGGCACTCGCCAGTTTCTCCAATAAGGAGATTAGGTACATCACCCTGAAAATGGGTGCATTGGAGCATGGTGACCATCTCTTCATACCTTTCTTTCCCCTACGTCTCCCTGCTCACTTGATAATCTCAGCCTTCCCTAAGATTTCATCGCTAAACATATATTAATTTAGTCTGCTCTCACTATTGGGCTAAGCCACTACAATGCTTAAAGTAAGTACACGTGGTGCACTTGCGCGGGGATTGTAAGCACTGGTGTAAGTAAGCTCGAGTGAGCAATTGTGACGTTCGTGAAGAATGGGGCAGCGAAGCAAGGGAGAGCGAAGGTGCAGGGTGAGTCGAAGAAGCACAAGCCGACTGCTTCTCTCAGCGAACTCCTCCCACTTGGGAAGAGAACATCAGTCCTGTTCCGAAAATTTCCGAATTCATCATGACAGATGTTTGATAATTTAAACTAGTGCTGCCAATCACAGACAAAGTATGCCGGTTAGCTCCTGGTGCTGTCTAACGTCCTGCAAAACGATGTTTTGGGCAGACGCGCATGGATGCGTTACTTAAGTGACAGCATGCGGAGTACACCTCCTGAAAGTTACTATAGGGGTTCGACAGAACACTATTGTGCCCGAGTGGGACTTCCGGTCCCGTAATCACACTGTCAAAACACACGCACGCAAATGAAGTGCCACTCGGTTGCGCCACCAGACGGGGGAGGGCGGGAGTAGGCGGATTTAACGGGAGAGACGCGCAACGCTCGAACAAGTGAAGCAGGCCGATAGAGGGGGCGGCTTCGTTGCTCGACAGAGTCGGGTGGCTTTGGCCGTAATCAAGTGAGCGCGGGTGGCGCTTGATTACGCACCGAGCACGAAAGCCCTGGGCGCGATCCGATGCGGTGCACACTGCACGCGCGGATGGGTTATTGGAGGAATCGTGTTACGCCTGTAGAGCTGGCTTTGTCGAGATTCGGTGTTGCCCCTTCGGCTTGTCCTTCGCTTACCCCGCAGGCCACACCGTTGCCTCGGCTCTTTCTCCCGGCATTGCCCTTTCCCCGTTCTTACTGCGGCTTCTCTGCAACTCTCGTCGCGTGGCACGCCGGAGAAGTCCCTCTCCTGTGTCGCCCCGGCGCTCTCTACCGGGTTCAGCGACACCAGGCGCGAAGCCAAACACGCCTGTCGATGCGAGATAGAGCGAGCTAGCGCAGTGTTCGCAAAAAAACGGAGGGCAGTGGGAGTGCGGAGGACAGAAGCTGGAAGGGAAATGAGTGGCCCGGTTGATTTACTCGTGATGACTGAGAAGTGCGTTGATTCAGTATCGAGACACGAGAATTTCGAATACATTGAGTACTTATGCATTGACACTGCCAATAATGTAATCGCGGCAGCGTTTGTTGTCCCTAACACTGCAGATTTCTTCCGAATCGATAGTGGATGATAATTAGGTATTGAACTGAATTTATTAAAGAATATATTTCAATATATAGTAATGATCTACGTGTTCATGTACCCTGCTATGTTCGCATGTTTGCAAACGATTGCGTCCTTTAAAAAACAATTACCGACACATCTCACAAAATTTTCTTCAGGCAAGTATCAACCGTCTGCAACAATGGTGTCAGTGCTGGCTAATGACACTAAACCCAGATAAATGTAAAGCTGTTACATTATCGCCGCCGGCGTAACCCTCTGTTCCATTTATATTTAATCAATAATATACCATTAGAAGCTTCACCCTCAAACAAATACATCGGTGTTGCCCTAACAAATATTTATTTTGCAACGCACATATTATAACGTGGTCGTATCTTCTAATAGGGCACTTGGTTTCCTTAAATTCCACCTAAAATGAGCTATAAATAATGCGAGATTACTAGCCTATCAAACCATATTCCGCCCTAAACTCGAAAATGCATGCGCAGTAGGGAGCCCCCACTAAATATACTTAGGCAACGCTCTTGAAACCGTGCAAAACCGTGCTGTGGGGTTCATAAACTCTCAATATTTATATAACGTCAGCAGGTCGTCATCGCATAAGGATTTAAGTCGGCCGACCTTTGCTAGTCATCACCGTGTATTATGTCTACCTCTTTTTCATGAGTTTTATCATTGTTCACTTAACCATCCGCTGTACATTAGTTCTACAGCCCGAACGTCACATTTGCATTGAACTGGGCACATCAACCAAATGGCCCGCCCCCGCATAGGTCAGTGAACCCACTCATGTCATCAGTCGACTCACTAGGATTTACTCTGCCTGAGATGAAGCCGTGAGTCTGAGTCTGGATGAGTGATGTTTTCGTGAGTTTGAGTCCGAGAGAGTCTGGCTGAACAAAATTTTCGAAAATGTGAGCCTGAATCAGTCCAGCTCAGAAAAAAAAATCGTGCATCTGAGTTCAAGTGAGTCTAAAGCAGGATATATATTTCTTAAGTAAGTCTGAGTGGGCACGGCTTTTTTTTTGTGTGTGTCCTGTGCGAGCTGCATTCACACTACAACTTTTTCAGTTTCTTTTTTTTCTGCACAGCCACAGATTAAAACAGCCTGCATCACCTAATTGCCGCCCCAACCAATGCGCCCGCACTCATACAAAAAATGCCTTATCGTTTTTTCAGAATAAAAAAAAAAAACTCAGGATGCCATGTTTTAACTTTATATTTGACATAATATGCGAAGGTGGGCTACCCTAGAGCCAGATATTCCAATATCATGACAGTTATGTACAGGATAAGCGCACAAAAAAATTAAAATAAAATAGAAAAAAAACTAATCAAAGACGATGTCATTTGACTTTTTGTATTTATCCCAGAACTTCATACCCGTATTATCCACGTCATGTTTAATAATGCTTATTCAAATGTTATTTATAACCAATGTATAATCAATATATGGAAACCTACCCCTCATATAATAGTTGTGTTGGGCTTGTAAGGTAATAAAGTGAAATAAAATAGAATGAGAGCCTCGTTCTTTGGGGCTTCGTCTTTGATAACTTCCTGTTCTTTATTGTTGTCAAAAAGCTGCGGCAACGAAAATTAGTGGTATTGTGAATTTTTGGCAACGCCATTACAACACTCCTCATTAAGAAAAACACGCACAGCTACTCATGAAATGAATTGCTTGAATGAAAAAAAAAGACCACAAGGCAGCCACTACCACAGTTCTAAATACCTTTTACACTTTTTCTTACCCGTGTGGCTGGCGAGGGAAAGGTAGGGCACTAAATAACGGTGAATAAAATAGGAATTGTCGTCTCATTTATAAATAATAGGAAAACTATAACAATGATTTATAATTTCATTTACAGAGCCCTACAGTCTCAAGCAGCGATACTTTTTGAGGTGTGAAAAGTTGCACAGTATCTGAGCAGTCGCGAGTGGAAGCAGTACAAGATAAAGAGATATCATCTACGTGTGGAGATATTATATATATATATATATATATATATATATATATATATATATATATATATATATATATAAGAAGAAAGAAAAGTGGGTGAAAAAATAGCAAGCCGTGAGGACACATATAAACCCAAAAAAGTAGATGGAGGGAAGGCCGCTGTGGTAGCTCAGTGGTTAGAGCATCGAACGCGTTATTCGAAGGTCGTAGGTTCGTTTTCTGCTTACGGCTGGTTATTTTTTCACCCACTTTTCTTTCTTCTTATTTACAATCCATTGGTTCTAATAACTTCCCCTGCACATTCCTTGGCATTACTGTCTGTTGGATCTCATTATTATAGTGTCAAAACACGGAAAAAACGAGCCCTTAGGTATACACTTCTTTCCCTTATTATATATATATATATATATATATATATATATATATATATATATAGGTCAGCACAAGCACTCATTAGTCGATTCATCCAGAGTCAGTAATATTTTGGTAAGCTTGACTTCGAAGGAGTATGGCTGAGAAATATTATTAGTGAGTCTAAGTCTGAGTCAGTCTACTTGAAAGAAAATTTAGCGAGTCTGGGTCCGAGTGTGGCAAGATATGTTTCTTGAGTGAGTCCGAACGAGCTCTATACAGCGAGGATGCAACTATACAGCGTGATGACAGGGCGGAAATGAACAAGATATCACCAGGTCCCTTAAGCATCCGTCTCGGTGGACTCGAAGGTGAGAGCCATATTCTTCTTTTCCTTCTAAGTTGGCTTATTGATGCTCTCACGCCACGCTCAGAGAGCTTTCTGCAACTAACGCGGCCTTAGAATGCCTCCAAGATCGAGGGCATTGAAAGTTCCATGCACCTCTGGTTGTTTGGCACGGCCTCCGGGATCTGTTACACTTTTGGCCAAGCGGTGATGTCATGCGATCACGTCACCAGGTGGCATTACGCTATGTGACGTCATAGGTTTTGAAAATCCGTGACTCCATGAGGTAACATCATCAGGAGCTGAAAATGTTTTGCATCACTCGCGTTGACGCCACCGACACAGGGCGCCGGCGCGAGACGCTGGATAAATTTAACAGTAGATAAGAGTCCACAAAGCGCCGCATAAATAAAATACGGCTTTCGTAAACTGAAGTGTTCGACAGACTGCTGTAAACTGTGGCCAGTATACGGTAGATAATTAGGAATGACTGCAAAAGCGTCGTTAAGTGGAACAACTTACAGAGCAACACTGTAAAAAACGGAAAGTATAATAAAAGAATCCACGAACTGTAGCCAGACTCGTCATTCTGCTTCAGCATCGATGAAGTCGGTGGCCAGAGTTTGGAAGAAGCGTGCTTTCTGTCTCTCATCATTCGCAACTAATTCTAAGTACTTTAGTAGCGCTCTTTCTGCCTCTATGTCATTGTTTTTGCACATACGTTTACCGCCACGAAATTTCATGGTTATACACTGGTACACCGCATTCCACTAAGCTGTCACACAGGCGCTCACACTTTAATCTACGGTAATCACAAAGTACCACTGAAGAGCTTCCCATCAATCTCTTATTATTGTACATAACAATTTCTGCTTATTCTTTCTTACTTATGCAACGATTTCTCCGGTAGATCTGCACATGCATTTGATCGCCGGGCCGTCTTCTCCCTCGATCATTAAAATTCCCCAGATTAGAACCTGACACCGCAACTTCGCCACGAGATGACAGACTACAATGTGTGTATGCCGAACAGAACTGGTGGGGAAGGAAACCTTCTTTTTGCCAGGCACTTGCATGAAGGGAAGATAGAAAAGGATGCAAAGAAATAAAAGTTCCACAAATTTCAGCCATCATGTAAGCCGTAATGAAATCTGAAAAGGGAGACTTGAGCTGCAGACGCCAAAAACAGAAAAAAGAAGGGAAGGGAGTATTAGAGCAGCACTTGGCTTATAACAGAAGCCGTCTTTATAATTTCAATCGGCAATTTCCAGTGGAGGATATAGCCGTATCCGGCCTCTCACTGGGTCGGTGTTAGGGCTGCGGAACTGTGTCCTCTTTTTCACCCCTCAAATCAGTTTTAATCTTTTAATCTTCTTCGCTCTAACACCTCCGATCGTTTCGCGGGCGTGTGCTAATCTCCAGAAGCGTTCGAGTCGCAGCGGCGGTAGCTCCGGTGGCAGGTCTCCCTTCGACGTGCACCGAGATTTCGCTTTTACATTTTTACAATGCTAGAAGAAATCCCGTTGGCGTATCGGAAGCAGGATTACTAGCGTGGCACTGCTATACGCTAGAATTGGCGTCGTCGAGGGGCACTGTCGCAGTGCTTCAGTATTGCATCCCGTACCGTGACATCCTGTGACAGTGTGTACACCGGAAATTCAGTTGATCGTCGTGATTCACGGCTGGGCTCCCTTAGAGCACGGCTCAGAACATCTTTAGGTTTGGGTAAAAGAAAAAAACATTTGCAGAAGTATGCGTTCATACGGTAACTAAAGAACGCATAACTTTTTAAGCAGTTTGATCGTCATAGTAATCGTTATCATTATTCCATTTACGTCCAAGTGAAAGAGGAACACTTTTCCTCCATAATATTCGATGATTCCACCTCGCACCCGCATACACTGTCATATACATCTGCAGAATATATAGTTGTACCTAAACGCAGAAAGGCCTCTTCCATCCTCTATTTTGCTTCCTTCTGGCTGATAGCAATGTTATCCAGAAGGGGGCTATGACAAAGTTGGTATTCGCGGATGACTGCATAATTTTCAGAGAGATAACTGAATGATCATACTTTCTTACTTCAGAAGGGCCTTAGCGCTGTCGCAAATTCGTGCAATGAATAGTTAATGTAGTTAAACCTTCATACGTGTCAAGTAATGGCTGCTTATAGAACATCTACCACTGGACCACACTAATACCATTCGTTTTTTTTTTCTTTAGAATCAATAACTTCACAGAAATACCTCGTCCTCTGCATTACTTAAAACCTATAAGCTGTTCTGCCCATACCGAGGATATAATTACCGCAGCTTTATATTAGAATGTCAGGCTATTCACGTTGAAGTTTTTAGTACTGTGCTTTTCACTTGAAACTGTTATTGTTTTATTGTGTATTATTAAAAACAAATTCCATCTGAGTTTTAGTATGCTACACGGGCATGGGACCTTACTAGTTACCTGTTAATTGCTGCTGTCCAGAGATTGCCCAATACAGCTCCGCCTGTTTAGTTCCTACACGTTCTGTAATGCCTTCTGCCCAGGTGGATATAATAAACGAATTGAAATATGCTACCAGGAGTGGCGTTACAGTATTTGTGTTAGTTTGGCACGTGCATTGCATACGCAGACAACGAACGTCAGCGTATACATATCTGATTTTCAGTACAGTGGAGCAAAAGTTTTGAGGCAATGACAAATATTTATAAAAAATGTTGCCATGCCTACTGGCGCGCTGAGGAGAATTTTCGAATATGTAGCTGACCACAAAAACAAATTAAGCCTACCAGTCCTCGTTATTAGAGCATTTATTGACGTAATCACCCCCTTCCGTTCACAAATCACAACAGTGGCACTGAAACTTTCGTGAATGTTTTCTCCTGCTTGGGCCGCCCTAGGCCTGCAGTATTGTATAAATAAATAAAAATAAAATAAATCAGTCTAAACGAAGCAAATATACGGAGAATTTGGCGAGCCGGTGAAAGTATTATGGAACTCAATGCAAAAACGCAATTAGCATGGCAGACAAGAAAGCTTGCTGGAATTCCAATACTCTTAGTGTGAAATGAATCCGTTCAATTGAACGCGAGTCCAAGTGGCCTCCGGTGTATATCCCTTGATCGCAAGAAATCTGAATGTAATGTAAGCCCGTCAATTATGTTAACGTCTTTGACTTGAACGTGCGCTTCTATATCAGAAAACAAGCACCCTGTCTTGTGTTAAAAGGACTGAATAAAAACAAAACTAAGGGAGCTTCGACATAGTGGTGTCAAGCCTGAGAAAACTGCGGAGGTGGGCAGTGCTTCTTTCGGGTAATCTCTTTCTTTCCACCTCTTTTTTTCATTTATCTGTCTTTTTTCCGTTCTTTCTATTATTTTATTCATCTGTTCATGTATTTCTTTCTCTTTCTTGCTCTTTTAGGGGTGAAACTCCTTATAACGGCATCCGTTCGTCCCCCGTAGTATGTAACAAGTATAACATTTTGACCTCCAAGGTGGTGCCGGTGAGAGACTTTTTCTGTGCGTTGTTGAACAATACAAAATAGTGCTCAATGTACATGCCAATGGCTGCTAATGGGGAATGAGAGACAGGAGCATTTGGCTTTTAGTTAACGCGCAAGCTGCAATCACCATTAGCAGCCATTGGCATGTACATTGAGCACTATCTGGCAAGAAAGGGTTGCTACGTTATACTCACTGGGTGTAACCTCCTTAGCTTTAGAAAGGTTTAGCGAGCGTTGAGCCGCAGTGCCATGGATACAATGAACTTGTATATACCATGAATGAACTCGAGGTGGTTAAAAATGGGAAGTAGATACGAAGCGCAAGCCGTAGGAAAGTAAAAGCCTAATTCTCTGCCTCTCATTTCCCATTAGCAGCCATTGACATGTACATTGAGCACTATCTGACTGAAAAAGTTTGCTACGTCATACTCGCTGGGCGTAACCTCCTTCGTTTTCCAAAGGATTAGCGAGCGTTCGGCCGCAGTGCCATGAATACAGTGAACTACTATATACCATGAACTCGAGGTGGTTAAAGGTTGGAAGTGGACCCAAAGCGCAAGCCGTAAGAAAGTGTCCGTGTGCCACCTCTCGTTTAGTCCTTGGAATGTCCGCTAGATGGCGGTGCTTCTATATGGGGAATATATGATGAAAAGATGCGAGATGGTGGTACTTGGAGTATTGAATAGATGGACGAATGGACACATAGACAGATGCATGGATCGACGCATGAACGGACGCAGGGGCGGCTGCATGGTCGAACGCAGGGACGGACGCACGAACAGACGCACGCACACGCACGGACGGGCTAATGGACGCATGGACGGTCACACTGACGGACGCATGGACGGACGGAAGCAAGAACGAATGGACGGACGAATTCTTCGCCCCACTCTCCATCATTCACTCCGTGGATATGCTGCCATTTTTGTTGAACAATAAAAAGTTCGCGGCGTGCGCGTTACCTAAAAGCTGAATGATCCTGTCTCTCAATCCCCATTACCAAACATTGGCATGTACATTCAGCACTATCTGACAAGAAAGGGATGAAAAGAGGCGAGATGGTGGTACTTGAAGTGTTGAATAGATGGACGAACGGACACACAGACAGATGCATAGATGAACGCATGAACGGACGCAGGGGCGGATGCATGGACGAACGCAGGCATGGACGAACGCAGGCACGGACGCACGAACAGACGCACGCACAGTCGGGCGGATGGACGCACGGACGGTTACACAGACGGACGCATGGACGGACGGAAGCAAGAACGAATGGACGGACGAATGCTTCGCCCCACTCTCCATTATTCACTCCGTGGATATGCTGCCATTTCTATGTTCTATCCTATTTATTTTTCTGCTTTCTTTCTTTTTCTTTATAATTCTAGCTTCCTTTATTTTTTAGGTATCTTATACGCGGTTCTCTCTGTGTCATGCCAAGTGATGACAGCATATGGGCTCGGGCCCCTAAAGGGCTATTCATACTTAAAAATGTAGGGAGGTGTATTAGCCGACTGAACTAGTACGTCACAAAAAAAAAAGGCACTGCCAAGCCACTACATGACATGTATTGCCCTTGGAGGAATCAATGCAACTATTGACACTGCTTTGAAATCTTCTCGCAAGCGGCCTGTGATGTCCCATGCACTTGAGAGTTGTGCAGCTATCCGAATAATTAATTTTTCGTCCAGCGGCAATACGTACTTTGGGCGCCAGTGGAGCCAAAATGTGTAGCTGATAATTCTTGGACCAATAACTTCGCCTCAAAGGCCGCCATTATGTTAGAGGAGAGAGAGAGAGAAATAAAGAAAAAGAGACAGGGAGGTAACCTAGAAGAACTGGTTCGCTTCCCTGTACAGGGGTGGGAAAAGAAGTGTCGGAAAGAGGATAGAAATAAAGGCATAGAGAGATAAGTAGTCCTTAAATATACGATGGCGGATTGACGTATCAGTCACTGAAGTTGTAGTGAAAAAAAAAATCAATATTTTAACATGTAGTTTTTCTGTAATAATGACCTTCTAACGACACGTCTAGTTGAAATGAATTATGAAGTTTTTTTATTTTGAGTAATACAGGAGTTTTGCAGCATTACTGGTTCCCCTTTTATTATTACCACAAACTAGTAACGTTTGCCATTCGATTTTATGATAACAGTTTTTACAGTGATATTATTATGCTGGTAAATACAGCATAAAGGCAGGCATATTACGAGACATACCGAGGCGTTTATCTGCTTTTAGTGCTATTTTAAATGAAGAACTCTGCTATGGGCCTAAGACGGGCAGTAATATATACACGTACAGCAGTTTTACTAAGGCAGCTTTGTCATTTCTTGCAGAAGCGTGACTCAGTATTTATTCATATTCTATGGCATATGGCTGCCCACATATGAGAGGAACCTGAGTCGTTTGAAGGTCATGTAGAACCTGCTCAAAATGTGCAGGCACATAAAGAACAGTGCGACAATAAATAACAAAGAGAAGCGTTCAGATAAGCCGACAATGTGTTATAGTGTTGCGTTTATTTTCGATATTAGGGGGACCTTTTTCATTAAATATCATGCGACTATGCCCACAGGGTGAAAATTAAATCAGTAGCCGTGGTTGCTTCTATTTTATTAAGTGCGTCGGCTTGGACACAGAAAAAGAATTAAGGATGCCATGAGGGTCACGCGCGAAGTCCCGCTCTTCAAGGCACTACGTTTCTGTCAATGGTGCAAACACAGTCAATATTTAGCGGCTGCCTGTTGTGCCCTAATGTTTCACTACATGCTCCACAGTTCAACCCATTCATTGTGCATACGCATTTTCTTGGTTAAGTAGCTGGATCAAGTGAAACTACACCTCAATGAAACGTGCTTAAACTGCGAATGCTAATTGTGTTCTGCATCGCAGAAATGAAAGCCCCACACAGGAATTTTCGAGCAATACACAGTACAACCAGAACCCCCAAATTCATTTCTTGACTGACCATCCCGTTGCTAAAGCTAGTTGTGTATAACCCGTCGATTTCAGTTGGCGCCCAATGCAAGGCGTTTCCGCGCAAAGCATTGTCAAGCCTCTCCTTGAGAGTGCGTTTCTCCCCCATAGAGTGTTTTTGCGAGGTTCGTGCCTGTCGTCCTATTTTCTCTCCGAAAAGTGCGAGCGAAAATCGGAGAGCCCTTCAGCGATACGAAGCAGCACCAAGGTGTTTCCCTGTTTCATGATACGTCTACACACCACCTTTTCCTTTTACTTCCAAACGCCTAAAGCCCTAAGGGAACCTGATGGCCAACCGCCTGGCTTCGTCTTGCCTCCAGGTTTGGCTCGTTTCGCTTAGTGTTCTTTTTCCTTCGTCCAAACGAGAAATTTTCTTCGCGTTGATCGTGGGAAAGGGGAAAAGGAAAAATAAGGAGTCGGCGATCGAAATCTGTAAAGTAGTGTTTAGTCGGCCATACGGGCGAATTTGTGCCTTCAGGTCGACGCCGCCACAGAGAAAGCGGAGTCAAAGAAGCTTTAAATAAAAAACTATGGCAAGAAGGAGTAAAATTAGGTGCAGTTCTGACAGAGCGCGGGAGAAAAAGAGAAGGAGCTGAGATGGCGACGGCTGCCGAGGGAAGCGAGAGGGTAGGGTGTGTGGAGAAGGGCGCCGCCAACACTTCAGCCGATTCCTCCCTTTCTTCCCTTCGGTCCCGTCTTCTTGGCGGAGGAGCGATTGCGCGCACCGCGTGCGTGGCCAATGAGGAAGCGGTCGCTTTTGTTTTCGAGCCATGCTCGAGCCAATCGGAGTCGTGGCACCCTCGCGTTTCGCCTCTCCGAGCCCCACCCTCCCCTACTAGGATTCTATTTATTGTTACTCGCACTATTTTTTCTGTTCTATCTTTCCCGCGATCCTCACTTCATTCCTCGGCGTTGCATTCGACTGACTAGAGAAATGAGAAACAGAGAGTGCCTGTGTAAGAAACAGAACAAAACAGGAAATAATAATAAAAACAATGAACGAACGGAGAAGAGCAGCGTGCGACGCCGGTGGTTGTGGCAGAGGCAGCCATCAGAGACCGCCAGCTTCCGCGGAGGTGGGCGCTGATGTGCGACATCTTGCGGCGATTTCAGAAACTAGAGTAATGGCATCCGGTTGCTCGCAAACGTTGCTGAAGAAGATCGGGTACGGTTGTCTTAAGTTTTCGCCTAGTTATCCGGGTATCTTCTTGCATCATCGCCGTGGTTACTTTTCACTCGCTGGCTCGCAATATACAAAATACGTGAACAGAGGCTGTTCGCGAGCGTTGGATGCAACGCGTAAAGAAATACTATCACTGAAAAGACGCGTTACGTGCCACGTTCATCAAAAAGTTTCGTCGGCTTTTCTGTGAAAGTGCAAAAAACGCGAACTTCGCTTTGATGTCAAGCTGTTCTTTATTTTGCATTTTCTGAGTGCCATATGATTTTGCCTTAGACAGAAAGAGAGAGAGAGAAGAAAATTAGAAAAATGCAACCAGTTTAAGTTTCCGTCGATACAAGATTGTTATAGTGAGCGAGGGATGTGTAAGTGTCCATGGAGATATTTGAGGTTTTTGGGGCCATCATAAATGTATCTATTGCACATTTATTGCATTATTTCCCCTCAATCAGTGTAACATATGGACAGTGGCCTCATAAATAACAGTGTGGCTATAAAAAATGACAGTTTATGGCATTTTATCTCTCCCTTCTTGGTTCTGTATGACATCTCATATCGTTGCACGTCGTCAGACGATTCTTGGTAGACGCTTAAAAATATGTCGGCAGGGTGAAAGCGGAATGCAATAAATGATAATCATAAAATAAAATAAATGAACGGAAAATAAAAACTATGTTCCTTTTTGGCAGTTTATACGGGAACGGAGCTGGACATCGCCATTTGATGTGGATATATTTATTATGTTGTAACCCGGTAAAGAAAAATGCGCGTGCAATTGTCACCACAAAGATATCTTTTCAGAAGCAACAACTTACATACAAAGTCGGTAAACAGAGTAAACAATCTTTGAAAAAGCCCACTATGCCTCTTAAAACATGAAATAGAGCGAGAATAATACTGTTTGCTAAGCCATCTTTACGGTTAGAAAGTATTGGTATTCTAGAAACAACGAAATAAAAGATTTGGCAGATTTCATGTACCTTGGGAATCGACGTTATGCGAAGCATGCGGAAGGAAAGTAACCGTGTTGTATTTTTTAGGGAGCGACACGTCACGAAATGACGCTAAATATATGTATAAATGTTGCACGTGCAGACATGTTTAAACAGTTAGAGATGGCCCTGCCGCGGTGGTCCGGTGGCTAAGGCTCTCGGCTGCTGATTCGCAAGTAACGAGACCAAATCTGGGCTGCGGCGGCTGCGTTTCCGATGGAGGCTAAAATGCTGTAGGCCCCTGTGCTCCGATTTGGGTGCATGTTAAAGAACTCCAGGTGGTCGAAATTTCTGAAGCCCTGCACTACAGCGTCTCTCATAATCATATGGTGTTTTGGGGACTTTAATGCCCGCATATTATGAGGAAGAGTTGCAGATGTTTATATAACCAGTTCTTTGCACTTGCACAATGATACCAACAGAAACATGACTATTAGCAACACGAGAAGTGATAAGCTGATATCAAGCGCTGGTTCTCGCGAGAATGGTAGCACTGGACGCTGCTACATGATTCAGCTTCACCGCATGGCGCTTAACTGTAGTTCATATGGAACCATGAGAGCAATATTGATACATTATTTACAGTATATATCTACTGTGTATAGTTAGTATCACATTTATATGTGTTCATCATTGCTAATAGACTGCTGTTAACGAATATAGATAATGGCCCGCATACTATGCTTGGCTTCGTTGTATATATAAATGTTCGTATCAATAGATTGTGTTTTCTACCTACTCGTCTTCAGCATTACTCTCAGCCTTATATTGCCTTACTCTTACGCTGAACTCTATTCAGAGATGTCTCCCCTCTCAATGGTTTTTGCGCCACCTTGATATTTACTGATTAATGTAATGAGTTATAAGTTATAAGGAGAGGTATGCCATGGCCTCGACGTGTGAGCCCTTTCACGGGAAGTTCTCAGGAAAAATATTACGTAAAGGTCACGTATATCATGAGAAAGTTGTTGCTGGGTTGAAACCCTTTCTAATTTGTATATAAGGAAAAAGATCAAAGCGTGCATCGTAGATCGCCACTTATGCGAGGTATCAGCGTTAGGCAATGGTCACATCATGATGAATAAACGTAATTTTACGCTAGAGGACGGATGAGCCATCTTTATTGATACACGCAAGCCACCTAAAATAGGCCCCCTTAGACTCAGCCTCATTCCGCGAGTTGTTGCCTAAGTAATATGTTGATGACTTTGTGTACGAGCAAAACATGATCCTTGAGTGGGCTTAGGTGAGCTCCATTTTTTTTTACCGACCAATGCCTGCGTTTTTGAAGAAAATCAATTTGCTTTCCTTCTTTCTTCTACATCAGCAAAATTATGCGTGTTTAGTAAAGATGAAAGCAAAATAGCAATAATGGAAAATGCAGGGAGAACAACTAGCGGAACGCTTGGTTGGCTACCCTACAACATCAGTTATGGAGATGAGACTACAAACAAGAAAAATATCAAGAAATTCAGCACTGCAGGGACACCGAGAGGTATGCAGAAAGGCGCTAATTAGTCACTGAAATAATTATCTACAACACAGAGCATGACGGGAAATTATATGAAACCACCCGTTGTTCTTGTTATGCATGTGATTTCGATTTACATGCGAATAAATATAAAATAGAAAGAATTTTCATACGTTCCTAAAGAAAAAAAACAGCTCTATGGTGCGATAAAATCAAAAGCAATATTGTTGGACAGTAAGGGTGTGACGAGATTTTTCAGGTGGCTTTCCGATGATTGCTGCAATGCACTGAGAACTATTCAAGGAAGATTTCTGGTAAAAAGATGGCAAGTGGACACTTTGCAACCGTATTTGCACAGGTCACCATGAGAGGGATTTAAAACTGCCAAAGTTACGCACAGATATGTGCCTTTTCTCACTGTGTAGTTGAAGTTTACACCATCAAATGAAGCCTGACAAGGGAATGAGAAGGCAAGGCGAACTGGGCTTGATTACGCTGTCGCACTCCACCCTTGAAGACAACGTTCAAGAACCCTCAGTGTATTTGATTCTTGTAAGTCGGAAAGGTGCTCATGAACAGCGATAAGTACTATATGATTTCACATTGCATCCCAAAGACGGGATTTCACATTGCGTTCCTTCGGCGGGTGAATATCACTTGATACTTAATGAAAGCTTGATTTGTATGACTGTAGCCGTAAACTTTCTCAAGAATCACTTCAAAACCAATTCACATGTTACTTAATTTTGATAAAGCGCTTAGACTTCCTAGTTCTTAAAAAGGGAAGCTTCAAATAACTTATGCTGTGCTCTTTTCGCTGTGCATATTGTTCTGAGACGCTGCAGTCACCCCCCCCCCCCCCTCCTCAATGAACTACGAGAATTGCGAGTGGGCTTTGCAAAGACATAACAACACTCTTATTTCACAGTTGTGTATTTAGCAGCGACTACGGCATCATATGCGTGGGTATACCCTACAGAACACTTTCGCGCTTAATTCGAGGTGAGGTAAAGGGTGCCGAAGAGCACCACGAGACCGGAAATCACCCGCTTGATGCTTACATAAAAAAAGACATGGGTGGGCAAGCCATGCTCATAATACTGGAGCAATATAAGCTGCTTAAAAGTGTTAGAGAGTTGCTGAACGAACATTGTTGAGTTGCGACAAGAAAACGCCAGCGGACTGTATTTGCGATACGCAAGAACTAGTGCTTGTTCAAGTTGGCTTCGCCTTCATAAGGCGCTTTGTGTGGAGAAGACAACTTTAGTCTTTTTTTTTCTTTAGTTGAAAGATTGATACTCGTGAAGAGAAATTTAGCCGTCACAAGAGAACACTCGCAAATTCTTCATAGCCGTGGAAAAAAAAAACTGTAACACTGTATTGTTGTATAGGTGTGTCTCAAGAAGTATTTGTGATGCGTGCATTAAGATGGACAATACGTTGCGACGCGGACACGTTATTATTTACGCCTTTGACACTATAATCGGCTCACGATAGACATTACCCTTTGATGAGGTAATACAGAGAGCCCACACAACATTTTGTTGACGACAACCATAACGCACAAATTAGAAACAGGGACACAGGCACGCTCAGCTGCGTGATTGTCCGCACAGCCTTTGACCTTCCTATGTGTCATGAGAGGACCACAGTCTGGCATTCGCCATCTATTGGCCCATATGCAATATCGTTAATTCAGGCGCGCAACACTCATATCAGTGTGAGTTGGCGCATGCCATTGAATAACTGGAGCTCGTCGAGAACGAGGAAGACGAATGATCGTTCCTTTCGGAGCCTGTGAAGAGGTTCGTCGAGCTCGCAGACAGATGCGCCACAAGGAATGCCACACGGCATCGAAGAACGGAGGCACAAAAAGCTGGACTGTTCGCTATGCGCGCTCGCCGCTAAGCAGCCGTGGCCGATGGTCGCGCATATACTACGCACAATGAAGCGAAACGCGCCCCACTTTTCGCGCGCGAACAGCAGCAGATATCGGCAGCAGGGCCAAAAACGCGGCGAGCTGACGGGTGCGCATCTTTTATGTATACGTCGCTGCGAAACACGGGCTCGTCATTGCGCTCGCCTCTTCTCGACGAAGACTGGCGTTCGCGCAAAACGCTCGTTGAGGGCACGCGTGTAGCGGAATGCGTCACGCACTGCGGCCGCTGAATATCCATTGAAACCCTCTGGACCATGGGCGACTGCAGGCGCGTCGCCCTGCCCGGCTGATTCTTCGCTCTCAAACGCACGCACACGCTGGCCTCACATCCCAACCATAGCGCTGGTCGTTGCGGGCACCGCACCACGCCGCGCTGTTCCTTGCAAGGCGAGAACGAGAAGGCCCCTCGCGACAGAACGCTTCGCAGAACTCGTCTTCCTACGCGTCCCGGCTGCAGGACAATGGGCGCACCCCACCCGACTGCTCCCCCCCCCCTACGATTTCTCAAGCGAGCACAGCGTGCAGAAAGACATCTCGACGCGTCGCCGGCTCGTGGCCATTCGCGCTCCGTCACACTCGCATCGTCGCAGACCGCGGCTATGCGCATTTCCGAGCAACGACGCCACAACGACCATGTATATGTAACGCAGTCGTACGTGCATCGCGGGGCTGGACGGCGTCTTGGGTGTCGCGGCTAGACGCGCTTTTATATAAAGCAGGGGGCCTCCGGAAGCGCAGAGCCGAAGGGAAACAACTGGCGGACGCTGCGACCGAGGAATATGGCCGGGATGATGATGCGGTCCGCCTCGCACGCTTTACCCCGGGCCTTCTCGTCGTTCTGTTACATTCTTCACCGCGTCTGCGCCTGCGCGTATGTCTCGGCGTTTCGACGCCGCCCGATGCTCCGAGTTCTTCGCGGTTTTCCCTGACCGCGAGAACAAATGACCTTTTTCTTTTTTTTTAATGCGGCAAACTACAATTCTCTTTTTGCGCCAGCCGAGCTTCACTCTCTCATTCACTACAAAGGCTAAAATGACCCGCGTTATGAGTTTATTCAATAACGACCGTAGTCGCATCGCGGAGCTTGCGAGAGCCGAGCACGGTCGCTGCTGGCGTAAAGCATACTGCATTGTGGGCAGGGCAGTGATGCTTTTTTGCCGGCGTTTCCTTATAAATTCTCAGAGCTATATGTATTCGTGCCTTGAGCACTACATCTACTACGACTGAGATTGTTGAGGCTGCTCATAGAGGCGCTGTTTTTCTCCGCCTACGTTGCCATCGTCTTCTGTT
Source organism: Rhipicephalus annulatus (assembly GCA_013436015.1). Taxonomy (NCBI): domain Eukaryota; kingdom Metazoa; phylum Arthropoda; class Arachnida; order Ixodida; family Ixodidae; genus Rhipicephalus; species Rhipicephalus annulatus. Next base: position 426,165 of record WOVY01003750.1, on the reverse strand, counting down.
AGACGTTCACGGCCAAACCAAAGGTCGAGCCATCAGTGTTCAGTTTCTTAGAAGCTTGAGATTTCGTTGAGTGCGTGTGACCCTCGCTGTGCTGCCATCGGTGGCTTGATGCGTGGTCAAACACTTTCTGTATGATATTCTATAAATATTTCCCTACTTACCTTATTTAGGCATGGATTGTTTTTAAAGTGACCGTTCATTTATCTCATTATCATTCATAGGACATAGATATAAGAATGTATAACTCTGTTTTATTATTAAGAATATGTATTCTTCCTTAATAATATGTTACCACTGACTGTACGCAGTAACAGCTCATGGATGCCTCACAGTGAGGATACGAACAAAGAAATATGTAGCTGGCCTGAGTTCGAGAGCGAATATGAAAAATAATATACAGAGTAGCTAATGAAACGACGTAACAATGTGACAGCTCCTAAACGAAATAACAAACGAAAAAAGGAAACAACAAAATCTACAAATACTCTAGCGGAGGAGAGGGGCAGGGAGTGTGACGAGCGGCTCCGTTCTTTTCTAAAGAAGCGTCCTCTTGTGCGGGGTGCAAATGGCTCTGTGCAAGAAGATGACCGATGTTTCGGTGGCCGCTGGCTCCCCCGCACTTCTTCCGTTTACTTTATTTTTCCTTTTTTCGTTTTTGTCACGTCTCCTTCTGCGAAGTTTTGTTTTCTTCATTCCGTTCATTCTGTTTTGCACATGCGCCAAAGCATTCCAGTGGAGGAGGGGGCAAGGCAATTACGTTTTCCTTGTCGGCGTGGTTGGTGCGCTGGTAGTTCCTACCCCCTCCACCTTCTTCTCTCCCCAAAAATTCCCCCTCCCCAACTGCGTATTCCTTTTCACCCTTTTACAGTGCTTTGTAGGATGCTGCAAACTTGGTGGCGAGAGCGTGCGCCTGGCTTGGCCGCTTCAATAATTAGCCTGGTCAACGCGAAGGAAAGCGCTCGAATTGGCTCAGCGAATTGGTCAGACGATGAGCTAGCCGTCGTGACACGAGGCAGCAATTTTATCGAAAGAGTTCTCCTTGAAATATCTATGAAAGTTTCGATAAGGTACCAGCGAAATGTGACGCTATAATGCCTTTGACACTTCTTGTGTGCTCGTATTCGAAAGCTGCTGCTGAGCGCACTGCAATAACTTCGCAAAGTATTCTTCATAAAAAAGTCTTGCATGTTTCAATATGTACATATTTAAGAGCAATGTTTCGCTTCTATTATCACTCGCGAGAGAGAGTTCAAGGCAGGGATAACGTTGGTTCAGGTTACGATCAAAAATAGAAAACATCATGCGTTTCCTCTTCTTCTTCTTCCTGTTAGTAGTAGTAGTAGTAGTAGTAGTAATAGTAGCAGTAGTAGTAGCAGTAGTAGTTGTAGCATAGTAGTAGTAGTAGCAGTAAGTAGCAGCAGCAGTATTAAAAATTTTCCGGAATCTGACTATAGCACGTGATAGTTTCGTGCAATTTGGAGAAAGCGCATCAGCAAATGCCTTAATTGCTTGAAGCCGCTTTTCTGTCGGGTAACCCACATAACAACCCCTCTTTTTCCTAAAAAACGTATCGTCACGGTCGTTGTATATTTGTGTACTTTACTCATGGTATAACACGTTGTACCTTGTCATATATATTTTTTATTCTCGCATTTATTGTGCTTTCTATTTCTCCTATGACCTATATCTATAATTTGGCGAGCGACAGGAGTGGGTTGTTTTTTTCTTGGTGTTTGTACTTGGCATGTTTAGTAAACTGTTAACGCATGAAACAACTGACCAATCGACTTATCGAGGGATCAAATATTTGTTAGCAATAAGTCTTAAAAACGATTTATTTACATATCTTTAGACCTAATATTCATGTTTATTATTCATGCAACGAAACATCATTGATATACGTATGTTGTCTAATCAGTTCCTCTCAAGCCAGACGACCTAGGGTGAAGCACTCAACTCTTTCCACTGGGCACTTTGCAAATATTTATCAAGTCACGAATAAACTGCGAACATCACTCAATAAACACTTATAACACTAGAAAATGATAATTGAAGTGAATTTATGCAAGCTTGACAAACGACTATCACTAGCGATAAAATGTTTTATTACAGAGATGGGGTACCGTTAGTTTTCGTTATGAAAAAGCTTCCTCAATTCTTCAGTGAGCGCCGTTTGCATGTAAATAGCACTACTTGTTTCTAGACATGCGTCGTACTAAGTTGCAGTATTGAAAGCAAAAAAAAAAACATTGCAGTTGAAACATTTGCATTCATTTCCTCAAAATGCATTTGAACACGGCGCACGCTAAATAAGGAGATTGGCAATTGTGAGTGAAACGATGGCGAAGTATGAGCAGCTGTGATCGATGTTATAAAATGCGAGAAGATGGTGCTTTACACCTGCATAATTGAAATGGTGTAAACAAAACAGTATGATTTTCAAGAAGGAACTATAGCGTGAAGCCTCCCATAACGCATCACACGAGTTAGGAACCGAGCTTGCATCGAATGTAAATTATAATAAAAGAAATTACTAATCTCCCAACATACAGCTGATAATACGCAGCTGACAGAAGGCGTCCACAGAAAATTTAGGCATTAAAGCCGATACAGTGTTTAAATCATCCTTATGTGTTTTTCATATTTTTGCGACTAATACGTTCAGAGAAAGGTAAAATAGCGCCCTTAATAGGTATATAAGTGTGTGCGATTTGCAGTGTAAAACATTACTACAATGGCGACCAAACGTATGGATTCGGGTATTAGGTATCATCAAGTACACTCACGTCACGTGGTTTTCACGCTGTCACTACTAATTGCCGTCGATAAGTCAAAATATCCTGCAGTACTAGTGACGCGGAAAACGTTGGTGCTTTCGCAGATTCACAGCCTGGGTGTCGTTGTGTTTCAGATTAAGAGAGAGTCATCTATTCATTGTCCCAACTAATCTGAAGTTTGTATTTCCACCACGTGTCATTTCATAGATGCATGGAGAAAGAAAAAAAAGATGGTAATAGGTCGGCTAGTTCGTAGCATGACGTGCTTATTGGCGTATAGAGAACAGCACTAAAAAAATGAAATGAACATATGATAAGTACAGATTATAAGCAAACTACAATAACGTAAAAAAACATAATGCCACGACAAGTGAGGTCAGCTTTCTTCTACAAACATAGATCGTGGTTTAGCCGAGTAGCGAATAAAACAATTGAAATTAATAAGTACAATGTTTTCTTTCCTAACAACGAGTAGATGGTACTAGAGTGACTTAATAAGCATGAAAATACTTCCTCAATGCCACGGTACCAGTGTCACAGCTACCGACACAGCGTTAAAACCATCAGCCAACATGAAGACCAAAATTGGTTCGTTGAAGTAGGATGAATATTAACGGCACCAAAAACGTGTATCTGCGTTGAAAGTGAATTCTTGGGTTCTGTTTAGTGCACGGGTGAAATTCGACACTTTACAGACATGTTGAAGAGATGTTTGCAAGTTGGTCATTGCGGCCCTTGGGGGGGATATTTAGTAGCAAATAATCGAGGCGCGTGAAAAATAAGACTTCCTGCTTCCACCACATGCTATAGCCAAGTAAAAACTTACAATAGCTTCCTTCTAGGCCTTGGTATATATCTTCACCAGCAGGATTGGGGCCAATGCTGGCTATTTTTTTATAATATGGGTTTTTAAACACAGTGGAATGGTGGTCTACATTTGCATCACAGTTCTACAAAAGGTTAAAACAAAAGGAAATCCGTCTCAAAGTAGACCTTCGAAAACGAAATAAATCATATTATTCTTTTTTTTAAATATTTCACTCCCCGCGGTCGCAGGCGGCGCCCTCTTTATTTATAGACAGGAATTCCTGTAAGCAGAGGTCAACACCTTTCCGTTCATCCTGGAATGACCGCCCCCGCACGGCAAATGTCGCTCATGGTCGACAGCCCACTCTCGCCCCCGTCTTGCAGCTATGGCATCGCGCCGTTCGCACTCCAAGGCTGACCATGACGCAAAAAAGAAAAAAAAAACGCAGCAAAGCTGATGAAGTAAGAGTAAATAAAATAAAGTGAGGACGAAGTAAACACGAAAAAAAAAGTTGGAGAGCTGCATTAATGCATCTAGACCAATGGCGGGATAAAAATAGGAAAGACCGACATGACCGAGGTCGTGTTTACTCAGCGGCGGAGGTGATTACTGGTGTACTCGCCGAGCACGCGAACCGGTCGCGCGCTGTCAGTGCCGCGACGTCGTCCGGCGTTGCGCACGCCATTCCGGCATTAAGAAGTTTCGAACATCGCGGGAGTGCGAGGAAGCGGTTACGGCACGCACGAACCGACGTTGCGCACCGGCCCGCGATTAGAGGACGCTGGAAGCTGACGAGGTGACGCGTGCCATCCGGCTATGCGAGAGGGTGAGAAGAGCACGCCCCCAAGTGTCAGTAAGCTGAACCATCGGAATGTCTGGGCTCGCAAATGCTTCACTAGAGGCAGAACGAATGGATGCTGGCCGCTTCTACAAGGTAAAAGAGGGGACGAGCTACGCCTCCCATCATGGTCACTGCAGGATTATGAGGGGCGAGGCGCTTCTAAATGCTTGCTTTTGACGATGACGCAGAATTTCAGTGTTGATTGTAGTCGGGGTGCAAAGCGGAAAAGGAAAAAGTAACAAAATGCAGAACTTGCCTAGGCTCAGAAACAAGAGACAAACGTTTAATCTGGTTGTCAACGAATTCCTTCCTCTTGACGTTTCCCGCCTTCAGCGTACGTCACTAATTTTGAGGAGAACTTGTTGGTCACATGCCGGATTTAGCTAAATCACTCGGAATTCAGGCCGCTCTACATGCGGGGTAAAAAAAACGATATCTGCTATAAAAATTCAGCATGGAAGATGACCGGTAGCGCGCGCGCGCGCGCGCGCGCGTGTGTGTGTGTGTGTGTGTGTGTGTGTGTGTGTGTGTGTGTGTGTGTGAGTGTGTGTGTGTGTGTGTGTGCACATCAAAGGTCAGAAGGAACAACCGTTAGAATGCGCCCCCCTTCACGTAGTCAGAATGGGACGCGTTTGCCACTCCGGGTCACGCAGCCCAAGCAACCTTCTTTTTTTTTTAGTTACCCGCTTTTAATACAAATCTCCTTTCTTTCGTTCCCTTCCGTTTATTTCTTTATCGTTACGTCACGACCGTGGCACGGTGTCTTCTTTTTCTGTATTTTTTTTCTCGAGAAGGGCGTACTCGACGTTTGGCCAAGAGGGTGCCGCGATTGGATTCGGTTTTGCCTTGGCATTGGATTCGCTACGCTGGCGAGCGGCTCTCGACGTAAAAACCGGCGCGAGGGCGCTGACACGCGACCGCGTGTTTGCACAACGCGCGGGCTCCGTTCCCGCCTTCCCACTGTTCTCGCTGTAATCTCCTTCCATTACTGCTCGTAATAGCGAGAAAAGTGTTCTCCGTGAGTATTTTATTGACTGCTGCATTTTGCCGTCTTTATGAGGAATGCAGTCTTTCGAGAGTGTTCATAAACTGCGACAATGCAAAGTTTTTTTTTTTTGGGGGGGGGGGGGGGTGGAGTTTGTTGCACTCTACTGAAATAACTGGACAGTGTCGGCAGCTTAAAAGCACGGAAATCAGGTACCACATTGTTCTTTTAAGCTTAGGTCGTTCGTTCACTCCGTACCCTCAGATGCTAAAATGTGACTACAGGAAACGCCTAGTAGATCTAGTGTTGGCATTCCTCATACTTTTTGTCTATGTTACGAACGAATACAATAAAGTACGAAATAAAGCCTATAAACAATATCGAATTACTGATCCAGATATTGAAATTGAAGCGCCACGATATTGAATAAACCTACAGTTAAGCGCTAGCTGAGCTACATTGCAGAGTTACCTACGGTGATTTAAGGTTAATACCTTGTTGATGTGATCGATGAAGAAGTGGAGTGTAGCAAACATGTTTTAGCCGCTGTTGTTAAGTGTCAGCATCACTCGTTACTCAAAGGTTTTATATGTCTGTGATGACAGATGCAAATCGTCTAAAAGCTTAGTACTCGCTCCATGGTGAACGCATCTTCATTCGTAAACGAGACGCCAGGAAAATCTTGTGAATAATGAAGTCGCTCGTAAATACGGCTCACATGACCAAAACTTACTCATGATTAATGAAGATCAACGGATAATAAAGGCAATGAAAACGTGTTGGGCACGTCAATTGCACTGTTTGAAGTGTATTGTCGTAATTGTGATATGTCAAAAAGTTGAGTGTACTATAGGACAGCTGGCCGCCGGCACACATCAGACTTCCAACCTTCGGATTACGCACCCTCCTACAAACTGAGCTGTGGTGGCGGTCTTCCGAGTCCGCTTTCAATGACCGGGGTACTTATGATAGATAGATATGTGGTGTTTAACGTTACAAAGCCACCATACGATTATGAGAGACGCCGTATGGGCTGTGGAAATTTAGACCACCTGGGGTTCTTTAACGTGCACCCAAATCTGAGCACATGGGCCTACAACATTTCCGCCTCCATCGGAAATGCAGGCGCCGCGTCCGGGATTCAAACCCGCGACCTACGGCTCAGCAGCCGAGTACCTTAGCCACTAGACCACTGCGGCGGGCGCTGGGGTACTAATGTGCATGCCAACCCTGTGCGTGCTAATCAGCGCTGTTCGCAACCGTGACGGAGATATAGCGCGAGAAAAAAACGACGACACAGAGACAAGAAGGACACGAAAGTCTCTGTGTCGTCGTTTTGTTCTCGCGTTATAACTATCGTCATGCCATACCAACTAGCCCAAGCTGCCACATTTCTACGTGACAGTGAACCGGAACACTTTTTTTTAGCCGTTGACGTCACGTAGCACGTGCTTTTCTGAACGAGTGGACAGCGGATCAATAATCCCTCGCATGCTTTATACGTCCTGAAGGCAGGACGTCTGGACGAGGGGACGATTGCCGCCGTCACTCAATCGGTCAGAACATCGGGTGTGTAATCTGAGGATTGCAGGCGTGGTTTGTGCCAGTGGCAAGCTGATTTTCATCCACTTTACTTGCTTCACGTTTATAACAATATTCATACAATACACATAAAACGACACGAACAACGTCCATTTTATTTTCCTTGGCTTTATTATCTCCCGGTTTTCATTCACGTTGCGTCAAACTACGAGGCCAGCTCACCTAATTCCTTCATCTTTATTGTACTAAGACCCACTGCTTACTAAAAGAAAAAAAAACACCAAAACAAAAGAACAAACGTATTTTCGCGCATGAATATTTGAAAGTTCTACCTAAAGAAGCCAATGTTCGTATTAAAGAGAATACGTATAGGAATAGCTAGGGTTTATTGCAGTAGTTCATAGTTTCAAAATAGAATTATACTTAGCTGTCATCAATTATTCACCATATCGAAGAATCGTCACATACTGGTATATGTTAAGGAAACACTCGGAGAAGGCTGAAGATGCTACTCAACTGTAGCTGTTGCTCTTCAATCGTTTGTCTATTTGCTCATTCTTTAATCCTGTCACCTGACACTTGCGACCACTGGTTATATGGAATTTTATCAACAAGACTGCATTTATTGTTACATTGCAGTCAAGCCGTTTAATACTCTTCAGTGCTGACTTTATTCTTTGAAGTATATGTATACGTATTTGCCACGTGGGGGGTTAAATTTAAAGTCAGTTCTATTCGACGTGGAAGTTTTTTCCTCGCAATGCGACATATTTTAACAGTAATGTTTATAGGTTGTTACAACAACCATCGTGGGTCGAACAAATATACTTATATAAAGTGCGTCACCCCCATTCATATGGCAGTTTATATTATTAAAAAGTGTATAACGCTGTCCTGTCCCATCAGACAGTGCGACACACGCTACGTAATACGGAAGCATCTCAGCGCGCAAGTGTTCATAACTCGTACTACAGGAACTTATGTTATGTGCACTTGCATGTATACATACAACACACGCAGTAGACCTCTTAAACTGAATACTCCCGTCCACACTTCATCACTTCATGGAAATGTAATTGTAATTGAAATGAAAGTTATCATTGCGATAGCTCACCGCCTCAAAACGGGTCATGACGTGGATGGCGCTATTTCTCTCAGCAAGCATCTGCCCGCGATAACGTTGCAAATTCGTAATAACAAGGAGCGTAGAAATATGGGCAGTCTCCTGTTCCTAGAGCACGAGGCTTTCCCTCCATTAAAATGTGTACGTCATAAATAAGGTATTCCTACGCGTTAACAGGTCAAAAATACAAACAAACAAAAATGTCCATACTAGGGCAATGGTCAAGGAACCTGTCTTGCTCTTGATGACGTCAGCCTGTGCACGTGTGCAAGGAAAGGGACGACGTCGTTGAGCACTCACCTTACGCTGAAAAGGGATGCTGCTTCACTGGTATCCTGAGTTTCCTTTTCACACCTGCAATACAAAATGACACCGTACTTTGTAGCGAGACGGAATTGAAACGACGTGTTCGCTTTTCATGGATGTATTCATAGACTCGAATGGTAATATTTAGGGTCCGACGCTTTTCATGGGATTCTTTATAGACCCGAATGGTAACTTTTAGGGCCCGACGTTCGAGAATCACCATAGTATTGTGGAAAACGCCGGAATTTTTGACCACCTGGTGATCTTTGTGCTTTAACGTGAGCCTTATTATAAGAACGCTGGCTTCTAGCATTTGGCCTCCGTTGATATGCGGCTTCCACGACACGGATTCGACCAAGCGAACTTCGGGCTGCGTAGAAGCATGCGCACTATATCACCGTGCCAGGTATTCATGGTTCAAGTAGTCAATATGCAACCAAGCCCCTCCTGACGATGCGCGAATGCCCACCACACGTCATCATAACGTAATAGAGCGGTTGACTGGGCTAGTTGGTATGGCATACTTGGGTTTTAGCAGCGCGAAAAATGCACGAAGGACAAGAAAAGGACGAGACAAGCACTGACTTCCAACTAAAATTTTATTGACGGGAAGGCCGTTAATATGCAATGGAGCACAACGAGTGAAAAATGACAAATTTTAAGATACAATTATCACCGATCGCTATGCCTGCTGCGCCGACCCTCGCACCTCCCGTCAATAAAATTTTAGTTGGAAGTCAGTGCTTGTCTCGTCCTTTTCTTGTCCTTCGTGCATTTTTCGCGCTGCTAAAACCCAAGTAAGTCATCATAACCTCGAAGGTCCGAGAATCGTGACGTCATCAAGATGTCACAAATTCTGACATAGGGTAAAGTGACGTAACACCCCATGAAGTCGTTGTACAGTTCCCTCCTTTGCCGCGAACAAAACTCGGCAGCACGTGTCCTCAAGAGAAGAAAATGAAGACGGTATGCATGAGGCACCCTGTGAGTTCTCGTTTCATTTCCTATCAGATGAACGCCAAAACAACCAGTCTCACACATAAAAAAAGAAAAAAAATGCATTTTTGCTTTTTCAGGCAGTCGTTTGCTGCACTGAACCTTTGACAAAGCCGATACTTGGCGATTTTTGAAGACTTGCAGGATGTCGAAGCGCGTATCTTGTCTGCATATTTTGTCTGCAAAACAGACTCCTAGTTTTGTTCGTTTCAGCTAAGCCGGAAAGCTCTAAGATTGCTACTGCACAATCACGTGAGTGATTACATTCTTTTCACTTTGCGCAGGCTATAGGAAAAGCTGCAGAGCTAGTGTGTTTTGTTCTAACCTGCTTTAGAATACAATGTGGTGGCACTAACAGAAAAAAAAAAACGTGAACTATGGGCTTTTTATCGTTTCATGCGATATAATAAAGGGGGGAAGCAATTAAAAACGTAAAAAGAAGATCCCGTTTCTGACGCCCTGTAGAGGCAGTTGAACAACGGAGCTGAAAGGGGCGGTCCTGCATGGTGCTTGTCACCGAATTACCTAACACAATTTTATAAACAAGTGACACAATTTTTACTACCTTAGTTTTAAGCTTTGGGCTACGATATGAATGGTTATTTCGTTACATCCTGTATAACGTATATCGCATACTTTTTAAAGAGATACTGCCACATGGGTACATATCTGCGTTATATTGTTCCATACATGTGCTTTTGTGGTTACGTAATTCGTGAATGACAGAGATAGCACTACTGCAGCTGCAGTCTGGGTGACGTAGTCTACTCAGACATTTTTCGGGCCTTTCGCTGCGTCTCTTAAGACAATTTTATGTTGTCTCAAAGAAAGTATGAACGAAATAATTGATAAATAAATAATAAATAATTACAGAAGGTGGTTGATCAGTCAATCTGATTTTGCACAGGATAAGAAGGTGACAGTGAATTTCGACGAACCGCTAAGGCACAAAATGTTTATGAAAGGTGCTTGATAAATGTGCAGAACGTGTCTTTTGATTGTAACCTAAGCTCCCTCAATGTTGTCTATTTGAGTAGCATGCGTTTTGTGCCACGACATGCGTTGTCTTTTTCGGATTCCCGCAGGCGTGAAGCGTCGCGTGCAAGCGATATTGAGGAGCTGTTTGAGCACTTTTGTCGCATTTTTTGTTTCGGGACAATATCCGGGCCAATGGTGAGTACTGTGGTTTGCCTAATTTCAGCGGCACGTACGTTTTCGTTCACGTACACTTAATTATTAGTGGTGCAGTGACGAAGAGTCGGGCTTGTCTGATATTCATGGCATATGCCTGCTCTTGAAACAACCTCCTTGCAGACATCCATTTCTCCTAGGCAGCTACAGGTTCACTGTAAAATCTCAACTTTATTGGTCACGAAAAGAGTGATGGTGCAATTTTAACACTTAGCAGAACTTGTGCGCGTTTATTGCCTTCCAAGGACATAGATGATTGCATAGCTTCTGCTCCGAATTTTTACAGGTTTGGTCACTTCTTTTTATTTATTTATTTATTTATTTATTTGTTTATTTATTTATTTATCAAGAAATACCGAAGGCCTTTCAAAAGCCCAGACAGAAGGGGAAATGCACAAACGAGCAGTACAAAGTGCGCAGGTATGAAAAAAAAATATTGCACTAACAGCAAATTGAATCTTCCAACAAGTATACAAGCACTGAAGATGTGAAGCAACGAGAAAAAATATACAGAATTAAAAGATCAGCAATGCATAACTATGTAATCAATGTAGAAGAATATCTGTAAAAAAGATATCAGCAAAAAAAATCTTTTTCTGAAGCAAGAAAGGGTATAGGTTGAAGATGTAATGGATGCGATAGAGCCAGTGTTGCTGAGTGCACCAAGAGTAGGTAGTTCCAGTCGGCTACTCTTCGAAGAGAACAGGAATACCTAAATACGTAGGTTTTGACATTTTAAGGCGTTGATTTGGCAGAGTGGTGGTGTCTTGTTCAGCTAGCAGTAAGAGGCCTAATGTAAGGTTCAGGAGAACGTGACAACTTATTAGTATACAGAAGGAACAGAAAGTTAAGCCTGTAAATTTTCCTTCTTAGTTGCAAGGACTGATTGTTGTGTTGGGCCATTAGGACACTTAGGAACGACATTTAGTAAAGATAAATCTTAGTGTTTTACGTTGGATCGTTTCAAGCGCAACGATGTTAGTTATACTGCAAGGATCTCATACGATAGCTGTTTATTCTATAGTTTTGAACGGGCAAGAGCCGTGCAAGCTGTTAGACTTGTGTCGACAGGAGCGTGTTTCAATTCGTGTCTGAGGTAGCAGAGTTTTTTTTTTTTTTTGAAAGCTGAGTCGCGAAGGTGATACATGTGACAGTTTCAAGTGAGGTAATTAGTTATTATGACACCTGGGTACTTATATTCATCAGCCTCTTTAAGTGGCATGGATGCAAGATTATAAGTGAAGGAAAGTTTATTAATTTTTCGGCACTTTTCATAGATACTGATTTATTAATATTAAGCTGCAGACATCATACTTCGCAACATATTAAAATATATTGAAGGTTGGAGTTTAAAGTAACATGTTTTTGTTGGCAGGTGATTTTGTTAAAGAGCAAGCAGCAATCAGCGAATAACTTTATTGGAACGTGTTCAGGCATAGTGTCAACAATGTGAATAATATAAATAATAAAGCTCCCAAACACTTCCTTGGGGTACGCCACAAAATACCGGAAGGGTACTGGACGAGCAGTTATATATTGTAACGAATTGCCTACGGTTAACAAGGTAAGCCAAATTCAAACTTACTGGATATGAGGGAACGTCCAGATGAATGTTTATTGGTCAGTTTTGCGTGTGACCCGAGATTACACGCTTCCTAAAATCCGAAAATATGATGCCAGTTTGTCGTTATTTGTCGACAATGCTAGCAAGACTGTTAATAACAGTAGTTAATTGGGTTACAGGGGAGACACCCTTTCTAAAACCATGCTGCATAGGAGATAGAATTGCTCGATCATCAAGAAACCTTGTGATTTAGTTAGCGATATTGTGTTCCAAATGTTCACAACAAGAGGCAGTTAGTGATATGGGGCTGTAGTTTTCAACCTCTCTTTAGGATCACCTTTCTTTAGGATCGCGAAGATGTTTGGGAGCACAGCTAAAGGTGATAACAAAAAAAATATGACAGCCTATCTGTGAAGAAACACGTTTGGTAAGTTGACGGGCCAGATTGATTATTTTGTTTTTAAATTCAAGAGCAATTAAAAGATGCCAGACAACGAAACAAAACTATATATAGTCATCCTTCACTGGTGTGTTCTATACTAATATATGACGCAAGTGTCAAGCTGTTAAATAAAGGGGGTCACAAGAAAGACTCCAGGGAAAACTACAGCTATTCATTGCGCACACCACGACATTCCTAGGCACGGGAAAACCACGAGATGCCGAGGAAACACCGCGTTCCGACAACGCCCGTTCCGGATCACGTTATTCGCGTCTTCTTATAACGTGTCACTCCCCGGGTTTTCACCCGACATTCCGTGGGCCCGAACGCACATTAAGTCTGTCTTGCCTCTATAGACCGTCAACAATGCGACTTCTCTTGGCAATGTTTCCAGGGTCCAAATCCCCCCCCCCCCCCGAAAAAAAGAATGCCTCCTCGTCCCCTCTTCACAAACATAACCTCGAGCACCGAACGGGATCGTAAGCAGGTGCTGAGATAACAGGCGCGCACCTTTACATGCGTGGCACCACGGCCACCACACCAAAGCGAGGTTCAACAGTCGAGCTGAATTCTATCGCGACCAGGGAGGGGTGAGGAATGAAAGTTCACATATTCGGGCATTCATCAGAGAGGTCCGGCGGGACAATAGAAAATGCTCGCCACCGCGACCCGCACACACCGTGTCAACGGCGAGAATACCGGGTCTATTCTCACGGGGCTTCCGCTCCGAGAAATCAGCGCCAATGCATTCTATAGCGACACTCGAGCAGCAGCATCTATACACACAGGCATGGAAGATGGTTGACCTGTATGCCCCGTGTCTTGAGGCGCGCAGCGGACGCTATAGAACAGTACTGAAACTTAGGTGGATAAGGGTAAGCAATAGAGGCGGTCCTCCGTTGCGGCGAGAAAAAGAAGACATCGCTCTCCTCTCTTATTTTGGTGCCCCTATCCCGCTTCATTGTTACGTGCTAGCCCCAAGAAAGCCTTCACTCCCGGTCGGGCTCTCGATGGCGAGGGAAAACTCCGACACGACCTTTCATTGTTAGCGGGGTTTACCGCTCGGCATTGTGCTGTATGGGCCTATTGAACGCGTCACCTGTGGGTCGTCGGCGCGTCTGCCGGAGCGTCGCGAAGTACATTCTTTCTGACACGAAGCCCGAACTGGTGTGCAGGAATGAATAAGCATTGGTGGGCTAGACGAGATTTTAAAAGGGAAAGATCAGGTATCGACTGCGGAAGAACGAGGCCGCGAATAACGAGAACAGGACGCTGGTATTGAAGGAATAGAAGGAAGTGAATAGCTCATTTTGGGCACAGCTTGGCCTTTACTAAAGTGATACTTCTTTGTTTCGTTTTCGTTTAACGGCGCAGTGCTCCTGTAAGAACTGTACCGTGACGTCTGTGGTTTCACGGGATGATAAATGCTTACCCCCTCCCCCCTCTTTACTGCTACTCTGCAGTTGACCGATGAAGTTACAAGATATAAATAGGTAAGGAAGGCGTAATGTTTTTTATTTTAATTTTTTCAAGATTATCAGGAAAGCTCATCGCATGCATGTATAGCCTGATAAGCAGTTCATGAAATATACAGGAAAAGTGACAAGCATTGGCGATTGTTTCGGATGAAGTGAAAGAAAACACCAGTCGTATAATGTTACCGATATTTCTGCATATCTGTATTCCCTCATTGCTCGGCTATACGACTTCCCAAACTTGTGGTTTTAAAGTTTAGCCTGGTAATCTCAAGAAGTCTTGTCTAACCATAAATGGTATGTGTGCTCTCACGATATTCCGGCTTAAGACGGTGCTTTACTAAGTATTTTTTTCTTACTGAGTGCGGGGTCGATTGCTATCATGCTGCAGAACCTACCATTCTAGAATGGTTAACGTCTTTGTCTTTCATTTCTCGACCTTCTTTCTTTCCTTCATATACGCGCGAATGCTGAGCACAAAATATCTTTGAGTGCCACGCACGTACAGTTTTGGACTTAACGTTCGAGGCATACAACTCGCAAAGCTGTTAGCTGTTGGCATTGTTTATTTATTTGATGAAACTATCAAATCGAACACTCGCGCTTTGGCTCACACCAACTTCAAATCGTAATCGAGACACACAAAGCTGGCGGCATGCGTCAAGTGCTGAACACAGCCACCGTAACAACCTATTCTAAGGTGTGACAACTAAGTTGACCAGGGAATAGAGTCACCCGCCCAACAACACTCGCCCGCTCGGTCATTTATCTTCGGCTAAAAAAAGAGAAAAGAAAAACTGGCATACATGTGTTTTAGTTCTTTCTTTCTTGCTCTCCATACTATATCTTTGCTTTATTGAATCAAATAAAAAGTCAGAATGAAGCGATCCAAGCTGATAAATACATTCCCAGCATACCCCTCACCGAACGACCATGAAAAATAGAAGAAAATAAAGATGCAGGAAGAAAAGCCGATAACCTGCGGAGGGGAGAAGAGGACGTTGTGATCCAAGCAAGATGGCGCTAAAGATAAGCGTTCCTCCATCGACTTTTGTCCCCGACCCATCGCTTCGCCCGACAAGAGACGTCGTTGTGCGTGGCTCACGGTAGCCATCATGGAGTAGTTCATTTTCACCCGTGCCAAGAAGGAACAACCCGATATAGCGGCCCGGCGAACAAGATAAAGGAAATAGAGGCAACGTAGTTTAGAATACAGCGTAGTCAAAGCATCGTGAGACATGGGAAAGGGGAGAGGCCTGTGACCTGATGGCGAGCTCGAGACCGAAAAACGGAAGCCCATAAGACTATAACGCCCGTGCTATCTGTACACAGAGGCGAGCTTTCCCGTAAAGTGTCGCGCCGAAGGAGGCGAAACTGGGGAGCCGTCGGGTCGGTACCACGGCTACGTCCTACCTTTTGCCGAGATAAAGAATAAGAATGGTTCGAGCAGTAGATAATGTAAATACATAAAAAAAGGGCTTGCACAGACGGCGACAAGTGAGGAACTCTCCGGACCCGAACCAATGGCAACTGGGGACGCGGAAGAAGACATGGTTGTTGCCGACGCCGAGCTCGCTCCCGACGCGAACGCTATCTCACTTGTCAATATTTGTTTTACGACCTTGTACCGGAGAGCAGAGCGAACACGGAGTCATTGAAACGTTTCTCGTTATTTTTATCCTCTCTTGTTTCTTTGTGCTTTTGTTTAGGTTCTCTTTGTTTTCTGTTGAACTCTGGGTAACCCGCCTCCCACTTCTCGCTATCCGCGCCCGGGCGCTAACGATCCAACAGCTAGTTGCCGGGAGAGGTGGATACGAGTCCGCGCTCGAGCTAGAGCAGCGGAGAGCAAAATAATTGAACCGCTTGTCCCTTTGCTCGGGCTCTTTACCTTCATTTTTGTCTGCTGTGTCTGTTGGTGTCGCTACATTGTAATAAAAGAGACGACTTGCGACTGTTGTGAGTGAAGTGCGCGAGTCAAGTGACTTTCAAATTTGGCGCGTAAGATGAACTACTGACAATGTGTGCAAGATGGCGTATTGCGCCAGTGCGGCGAACACTGGCGATTGGAAAAAGAAGAAAAATTCAAGGAAATGGGAGAAAAATCCAGAGCCCGGGCATCGAAGAACGAGGAAGAGGAGATTCGGGCGCGTGCTTGGAAGAAGACGGCTAGGGTGCGGCGTGCGAGCTCGTCGGGTGCGAGTACCACCTGGGCGTCAGGGCATCCACCTAGCTGGCGACTGTTTCCATGGGGTCCTGGTGACCATTCAACCGCAGCGGCTATTGGCGAGCCCTTGGCAAGACCTTGGTCTGATGTTCGAGCTGAAGACAGCGCAGCAGATGACGTCTACCGGGAGCGGGAGCAAGCCGTCGGGCTACGGGCCCGAGCTTATGCACTCTCACCACGGCAGCTTCCCCACTGGACTATTGAAGGGCGTGAACCGCTGGTGAGCCGTATCCGTCTTCTTTCGCGTCCGGACTCAAACACGAGGACTTTAACGAAAAGGACTGTTTAGACTCTTAGAGGTTTCCGCTCGCTAACGAAACTGACAGTGCTAATTAGTTAACATTTTCTGATCTTAGTATTTTCCTTTTTGTGTTTTTTTTGTGAGTTTGTGAAAGTATAATTTTTTTTGCAAATCAAACGCTCACTTCCTTTTCTCGTGAGAGAATAACGTTTCACAGCTAGCTCGACTGGCTTTATTTACTGAACCTGTCACAAATTGGCGTCCAGCGACAGGACGTGAGTGTTTGCCACTAAAAAGTAGATTTGAGTAAGGCTAACTAAAAAGTAAAATGGGCTCGCGAGAGTTGATGGCGCTGGCAGAACGCATGGGGTTGGAGGGAGCAGAATTGCAGGCTTGGTTTGACGCACGAGAAGCGCGTGAGCGCGATGAACGAGCCGCGGAGAGAGACGCGAAGAAAGAACAGTTGGAGCTGGAAGGCCGCAATTTACAGCTACGTCTTGAAGTAGCAAAAACGGAGAACCAAACCCGAGAAGCAAGCCAGCGACACTTGGAAGTAGAAGAGAGGACGCTGCAACTGCGCCTGAGAGTAGCTGAGGCCGGCGTCGGTCAGCCTACGGTGGCTGACACGGGCAACCAAAGGAACGCGCCTATGGTAGTGAACCCGCATAACTTTATACCCGTTTTCAACGAGGACAGAGACGACCTTGACGCCTACCTGAAAAGGTTTGAGAGAGTGGCGACAGGTCAAGATTGGCCACGGGAAAAGTGGGCCACGGCTCTTAGTTTGTGCCTTGGCGGAGAGGCTCTGAAGGTATTTGGACGGTTGTCACCGAACGATTCCCTGTCATACGACGAAGTCAAATTGGCACTGCTCCAGCGTTTTCGCTTCACGGCTGATGGCTACCGTGAGAAATTCCGGAAAAGCAAGCCTGAAGACGGCGAAACTGGAAAACAGTATGCCACGAGACTCCAAAGTTTCTTTGACAGGTGGATAGAAATGTCTCAGACAGAGAGGAATTTCGATTCAGTCCGTGACTTGATTGTAGCCGAACAATTCATGGCGAACTGCAGTAGTCAGCTGGCGCTCTTCTTACGGGAGAAGAACTGTAAGACTCTGGAAGCCATGGCAGAGACAGCTGATATATATATAGAGGCAAAGAGATTGAAGAACTTATTAATGGTTCAGAATAAGAGTGAGGACACAACTGGGAAGGCTAAATTGATTTCAAGCCCAAGAGCAGAGATGCAATGTTTTGTTTGTGGCCGTAAGGGGCACAAGGCTTCTGACTGTCGAAGTAAACCTAAACAAGTATTTTGTACAAACTGCCGTAATTGGGGGCATGATGTGAAGGGCTGTCAGAAAATGACTGGCACTTCGAAATCAACTACATCTTGTTTAATGCTACCCAAAGAAGAGACCGGTCCACAACAATCCATGATTGATGGCGACGACTCGGACCGAGATGACAATGTTATGGGCACGGTGAAGACGCAAGCGCAATGTAAGAAACGTCCCATGCCAGTGTTACCAGGGGAAGTGAATGGACAAATTGTTCGAGTCCTAAGGGACACCGGAAGCAACACGTTGGTAGTACGCCGGTCATTAGTACCTGATGAAGCACTAACTGGCACTACCGCGACGTTGTGGTTGGCTGATGGCAGCACCATCGTAGCCCCTGAGGCGGAGGTACGTATCAGATCTCCATACTTTTCCGGCATGGCCATCGTCAAGTGTATGCCGTCGCCACTGTATGACGTCATAGTTGGGAACGTACCGGGGGCCCGTGACGCCAATGACCCCGACGTTTCGCGGAAACTTTCTCAAGATCAATTCATTAAGAAAAAAGTTCATTCTGCGGACGAAGGTAACCACCCAAATTCTCAACTGGTTGGTGCCGCACGTCTCAATAGTTCGCGAAGGGCCATCTCTGTTGGGCTCCCTGGCCAGATGTCTCGCAAAATGTTTCGCGAAGAACAAGAAAAAGACCAGACGCTTGACATCTGCAGAGCCAGAGTGGGTAAGAAGTTTGTTAGAAAGGGCTCGACATCTTTTTCTTTCGTAGCCAAGAATGGTATTCTTTACCGACAATACTTCCTGTCCCCTGGTAAGATCATTGAACAAGCCATAGTCCCGAAGTCCCTGAGAGGCCAAGTGTTACGTTTGGCTCATGAAAATGTCATGTCAGGTCATCAGGGTGTAAAAAAAACAATAGATCGAGTTCTGGACGCATTCTACTGGCCTGGGGTACAAGAAGATATCCGCAGATATGTCCGATCATGTGACGCCTGTCAAAGGACTTTACCGAGAGGCAAGGTGGGCAAGGTGCCTCTAGGTCGTATGCCGTTGATCGACACCCCTTTTGAACGTGTGGCGGTCGACATCATTGGACCGATAACTCCAGCCTCGGCAAAAGGCCATCGGTATATTTTGACTCTTGTGGATTTCGCCACTCGCTACCCTGATGCAGTGCCTTTGACAGCAATTGACTCAGCTACAGTGGCCGAGGGACTTGTCGAGATGTTTTCTCGCATTGGTTTTCCACGAGAAGTCTTGGCTGATCAGGCATCGTGCTTTACCTCAGATCTAATGAAGGAGGTGAATGAACTACTGGCAGTCAAGCATCTTAGCTGCACTCCATACCATCCTATGTGCAACGGGATGGTAGAGAGGTTTAATGGAACACTCAAGCAAATGCTCCGCAAAATGGTTCAAGAACAGCCTAAATGTTGGGATCGCTTGCTAGCACCTCTTTTGTTTGCTTATCGTGAAGCCCCACAAGCAAGCTCCGGGTTCTCACCATTTGAACTTATTTATGGCCGACATATTCGAGGACCTCTGAGCATCCTGAAAGAGCTATGGACTCATGATCAGGAGAACGAAGAACTTAAGACGACGTACGGATATGTCCTGGATTTAAGAGAGCGAATTGAGAAGACACTGGAGCTGGTACGACAAAACCTGAGCCGAGCACAGGTGTCGCAGAAAAGGTATTACGACCGCCACAGCAAGCAACGGGACCTGAAAGCTGGTGACCGTGCATTGATCTTGCTTCCCACAAGCAACAACAAGTTATTGATGCATTGGAAAGGGCCGTTTCCAGTCATAGAAAAGAAAAACGACTATGACTACTGGCTGGACCTTGGACACAGCAAAAAACTTTTCCACATAAACATGCTGAAAAAGTATGAAGAACGCCGTGAAGAACGGCTTCCTCAGACATCATCTTTTGTCGTTCTGGAGGAAGAGGAGTCTGAGAAACCACTACCAACTTTCAAAGTACAGGGTAGCTGCGGTATTGACTCCATAAAGCTTGGAGATGAAATCGGGGAGCGACAGCGGGTGGAGAAAAACAAGACTACGTGGACCACGGATAGAGAAGAAGCGTTTGAATCACTCAAAAAGGCTTTGTCTTCTGGGCCAATCGTCAAAGCACCCGATCTGAAAAGAGAATTCGTGCTTCGGTCTGACGCCTCTGATTCTTGTATAGGCGCTATCCTTATGCAAGAGCATGATGGCATCCTCCACCCTGTGTCATATGCCAGTCGTCAACTTCAGCCTCGCGAAAAGAGATACTCAGCAATCGAGAGGGAATGCTTAGCGTTGGTCTGGGCGATAGAAAAGTATCATGTTTTTCTGTACGGAACGTCATTTGTCGTACAGACCGATCACCAACCACTGCAGTATCTCTTAAGGGCAAAACACCTGAACAGTAGGGTATTACGGTGGAGCCTCGCGTTACAAGAATATTCATTCCGAGTCGAGCACATTAGAGGCTCTGAAAATGTCGGCGCAGATTATATGAGCCGGTTGTGAATTTTTACGTTTTCTCGAGACAAGCGACTACTTCAAGTTGTTTGTTTGTTAAGGACATCTTGTGAATGGACGACGCGTGGTGACTTCTCGCGCACTGAACTGCAGTTTATTTTTCTTCGCAAAAGAAACTTTTCAAAGGGGGGACTCTTGTTGTGAGTGAAGTGCGCGAGTCAAGTGACTTTCAAATTTGGCGCGTAAGATGAACTACTGACAATGTGTGCAAGATGGCGTATTGCGCCAGTGCGGCGAACACTGGCGATTGGAAAAAGAAGAAAAATTCAAGGAAATGGGAGAAAAATCCAGAGCCCGGGCATCGAAGAACGAGGAAGAGGAGATTCGGGCGCGTGCTTGGAAGAAGACGGCTAGGGTGCGGCGTGCGAGCTCGTCGGGTGCGAGTACCACCTGGGCGTCAGGGCATCCACCTAGCTGGCGACTGTTTCCATGGGGTCCTGGTGACCATTCAACCGCAGCGGCTATTGGCGAGCCCTTGGCAAGACCTTGGTCTGATGTTCGAGCTGAAGACAGCGCAGCAGATGACGTCTACCGGGAGCGGGAGCAAGCCGTCGGGCTACGGGCCCGAGCTTATGCACTCTCACCACGGCAGCTTCCCCACTGGACTATTGAAGGGCGTGAACCGCTGGTGAGCCGTATCCGTCTTCTTTCGCGTCCGGACTCAAACACGAGGACTTTAACGAAAAGGACTGTTTAGACTCTTAGAGGTTTCCGCTCGCTAACGAAACTGACAGTGCTAATTAGTTAACATTTTCTGATCTTAGTATTTTCCTTTTTGTGTTTTTTTTGTGAGTTTGTGAAAGTATAATTTTTTTTGCAAATCAAACGCTCACTTCCTTTTCTCGTGAGAGAATAACGTTTCACAGCTAGCTCGACTGGCTTTATTTACTGAACCTGTCACAGCGACACAATAAACTGCCTGCATAGTATATACACATGAGGGTCGGCAGGATTTTTTCTTGGGGCGTACAAACCCTCGCTGCATCGGGGCTAAAGGAGGGGCAGTGTTTTGGTGCATCTCGAGTGGGAATAAGTGCTAGTGTGGCTTGATGAAGCAAAGGGGGGGGGGGGGAGGCGCAACTGCTTTATTCGTGCAACCCTGCTGACACCCACGAAACTACTCACCTCTTTCCCCGGTTAAAAGTGGGCAGTAACATTTGCCAATGGTGTCCATAAAGAGCTCTAAATAAAAAAAAAGTTCAGTTAAGCTTTCGGCATGCTTGGTTATACTGATATATTGAAAATGCGCATTGCCAAAGAGAATTACCTTACAAAATGCCATTGGTGCTCACAACTGGCATTGAGGTATTTGACTTTTTTGGGTGACATCTTTCTTATTGGAACTCTGTAGTATCATGCAACTTTCAGTTCTCAGAATGTTTGCATCCATATAAAGTAAATGCCGAAGCAGTGCTACAATTATAATTTCATATTTTAGGTGGTCTCAAAGCAGACTGGCGTTACAAAAATTGTGTCTCCCTTATAGGGATTTCGCCGACACGAATAAAGAGTTTTTAAAGGACTTTTCAAATTTTTCTAAAGATTGTATGTAACTTAAACAACTAATTGTTGTTTTTAACGACTTATAGCTTCTTCTTGAAAGTGATGAACGTATTTCATTTTGCATATCACTCTTTTCTTTACTTCCCCTGCCCTGGCTTCTAGCCTTCCCCATATTCTCGTCAGTTGATCGTTCTCCGCTTTCCACGCCCGTCGAAATACGCGGTCATTTCACTCGTCAAATATTTAAGGAAATGTCAGAAATGATCAGATCAATGTGTATTGCCACCTACTGCTCCAATTTAGAGCCTCACAAATGATTTGAGGAAGAGTTTAATACGAAACTTAAGTAGTTAAAAAAACAAAATAAACCCCGAAACTTGTGCCTGTACTGTTGGCGCCCTTCCCCGGGTCATTGTGTGCAAGCGAATAATAAAAGAAGAAGGGTACGGTCTCGAATATCAGTGTTTCGTGTGAAAGTTCCCCGGACTAGTTGTGAAAACGCCAGCCTTTGTCGGGGACTACTAATTGAGATGGCTAAACGTTGGTTATTTCTCGCAGTGAAAAAGAGACGACACATGAAACGGCTAGGCAACATGAATGAACTTCATTCGTGGCTAAAAAATTTGAGAATGCAACTGCGGTTGCTTAAAGAATACTAAAGACGAAACCAACGTGGTGCACTTGCAAATGTCTGTTTTGAACCATTGAAACTGTTGGTAATACTGTTGAAAGAGATTTGGAAAGCTAAAATTAAACGCTAAAAAAAGAAAAGGTTGTTAAGGTGGTTACCACTCCAGGTCAGCTATATTTTATGTTTTACTATTGCACAGTTTCTCTTCAAGTCCTGGTATTATTCTCTTTGGTAACGATGGGCATACTGTGCTATTGAAGTACGAACGTTCTAACCTACCAAGCTTCATGAATGTTGCGTATAGCTGTAGTCGGGAATATGCCAAACGATGAAGTTACTTCATGGACGTCAGAATGACGCACTAAAATTAAGCACGAAAATGAAAAAAATTATTAAAGCTAAAAGGTGATGCTTTCGCCTTTTTTTTTCTTGTCTACTCATCAACGAATTACTGCAAGGTAATGGACACATACTCTCTAAATAGTATTTCTGAACACTGTTCTTTTCTCTTGCAATTTACGGCCTCTTAAGTAAGGCGAGAACACAAACTATCACTCCGACGTGTGACACACCAAGCGAGGTTCTAGTGAAACGGGAATTGTTAAAAACGCTTTCTTAAGCTTTTAAGTGGTACACTGGAAGCACATATTTGACACTGATGTTTAGAAAGGGTCTAAACCTAGCACTCATACAAGTATTCAGCCATTTGCCCACGCGGAAAGATTTCCTATAGCTTAACCCAAACATGCCGACATTGCAAAGTCTTTCATCTGCATAAACGCCACGTGCATAATTCCTCAACAGAAACCTCGCTGCAATAGAGGCAGAATTTCGTGGACCCCATATTAGCGACACAAGCGCAAATCATACGGCAGAACATGGGTCCACACGAGCACAGCTTCTGTGGTATTGAAAGGTAAGACCGCAAGTTACCGCGTAGGAATATAGAAAATTAAGTAAATGCAAACAAGAACTACTCGAAACGACGAATATCTCATGCATCAACGAAAGCGTATACTCCTCAGTTGAGCAACATAGTTACAGAATTTCTTGCACATAACAGTCTCACTGATAAATTAGCAGTTATCGGCTTCATCGTTCTAAAAGCAAAGGAAACGCCACATCCCCGGTGAGTAATGAACGTTTGAAGATCCACGAGTCATCATTACTCTCAGAAGAGGCAAGTTATTGTTCAGGATGTTCCAGGTGGCGTTCGCACGTAAATCTGCACCTGGACAAACTATGCATTTTTTTCTCACCATTTTTCTTCCTCACTTTTTTTCTGTCCCATTCTCTTTTCCGTCTGTTCTACACTGCCCGCAATTTAAATACGTGCCTTTAATGGTTCAAACACAAAGGCTCTCCACGTTTTCTAACACGTGGAGAAATGTGAAAAGAAAGGAAATTCATTCGTCAACGTAATTGTTTTGCTTTCAAATCTATATTTATTTTTAATTTTTCTCAGCTGTGTGGCGGCAAGATAAAAACTGTATCAAGCCCGGAACTCGTATTAATAAAAGAAAATTTCTTATGCTATGCCCGCAAAAGCAATGAGATACACACGACCATTGGATAGATTGATTACTACCAAAAAAGTGCAGCAGCCAATTTTTGCAGATAGTATTCGTCTAATTCTGGTATAAAACGTGCCTACCCAATTGAATAGGTATAGTGCAGTGTTTTTTTTTTAGAGACGAAGCAGTTTTTGAGTACTGCACGTGCTTTTGGTATCTATCTATCTATCTATCTATCTATCTATCTATCTATCTATCTATCTATCTATCTATCTATCTATCTATCTATCTATCTATCTATCTATCTATCTATCTATCTATCTATCTATCTATCTATCTATCTATCTATCTATCTACCTATCTATCTATCTATCTATCTATCTATCTATCTATCTATCTATCTATCTATCTATCTATCTATCTATCTATCTATCTATCTATCTATCTATCAAACCGCTTACGTCTGGCTGCTCTCTTGGTCCCCCCCTTAGCGTGAACCAAAATCAGTATGGATTGGTAAGATGGTTTGATGAATACGAACAGTTGATCAAGACATGGATGATGTCACAATCCTGTCAAGTAGATCGTCAGACACTTTCCCCTTGACAGGGGCACACACCTGTAGGTAGGTATGTGTCACTAGTATGCGGGTGTGCACAATTGATTGACACATCATATCTATCCAGAAACGATGAGAATACACATGGTCAATTTTAACGCTTAAGCTATCAGAAAAACCTGACATCGGGAGCATTAACCCGAAGAATGCAATGAATAAATGTGAAAGTCACAGCAAAAACAGAACCCAAGCATTCTGCGTGGTAATCAATCATTCTATCTCAGAGCCACGGCAGGTCTTGGAACTACTTTTCAAATACACCCTGAAGTTCGTGAAATGTCGATTGTGGCTGCAGTGCTGGCTATCCAATTTTATAAACGTTACACATGTGTTCCTATGATATAGCCGTCACGCCAAGTTAACGTCCATTGTAATTAGGTGCCATTCGTTGAAGTTGATTTATGTAACAGTGTTCAGGGCTGTCATCCTCGCCAACAACAACGCTTCACATCAGCTTATCGCTTCTTGTGTTGCTAATATCCACGTTCTTGTTCGCATCGTTGCGCATGTGTTAACAGCTAGTTATATAAATATCTGTGACTATTCAACACGTGTCTGCACGTGCGAACTTCGTATATATATCAGGTGTCATTTCTTAACGAGTTGCTAATAAATAAAAAGACAACACGGTTAGCTTGGCTCCACATGCTTCACATATGACGTCAATTTTCAAGATACGTGAGATCTGCCGAATTCGGATTTATTGCGATGGCAATTATACCCACAATCTCGGCTGCTTTTTGCCGTCACCGTGACCGTCATGCACCGTATATGTATACGTATCCATATAAATGAAAAACTCATGAAAGCCTTGAAAAAAAAAAAAGCTGACTGCGCTCGGCACCCAGGTTGTCTCGATGCGCCAGCACGTGCTTATCTCCCACGCGTACTTTGCCGCGCTTATGGGGGCGGGGGAGGGTTAGGTGCTTATGCGCTCGAGCTTATCCTTCGGTAGGGAGAATCGTGTGCCTTGACCTTTCACCGGAACGATTTCGTTAATTTCCTGGGTCACAAAGGTGACTTTTCTCGCTGGGATGGCCCCGTTTGCGAAAAGAGCGTGCTTTTCAAACACAACGAAGCCATAGGCGTATCAGCCGGGAAGGGCCAGGGGGGCGCGAGCCTCCCCACTTAGAAAAGTGGGGGGGGGGGAGGGGCTGAGCACACCCACTTTCGGCAGTGGTCACTCTTGGCTGACGCTGCATGGGGATACCAACAAGTAAGGCGCAGTTTTTTATCACGAACAGTAATCACTCAATTATGTTCTTACGGGAGAATGAAATAGTAATGAGGCTTTGTTACAACACAATAAAATTTTAAATTTTTCCAACATTGCTGCTGTAATATATATATATATATATATATATATATATATATATATATATATGGTATGCCACTGAACGAAGCAACAACTGGGACACTCGTTCGTTCGCTCTCGTCCTGTGCATGTTGTTATAGTGCGTCATATGTTCGTGAGTAGCACGCTGCACGTTTTCATCTGCTAGCCGCTCTCAGGGTTACATTCCAAGTTGTCGCTATCGCATTCATTGCTTTGCCATGACGGTGAAACTGTGACATTTATTCTTAAGGAAGGCTTTTCTGATGGTACATCAAGTCAAACCTGCTCTCTGGCGTGGCAAAATTTCTTTTACAGTCATACGAGTAATTTCACTTTATTTGAATATTTTAATTTATACATACTGCAGACCATCATGGGCTAAGGCAGGGGTTGCGACGACATCCCATATCAAGCACAGACAACACATCGGTCGTTGGCAAAGCGCGAAAAAACCCAGGGACGAAATCGCAACGTTAAACTGTCGCAGGAAATTAGCTATATTTGTACAACTCAGTTCTATATTAAGTGGCAAAAGATTAGGATTGTGCGATCTGCGAGTAGAGGAAGGTTTACGCAACAGAAACTAATCATTTAAGCAGGCACAGCGCGAGGTGTTAATCACGGCATGCATTAACTTGAAGCATTCGCTGTGATGACGTGTTGCCAAAGTGGTCACACTGAGAAAAAAGATTCAAAATTTGTCACCCATAGGACCACAAGAGAGCCTTTCGCTGTATCGCCCATCTCTATAAATATTTTATACAGCTTTACGGGTGTAAAAACAGAGTGACGGTTTTTGTTTTGTGAAAATATTACAAGCGAAAACCTTCCCGTGTGCCAATCTCTACTCTCCTGTGCCAGTGCTCGTTCATGTAGAGTTACCGCACAAAACTCCGATGACGAACCATAGTCTCCTCTCGCGCGTACGAGGTGCGTAACACGTTGGTCGGTCTTTCGAACCGCTCGAAGTGCAACGTCATTCACAGAGGCGTCATTAATGAACCGCCGGTTTCAGTGATGAATGGTTGGCAGCAGCTTTCGCACATCGGTGCCGCTCCATCACGCATTTTGGCGCACCCAGAAAGCGGAGAAGAATGGAGCAGGCCGGTGTGTGCGGGAGCCGTTTCATGGTGAGCCATTGAGACAACGGGTCGCTGTGTGAAGCGCGAGCGCCGCTGCCACTGACGGGGTGGTGATGAACAACAGACCCGAGTGGTGAAGGAGCCGGATCATTTCAGTCTTTATTTTTCTGTTAGAACAGCGGAGCTGTTTCAGCTCGCAGAAGGACCGGCGTCGCAAAAAACTCGGCGGGTATGCCCCAGCGCAGCACAGCGTAGACACAGCCTCATAGCATACATGGCTACGCATAGTGTGGAACAGGAAGGGGGTGGCAAAAGCGAGTGAGCGTGAGATGGAGAGATGTGAAAGAGAGGAGAAAGGAAAGAAGTATGCGACAGGGTAAAGCATAACATGCGCTGGTATATAATAGTTTACCAGGCAGACGAGAAACTGAAGTGATGGTGAGGAGCAGTGATGTGAAGATTAGTAGGAAGGAAAGTAGAAGAGAAGCTATAGAAGAGATTATTAAATAAATAAATAAACGAGAGAAAAGATGAAGATATAGAAAGAGAGAAAGAAGAGAAAGAAGAAAAAAACTGAATCGTCATTCACCAGGTGGTGTGGATCGCTTGCTAGCGCCAATGTGTTCACAAATCCTAAACCTTTTACAGATGTAGAACTTGCTTCAGTTTTTCTTTTTAAAAGTTTTAACCTTCTTCGCTGAGGTTCTTCAATGAGCAAAAATATTAAGCGTAAATATTTCCACCTCTTGATCTCTCCGAAGAAAAATAACATTCGCTCCTTCAACGAATGCAGTCTTGAAGACAACGCTTGTGCATTGGCGAATTATTCGAGGAAGCTCACAATAAAGCTCACAAGAAATGCAGGTACTCTTGTGCCAGAGGCGGCTGAAAGGTGAATCTAATCATGTTCTCCATCAATGTGTTGATCATCTCTGCTACAACTTTTTCCACCTTATGTGATTTAGCACTTCTAAGATCTCGGTGTTTTCAAGCCATCAGCACTCATTTCACAGCGCCTCAATGGTCAGCCCACCTTTAAACTCACAACGATGTCAGTTTACGACATCACGTGAGACTTTTATTCACCGCTTTTGGTGAAACCAATGCCGCTAGATGCCACCTACGGTTAATTTTTGCTTCTGGTAAGCTGTCTGGGGATTCCGCCTTAAAACCAATTGTGTTTATACTATGATGTCCAATAAAGCATTTCAAGATAGACTACAAGGAACATTGCATGTGCTCCGACGCTAGCGCAGGTGAAGACCTTTACAGAGTGCCTCACGCCGTGAACCGGTTTTTTTTTTTCCGCCAGAGTAACGCAAGAATCATGAGGCGAGTCTGTATTTAGGGCATCAGGTTGATTTTGTAAACTTTAGCAATGAATTTAACGTGGGCAGGAAGGAACGGGTATACCAAGTTTCTTTTACCTAAATGTGAATTGGAATGAGGCGGTCCTGATCAAAAATATCATTTCTGATATCCCGGTTACCAAGAGTGTGGTTACCGAAAGCTGTTCAAGGAAGGCAAGAGATTCAAAAACAGAAAAACGAACATAAGAAGACGGTGTTCAAATGAACGAGGCAAACAGGCTGCCTAAACTTTCAATGTACTGTTTTTGCTCCAAGTATCATAAGTCGGCGCATAGCAGTTATGGCTGGGAAGGCTATATGCAGGGAATTTTGGGGATTTTGTTTATAAAGGAGAGGGAAGTAAAGGCAAGCAGTACAACCAGAAGTGCACCCAGTATGCTATCATAATCCGGGGCAAATGTATTATAGGGACAAAAAGGAAGAAACTTTTAGACATCTCTAGAACGAAGTACACGTGTACTATATATTAGAAGGCAACCTATTGTGACTTCTATACAAGTAACATATCTTTCTCCGTCCCGGCTCAGCAACAAAAACTGCTGTGGTACATACATCCAGAATAACATCATGTCAATGTGTTGTTACACACATTAAATGATGTATTACAAATACCTTGAAGCGACACCGCTTCCTTGTGGATTTCCACAAATGAAAGATAGAGAGAGAATGAAATAAAAAAAACAAAAGTGCATTAATTCTTGGTCCTTCTTTGGCTCGTTTCTCCACCTATTCACAGCCGTGAAAATTTTGAGCAGCGTTGGCCAATTTGGCTCTGCGGTTTTGGGGATGGCCCTCGGGGCTCTTCGCTCGGGGTGAGAAAATTAATCAAACGGGCTGCAGATGACAGCGGCCGCCCACGCTCTAAACGGCGTGAACGTGTGTTGAGATATCGGGAAAGACAGAAAAAAAACAACTACAAAGAGATTGTGAAACGGGTGGCCCGTTGAGACAGATAGACCGACAGAAAGCGAAGACGCGTGCTGGAAGCGTTTCGAGTAAACAAAAGAGAAAAAGAAAACTAGTGATAACGTGCGCGAAGAAACGCTGATGCGGTAAAAAAGCATGTTACTAAAGACAAGAAAAAAACGGAAGGAGGTGGGGGGAGAATCCAGCTTTTTCTCTGCGGCACAGGAAACACACAGCGGTGGGAATAAGGTGAGAAAGATAGAGAGAGAAAAGGTATGAGAGGGAATGGGTGGGAGAGAGATGTGTGGTTGGCGCGAAGGCATACCAGCACTGAAGTGAAAGCGCAGAAACAGCAAATCAAAGTGCAGCGTGGCACAAATACCTCAAAACAAGAGGAACTGGGCGAAGTAAGCGAACCTGGGGGAATGACAGATTGAGAACAGGCGAGCATAAAAAATGAACGTGCCGTGGGGCAACTGGCAACGAAAAAATCACGGCGCTGCCACGAGGGGAGCACGACGGCGGAGAAATGAAGGTGGAGCTGCGCTATACCCGGGAGGCGAGGGAGAGACTCCCTAGCAGCCCTTCTTTCCCGGCGACGCGAAGATGGAAAGCAAGTCGTACCGCGAGAAGAATGTCGTTCATTTTCCTCGGATCGTTTTTTTTCCCCTCACCCTTTTACACGGAGCACCCTGGGCTCTCTCGCTCTCTCTCTGCACCACGGCCTATCATTTGCACGGCCTCTGACGTTGTGCTAGACGGCAAATGTCAGCGCTCCTTGGGTACAGCGGTGACCCTTAGAGCCCTTCTTTTCTTTTCTCAACTAACTCGCTGACCGTCGCAGCCGCAATCCCCCTCCCTTTTTTTTTCACTTCGCACATTTGATTACTACACCAGATGGCGGCAGTTATGCGCACCTTCCTGTCAGCCGTTGTTGGGTGAAAAGTTTGGTAAAATCTGGACAGCGGCTAACACCCTGTGTTCATTGGTCTGTGTTGGTTGCCGTCTTCGATGCCTTCTCTTGTGAGTCGCGGTGTAAAAGAAAACAATGCACTGTCAGGCGAGTGTGAAAAATGGTTCGACTGTCTGAAGGAAGGTTTTTTGTATATTTATTTCTCGTCAAGACTATTACGCAGATATTTTCTGTTACCGCGCCTAGCTCGCTTCTCAGCCACGTTAATTTACGTGGTCACGGCTTTCTCCTTAAAATCTCGCTAGACTTTCTGCTTGCATTATGACAGTAAGCATAACATACAATGAACTAGAGAGAATTTAGTTATCCTATCAGTGATAGTGACGTTCTACTCGTCTTCTAATTGCTCGTAGGCGCTCATAGTCTGCATCTACACTGAAGTGGCCTGCTGGGACAGCTGTAAACTTTGTCGCACGGGAGTAACTGCTTTTAATGCAGGACATAAATGTGCCCAATTAATTAACTCCCATCAGGTCACGTTCAGTATGTTCAATAAATAGTTTCCAGTCAGTTAGCTTTGAAATCATTGTGGTCGTTTGCAATTGCATTCTTGGGTGTTGCATGAGAACTGGGTAATGGTCACTCCCTCGTGTTTCGAGGTCTGTACACCAGTTCATATCTCGAGCAATGTCAGGGGAGGCTATAGCCAAATCTAGACAGCTGGCATAATTATTACCTCTTAAAAACGTTACTGATTGATCATTCAGAACAACAAGACCACATCAATCAATTGCTTTTTTAAGTGTTCACCCACGTGAATCAATATTAGTGCTGCCCCACGTGGTATTGTGCGCATTAAAATCTCCACAGATGAGTGCACGTTCCTGGGCTTTACCCAATAAATTAACCAGAGGTGATTCGGAGATGTGTATCGATGGTTGCAAATAAACACAAATTACGGTGATGGTAAGTTTATGGAATTGAATTTTGCACCCTACAAATTCTGGCACGTCTGAGTCCGACGAGTAAAAAACAAAATAAGGTATGTCGCACCGCACGCATAACAGTGCCCTGCTCAAGCCTAGATTTCTTCTTGATGCATTCACTCAAAGCGGTGCTTTATCTGTCAAACCTCAACAAACATTTTATTAGCCAACGTTAGTATAACCTCTCTTATGTCATATGCACAACAACTTATGTAAAGACATGATTTACTTCCGCGTTTTGCCGATGCTTATGATGAAAGAATCAACCATGTTTTTCTTTCCTTTATTCAGTTTTAACAAATATTGCGGTTCTGCAGTTTTAGAAACGAAGTTATAGACTTTTGGGAGTATATATTCTATAGCTCGTGCTGTATCGACATCAGCACGACGTATAGCCATTCATGATCTTAACTTGGTTTAACGCCCTTGCATTCACTTCCTTTTTAGTGAACCAATGATGAGTCTTTGCAATTTTTTCTGGCAGACGCATTCTCGCTCGCTAACAAGTAGATGTGCGAGATAAGGGGTCGGACCTTTTGAGGTGGAGGACCAAGTCGCGTGGGCACGACACAGCAGTGGGCCGCACGGTTAATTGTGATGGGGGGGGGGGGGGCTGTGCAGACAAAGAGCAAAATCGGACAAAATGTCAATAATGTTCGAAACTCTATTAGACTTCATGGTCATCTTCAACACGCATATTACAAGGTTTATACAGGCTAAAAGCGAAACCATTATTTATGATCACAACACCAATTTCAGCCTTGCGATAGAAAGATATTCCGGGAAGAAAATGGGGGTTTGACGTCACGCCGGAGAGGCAGGTAATATTGCCTCGCGGGCCACATGCCACACGCCGCCCGCAGCTCACCAAATCTTGGTCAGACCAAACAAAGCTTCGCTTTAAATGTCAGAATTCGTTCTCATCCCAGAAACTTCACGATTTGTTCGCTTAGCTGATTGTCAGCAGCTTGACCAGGACATGAAGGCCACTGCAATATCTATAGTTAATTTTTAGATTGATCTCAAGGCACAATGTGCAACCAGGAAATAGTTACAAAAATCAACTTTACGGAAGATGTAACCACATATTGATATTTCTGGCTTAAAGCCATGCACGAGTCGTCCAACATCGCGTCTAATATTTTGATATATGATGCAGGCTGTTCAAGGTCTGTATATACAATGCTTCTGTTATTGGACTAACAACCATGAATTAAAGGCACATAATCTGATCATGGACAGTGTGACTTCGTTTGTATACGAGATTTCATTTCGCCAGTTATTTCTAGTGTTGGTACGAAAAGATGATGTAATGTTGCAATCAGCTTTGAGGATATTTAACGCTGATACATGTCAATCGCGTTTTAGGTTCATTTGAGTGTGCGACATATTGCTAAATAGGACCACATTAGATAAGGCGCTACTATGCGTGGCGTTACATGTGTGGTGAGCCTTGTTCCGGTAGCGATGGCGAAAGAATACGCTGCGCTTACCCTATCCGTGACCACCCCTGGGGCGCAAATGTACCGAGGCCCGTATGGCACATCGTGCCCATTTTGCGACGAAACGATCCAGGATGTAACTGCCTCATACTTTTTGTGGACTTGCACAGGACTACAATGAAGCAATCATCGTGAACTCCGTGCAACAGACGCCAGGCCTGGCTGACCAGCCGACTTTGACCACTGGATTCGTGGACCTCAACACGGCTCATTATTTCACTTTATACACGAAGCAAACCTATGTGTGTAGTCTTGAAATAAAGATGACGATGTCTAATGACAGACTGTCGAAATATACAACATCCGTTTTCTTTTCTAGTGGTCCCTAAAGGGGACAATTTCACATTTTTTGCAGCCGATAATTAAATAAATTTTGTAGCAAGAACAATGCAAATAAGTGCTTATTTGGCAAATATAATTTGCACTGTGTTTACCACGTCTTACTAAGCACCCGGAAGCAATATATTTCCTCCGAAATTTTCCTGCGTCCAAAATATTAGTTCTTTTCAATTTACTTCGTAACATTAATGGGTTCCAAGACATGTAACTTTGATGAGATCAATAACAACATTTTTATTTGGCGCCTCATGAGGAATTTAATCGGTGTGTGCATTTTTCCCTTGTTCTTCTGTTATTCATTACGGTACTTGGCCTCCATAAATTCTCAAAAGCTAAGTTTGCCTCTGTTATTTACAGTCAACGGTTTCCATTTAACGCTGCTGCTCTCACTACGAGCAGAACCAAAGGAGACAGGTAGTGTGCTATGACACTCAGTGGCCTCTGTTGAGAGGAGCCTAAACTAGGCGATCGAATTCGTCCCATGCATGCGATCCTCGCGGTGCTGGTGGCACCTATCGGCAAGAGGCTTAAGCAGCTGCTCAAGGTTGCGTCCTCCGAGACCAAAAACCGCATCGATCGGACTGCTGTCGCGATTCAGAGCAACGTTATCATGATTCCGAGGGCGTCCGCTTGGCTCAGCTTTTACTTGTTTTCCGCGGTATGGTTATAGCATGAGGACGGCGTGGATTTTGCACTGTGCAGTGCGCTATTCCTCTTTTGAGTTAATGAAAAAAGCATGCAAAGTTTAAGGAATAGATGGCTGAACGAAATTTTTTAATGTCCAATAGGTCACGCTAGTGTTGTGGCTTAAAGCGGGCTTTCCACGTTGGGACCGAGAAGACCTAGCCTTGCAGCCGCATTGCGGGCCGGTTGGACTGCCCATAATTGTCCCTCCAATGTAGGACTGCGTAAAACTGCGTTTCATTGTTCTTCAGCATTTTCCTTGTCACTGCGTAACGCAGAGCAGCGCCAGAGCAGCGCCGTTCTTTTCTGTAATAACCTTGGCGTAATGACCTGAGCTCTGTTTAGTTTACTCTGTGGAAGAGGGAAGACCCACCATCCTAGATATAAATGTTTTGTTAGCTTGTTGTACGAAATTTAAGAAGGGGATCCTTGCATTCTGAAGCTTTAGAACCTTCTTGCCTTATGAGTGCACGGTTGAAAAGTCCTCGTGCAGCATTGTGGGCAGATTCGTTGAGGTTCGTCGGAGCACATAGGATTTCTCCCATGTGAGCAGGAAAGCAAATAATCGTGTGTTGCTTCATCACTTTTCTCTTGAGCATTGCCAGAGCCTGTCTTAAGTTTAAATATAAATCTCTTTGCACAAGTTGTATATCGAAAGTTTGTTGCACATTCTGAAAGCACATGGTGAAACCTTTCAGGGAGTTATATTTTACGCAGTTCCCTTTAATCCTCATTAAAGAAAACTTCAAAATTTGCCTGCTTCTACTCGCGAGGGGTGAAGACCCGGCGCCCTAGATATAAATGTTTCGGTAGCTCGTTAGCGCAGGAAAAGCCTACGCACACCTACGAAATAGGGGCCAAAACTGCGCACCCCCCCCACACGCGCACAGGTACACACACACACACACACACACACACACACACACACACACACACACACACACACACACACACACACACACACACACACACACACACACACACACACACACACACACACACACACACACACACACACACACATACACACACACACACACACACCACGCACACACAATCTTTAAACCACCTATGGTATTATTAGATCAAGTTCTTATAATGTGGTGAAACTGTTTTCCTTTGAAAGTGCCGTCAAAATGCCTTTAAAATGTCCTCCACCTTCGTTTCTCCTAGTGTGCGTGCTCTGTGTTTCGCGCCATTACGTTCTCGTAGTAAATGTCATAGGCCAATAAACCCATTAACTGACTGTTATTCTGAAATAAAATGACGAGTTCCTGTATCTCTACTAATCTAATTATATTAATACACCTACACTGGTATACAAGCGGCCTCATTTAGAAGCTCCTTATGTATTAAAAAAATTATACCTCTGCTTTTATGCATACGAAGACTTTAGTGGTAATAACACTAAGTTGAAATTGCCATTACAATCGTTTCATATGTAAACGCTGCTCTTTGGCCAAGGCCAGCCGCCTTCTCCTATATTATGCAGTTTGATGGTATATACGCGCTCAGAATTTCTGTTACGAAATATTATAGGGATATATCAAGTAATACAACGCAATATCAAGTATTTACCGAAATATCAAGTAATTACTAATTACTTCCTGGTCCAGCTGCCGTGCCCGCAGTACGGTGTATGCCTGGCTTTTGAATCTATCGTTAGCATTCACTGTTTATTACTTCTACTGTCAGCGGACATAGAAACAAATTCAGGGCCTACTGATCCTGTAGTTCTTGCTGAGATGAAAAAATATATATGTAACGGGCAGTCCGAACTCCTTACGATATGCAAAACTTAAAACTGCATACTACGGAAAAAAACAATTCGTGGCCTACGCAATGAAATGGCACAGTTGTAGGAGCACCACCAAACCCTTCCAACTGTGCAATCAGAGCTAGTGACAGTACAGATTAGTATGGCTGCCACCAGACATCACATTGAAACTTTAGATGCCCGGTTCGAAGACGCTGAATATCGCTCGCGATGCAACAACCTGTTACTTGAAGGACTTCCAGATGCTAACCACTCTGAATAGTTCTCATTATCGTAAGGATTAATTATTAATCTCTGTCTGCAGTGAGCACTTCAACATAAAAATTGACCCGAAAGGGCACATCGACTCGGCTGCTACAACGCTGGCCGGCAGTGTATCTTTTAAAACTAAAGAAGTCATCCTTTCATGCGGCAAAAAAAAACTGATATGTACAACTTATGCAATGAGACAGGATTTCTCACGTTCACTCAAAAAAGCACGAAAAAACCTTCTAGGCTTCGCTTGAAACAAGTCCACCGATTTTTCATGTCCGTACAAAACATTATGCATTAGATGAAGTATCGCAAACAGTCAAATAAATCCTGTAGCAACACAGGCAGTATCTCCAATTCCCACACCACTCCCGTAATAACGCCTGAGAAAATATCGCTAATTCCACACTAACGTGCGCAGATGCCTTTCAAATGCGAGAAAATATGTAGTCTTGTCTCGTCATCAAGGAGCAATATAGTGCTACTGACCAAAGCGAGGCTATCTGGTGACGTCACAGACGATGAAATTCTGACTGATCTTCCCAATTTTTACGTATTTGGATCGTAAGAGCGGCCATGGGGGAGGTGCTCTAATCGCTACTAATGCGATATACTCTCGTCCTCCGTCGCCGACATTACGACTGACTTAGAAATTTTATGGCTTCTCATTCGTTCTACGCCACTAACTTTGCCACTTGGAGTGTGCTATCGGCCCTCGCGAAGCAGGCCAGACTTTCCACAGAAATTTACCAACATATTGAACCGTCTCATATTGGAACATTCCAATGTGTGCGTCCTAATTTTTGGTGACTTTAACCTGACATCGATTGGCAAGATCAGGCAGCTTTGTCAGGAACAAGGGTGGAAGCAAAAGAATGCCTCAATATCTGCCTAAACTTCAATGTCAAACAGCTGCTGTTGGAGCCAAACCGCGTGTCAAATAGTTCAGCGATCATAATAGGCTTAATATAAACAACTCCTGAAAGTTTATCTTAGCTTACATACCTGCGCGAAATCAGCAATCATAAGGTCTTACACAGCTTCGTCTTCAGTCACTTGCCCAGCCAGATTCATTCGAGGACTAACAGTCTGTACGATAAAGAGAACTACGACGCAATCAACAACGAAATTCAAGCATTTTTACCAGACTTCGAAGCTCGTCTTTCGAGTAAATCGGTCTAAGACAACTGGACAATTTTCAAAAACAAAATAAGGGTGTTAGCAAGAATGTCCATACCTACAATTTCATTTCGCTCGTCTTCCCAGAAACCATGTTTCTCAAAACCCTTGAGAGTAGAAAATAAAAGAAATGGTTATTTCAGGTGGTCAAGTTAAAACGGAGTGCTGACAATTGGGAAAAATAGTAAAAGGCTGGCGAAGCATATTTGCTCGCCTTACGCAGTGCCAAGGAGTCGTTTTTCACACAGACCTATGTCTGCCATGTCGCATATAACATTCATCCCAAAGGGTATAATGTCTGTCATTTCAAAATTGAAACTGTGTTCTTCGGCAGGTGTGGAGGGAAATAATTCTCAATATTCTCAAAAACACTAAATGCTTCTCTTCAGTGATTCTGTCACTCATATTCTCACAGCCACTTCACAGCGGCCCCTCACCAGCCGACTGGAGGATGGGGAAGGTAACTCCTGTCTTCAAATCAGGTAACAAAGACAGCCCTCAAAGCTATCGCCCAATTTCTTTGATAAACGTATCATGTGAAATTTCGGAAGACGTCATTTTTTCCCAAATTATTCATTTTCTTGACGGCAATAACATATTACACCCAGCAGAGCAAGGGTTTTGTAAGGGTTAATCTCTCGAAACCCAATTAGCTGTCTTTGTTCAGGATTTGCATGCCAATCTTGACACTAATCTGCAGGCGGACGGAACATTTTAGATTCCCCGAAAGCGTTGCGCACGGTGCCTTATAAGTGGCTCCTAATGAACCTTAGATCTTTAAATATGCATCCTGACATAGTAAGTTGGATTGAGGAATTTCCAACTAAGCACTTGCAATTTATCTCCATGGAGGAAGTACCCATGTAGTCCCGTGTCAGTTGTATCAGGTGTCATCCAAGGCACCGTTCTCGGGCCCCTTCTCTTCCCGATTTAAAAAAACAGCCTAGCTTCCTCTGTCTCCTCCTGTATTCGCTTGTTTGCCAATAGCTGCGTAATATATCGCCCAATCACCAACCCCACAGATCAAATCGCTGTCCAAGATGACCTAACCACGTCCAAGAATGGCGTGACTTGTGGCTCGTGAAACTCTATCCCAACAAATGCAAGACCATTTCATTTCACCGCCGCCACAACCCATTTTTGTTCCCTTAAGTAATTGCTAGCGCTACCCTCGAACACGTGCAGTCACACAAGTATTTCGGTGTCACCATATGTAATGATCTGAACTAACGTGCGCACATCACTAACATTATCTCATCAGCGAACAAATGCCTGGGTTTCCTGAAACGTCACCCCCAGTATGCACCTAAAAATGTCATGATACAGGTTTACGAGTCCCTTACCGGTCCAAATTGGAATACACATGTGCAGTCTGGAGCCCACATCGAGCCTATCTGATCGACTCACTCGAGGCAGTTCAAAGCCATGCCATCAGGTTCATTCATTCCTCATACCCTCCAATACCAATTTATCATCGCTCAAAAAAGAATCGACTATTTCTAGCCTTGCTATTCGCCACCTCATCTCTAGTCTCAGCCTTTTTATAAGTTTTTTCACGTCACGCTTCCTCATCCCTACATCGCACCACCGGCCCGCATATGTCACCGCACTTGTCATTCGTTTCAAGTTGCCCGGCCACGGATTAAAAAGAACACCTTTTTATGTCCTTTTTTTATACGAAAACCAAAAGACTGGAATGAACTTCTTTATGATGTCTTCACTACTGAATGTCCATTATAATTTTTTGATTGATTATGTGCTTATTTTTTAAGATAAAAACTCGGAGAAATAACAAAAAATATATGTTCACCCACCCCCTCGTAATAACCCCTCGAGGGGTGTTTAAAAATATATATATATGTTATGGTATGTTATGTTATGTTATATTATGTTATGTTAAGCTATAAGTCATATTTATGAAGCGGGTCATCAACAACTGTTTTCATTCCCATCGCGCTTCGAAAAGTCTAATGGTAGTGATTACATTTATTAGCTTTCCCATGAAAGATGGAGCTGTGTTCAGTAGTAACACAACCTCCCTTTTTTTTACAATGTGGGTTTCTCTCTGTTGAACTCTCGTTTGCTATCCTATTTTGTTTGTCTATTTATTTTTATTTATTCAAAGCAGCGAGCCCGGAGTGTTCCACTATCGACGCCCGTTACGACCGCTGCTCTAACAATCTGATCCGTTCATTTTTTCCTCTTTCATTGTTGAAGCGTGTGCTGATTTTATCAACTACAGAAAAAGTAAGCACTTCCCTGCACTTATCTCTCAAAGATAATATCTCTGAAAGATGTACGCCAACGACGTGTCTTGTTGCGTGATATTCCGAGCATGGGCTTACTGATTATGTTCAGTAGTTTTTTTCCTTGTTTTCTCCTTAGGAAACACGTGCATC
Organism: Rhipicephalus annulatus; assembly: GCA_013436015.1. Classification (NCBI taxonomy): domain Eukaryota; kingdom Metazoa; phylum Arthropoda; class Arachnida; order Ixodida; family Ixodidae; genus Rhipicephalus; species Rhipicephalus annulatus. The sequence continues at coordinate 386,832 of WOVY01003750.1, read as the reverse complement.
ATCCTGCACTAAAGATATACTCCTTCCTGTATGTTCCCGGCCCAGGCAGCCAGGTTGGCCTTGAATTAACAAAACATTGCGGTAAGTCTACAAATTTTCAAACTGATTTCACTAACTTTTTTCCGCGTTTTGTAAATGTCTACAACACTCTGCATGATTCAAAGATGTATGGATGGATTCGATGGATTGATATGGCTGTACCCTTTAGATCGGGCGGCGGCTAACGCCACCAAGCCGCGAGAGCGCAGTATGCAGAGTGCCATCTGGGGGGAAAAGCCAGCAATGCTCGTAGATCGATCCGGTTCAAGAGATTGCGGAAAGGTGGCGCCCGGACCTCGAAGCCTCGTTATTTCTCCACGATGCTGTTTGAAGGAGCCACAGCAGCCCTATTGCAACATTTGAGCACACTTTTCGCAGCATGCGTGAATTAGGTGGTGGCAATTGTTAACGTGTCAAAAAACTCTCGATGGGTAATAACCAACATTTGGTTTGTAAATATTTTTGAGAAGTGAAGTTTCAGAAGAATGTCAATATTATAGTGCAAAGGAACACCCATGGTTAAAGCAATTATCATCTCATTTCGATGAAAAAAGGAAGTAATAAGCTATTAAATAAACCATTAAATGTTAATGTGCGTCATAAGTTATTAAAGGTGAAGGATGATGTGAATAATGAAGCACGTATAAACCTTTGAGTAAAAACATGATGTTATAATACTTGGAGTATTCATCGCTCACAGGCTCGAATTGTAAAGGACACTTTGTTATTATATCAAATTTAGACAAATTTATTTATAGGCACTCAATGTTCAGTTTGCCAGTAAGTTGATTATACGTTGCTTCATGTATCTTTCCGTGAATACTTTTCCGTATCGATTGCGAAGAAAGTGATGTTTACTTTTGCATAATAACAATCATCTTTCAGGCTTGAACTACATGAGCAGCTTGTTATTTGTTCTATTGGTCTTATACAGGTAACGATTAACATTAACGACTTGCCACGTAACATCATCTCTACCATTAGACTATTCGCCGATGATTGCGTGCTCTATCACCCTGTAAAATATGTCTCACAATCTTCCGTTTTACAGTCAGATCTCAAGACATTACAGTAATGATGTGAGGATTAGTTAATGTCACTAAATAATAATAAAACTTTTCTAATGACTTTTCATCGTCGTAAAGACTACATCGCTAACTTACACTCTACACAACTACCCCGTAGCCGCTGCCAACACTTCCAAACACCTAGGTGGTCATATTTCATCTGATCTAACATAAACTTTACACATCATTAGCATCATCAACTCAGCTAATCGAGTTCTTGCATACATACGTCGTAACCTCGCTTCAGCACCTGCGGCTACTAAACTAATAGCTTATATAACACTCATCAGGCCTAAACTGGAGTATGCTAACGCCAATTGCGGTCTTCATCAAGCTAACCATTTCTCTATGCTCGAATCAATTCAGAGTCGTGCTTCCAGATTTATTACCTCAAATTACTCGAAAAACATAGGTGTGTCAGAAGTCAAACACACGCCTAATCTTCCTGATCTTGCCTCTCGCCGTATAATTTCACGCTTGTGCTTGTATCATAAGTTTTTTTTTTAATTCCTTGCTGCTAGGCGATGCATTCATCAGACCTGCACATCGGACATCACGACATTTGCACCCCAACGCAGTATATACCGTACGCCCAAAAACAAAGACCTTCCAGAAGTCATTTTTCCTTCAGACAGCACGGGACTGGAACGACCTTTCCTCCCACACCGCCATGTCATCTCAGTTTGATGAATTTAAAATTGCCGTAAAACAACATACTGTGTCTCTAAAATTGTAATCTACTGCTGTTTTTCTATATTTTGTTATTGTTAGTGCCGCTTTGCTTTCTTTATTTTGTTTGTTTTATCTGGTATGTTTTTTTTTGAACACCCCTTATTTAATGTCCCTCGGGACCATTTGGGTATTAATAAAGGAATAAACTAATAAACGAATATTTATTCTGAGCACGAAAAAATTTCATTCGCATGACTTCTCGAGCGTGGCACATTTGACGACTAATTGACGATGGCAGTGTCTTCCGAAAACTCATACTCTGTAATGATGTGCAACATCATGAAGTTAAGTTAGCGTTAGTTGTTAAATTAGACACGAAAAAAGGGGGTTTTCAGTGAGTTCTGACTTGATACGTCCATCACTCTATTTTGGCTTGATGTCACTCCTACCCGAGTGCAACGATTTCCAAAGACTTTTCACATGCTATTTTAAAGAGACTCAAGTAGGTGGGAAGTCAGGGCTAAAAAAAAAAGAATCAGAGGACCCCCCCCCCCCCCCATCACTTTTTTTTCTTAGAGTGAAAAAGGCGTTTACGAATGTGCCCGCCGTGCTTCCAGGTTGTCGAGGCAACGCGTGGCACGTGACAATGCACTGCAATTCATGAGTACAACTCTACACACTACCACTGAAAGAAAGAAGTTCTTGATGAAGATGCTGAATAACTTCACTCTACGTAGATCTGCTTATTACTGTCGGAGTTTTCATTTCATACACGTGCATGATACCAACATAGCACAAGAAACAGAGAAGCAGATGGTGCCACTGAGAGACTTTTCTACGTTCTAACGAGAAAGTAAAGAAAGCACAAACTCACGCAAAAAAATCAGAAATAAATAGGGTGCTGCATGCAACTACAAAATTTGATTGATTTGATTTGATTTGATTTGTGGGGTTCAACGACCCAAAACCACCATATGATTATGAGAGACGCCGTAGTGGAGGGCTCCAGAAATTTTGACCACCTGGGGTTCTTTAACGTGCACACAAACCTGAGCACACGGGCCTACAACATTTCCGCCTCCATCGGAAATGCAGCCGCCACAGCCGGGATTCAATCCCGTGACCTGCGGGTCAGCAGCCAAGTACCTTAGCCACTAGACCACCATGGCGGGGAAATACGAAATTTACTGTTCCAGGTATATGAGGGTAACTTGTGCGAAAGCTTCACCTGTAAGCAGTAGTGTATTTGTCCCTCGAATGAAACTGACAGCAAACCGCATGCGTTAACGTTAATTCAGTGCAATATTTCGCCTATATTTAACGGCTGTATATTATTTATCGAGTGATCACGAGGCTTATTTCATGTGTTTCGATTAGAGTACGCGTGTTCGAGCTGAATACAGGCGATGCTGAGCCCGAATGATCCCTAATAAGTCAAACATTGGTGAGTTTTCGGCCACGTGAGTTGAGTCGAAGAAGGGTTGTAAGCTATCTGTCCAGTTCGTGATGGTTTGTTGCCGCAGAACTCAAAGGGCACACATGTGCTTATAGGGGTTGTGCATATCCACTAACAGCTGCAGTTGCGTTTCGGTAAACCCGCTGTAACATTTCAAAAAAAACAAATGCATCATCCTCAACTCTTTCAAAAGGTGTGCCACATGTGGTGAGTAGTACGTTTCTTTATCTCTTCTGCATCTCTTCTGCAGTCTCTGTATGTGTTTCTCATACATATTCCCTTGTTTTCAAGAATAACGCTACAGTTGTTAGTTGGCGCTTGTTTTTTAGTACTTCTCCAGGGTCTCTTTTTGACTCTGTTTTTTTTCTCGCTGTTCCGCAATGAGTTAAGTAAGTAAAACACTATCAACGAGTCAAACACTTTCTTGTTAAAATGCAGATGATGTGGGGTCATATTACACTTCAGCAAAATTGACTAAATATGAGTGTTTGCTTCCCCTCAAAACGACCTTGCTTACAACAGAGCACGCTTTACACGAGTTGTTGCAAAATTTATTCACGAAGCAATCTGGCACACACGTACAGAATAGTTCACCTTTAGAGATGAGAGAGGAGCATGCCATGTGTACTTGGCACCTTCCCTGACCAGCGGCTGCAAGGAGTTTCGCACAATCACAATGAGCGCCAGGCATGGTGCTCTTTCATAGCATGCACTTCTTTCGCGATGATACGAAGCGTGGTGGCACATGGTAGCGGATGGTGAAAAAGTGCAACCGACGGTGCTCACTGAGCCTGCGCGAGACTTGTTGCAGCCACCAGCCTGCGGTAGTACGAAGTGGATGTCACTAGCTTCTTTTTGCCTTTAGAGATGTACCACTCTTTAAAGACAAAAGTCATGCTTAATCTTTCTCGACGCCAACACTATTCGGGTCGAGTCTGTGGGATCGGGCTTTTGATGCATCACGCGTGCTGTTTTCCTTACATATCGCTTTAAGACCCTAATAAACTACCGCGTACGCCGTTGAAATTGTCTCTGCGCGCTGTTTTGTGACACTCTTGGTATTTCTGTGTGAATAGCTCTTCCTGTGAAGTATTCGTTAGGTGGGCCCGGACTGAAATACATTTCCTGTTCTCCAAACAAGTACCAATTGCTTATGTGAAAGAATTATATGTGTCATGAGTAAGAAAGATCGGAAGATTAGGTGCATCTTGAGAATCGACGTCATGCGAAGCATGTGGAAGTAAGAAGAGCATGTTGTCCTTTTTTATTTATGAGATACGTAATGATATGACGCTAAATATCAGTACAAAAATGTTGAGTAGCCACAGATGTTTATAAACCAGATCTTTATACTTGCGCAATGATGCCAACAAGAACGTGGATATCAGCAACACCAGAAGCGATAAGCTTGTATGAAGCACTGATGCTTGCGAGGATGGTAGTTCTAGACACTGCTACATAAATGAACATCAGCGGGCGGCACCTAACTAAAATTGGCGTTAACCCGACGCCCCGGCTGTATCATAGATGTACATATGCAATGTTTATAAAATTGAACAGCCAGCACTGCAACCACAATTGACGTTTGACGAACATTAGGGTCCATTTGAAAAACAGTTCCGAGTTCTGGCATATCTCTGTGGTCGAATAATTGATTGCCATGCGAAATGCCGAGGTTCAATTTCTGCTGAGAGCCTGGCCTTCATTCTTTGCAGGGATTGGTGTGAACGCTGCCGATGTCAGCTTTTTTTAACACTCACGCATTAAAAAACCCATGTGTATTTTTATCGTTCATACGCAAATATGAAATGTCAATCACCTGTCGCACATACCCGCATAAAAGTGGCACATACCCATCCGCAGGTATGTGCCACTGTCTAGCGAAAGTGCGACAAACCTACGCGACGGAATTGGGACATTATCCATGTCTTAATCAGCGCATTGTGTTCCTCAAACCATTTTACTATCCCTTACTAATTTTGGTTAACGCCGGGTTAAGGCGGTGAACACGAGAGGGCCCAGTCATAAGCGGCTCGATAGATAGATAGATAGATTGATAGAAAGATAGATAGATAGATAGATAGATAGATAGATAGATAGATAGATAGATAGATAGATAGATAGATAGATAGATAGATAGATACCAATAGTGCTTGCAGTACGCAAAGAAACGCTTCACATTAAGAAATCCGGCGTAGAGACGTGTGAACGTGAAGAGTACTAAAAGCCACGTGGGCCGATTCCAGATAAAGTGGGACAGCGGGCGACGTGCTCAAAAAGTTAAAGAAACATTGCTAGGCAGCCTAATGCGATAAGACTATGCTGAACTATAATTGCATCAGGACAAAAGATGAATCAAGTGGTAAGGTCCATTAAAACCGATTCACGTGTATGCAACTTTCAATAAATGTGGAAGATTAACCCTTATTTAAGTTTTAGAGTAAAATAAAGTGCATAAGTCCTAATAAGCATAATAGCTCATCATATTTTAAATAGAAGAAAGGGAATTAGAGGCTAAAGAGTAAAGGGATGCTTAAAAACAGAGCCTAAGGTCATCCTATTTAAATGCTTAGGAGAAAGTGGGAGTTTTTTTTTATTGTGGCACGTCTGGACATTTTCGCACTCGCAATTCGAAAAATCCACTGTGTCAGACCCTGGAAGAACATCATTGCCATTCCGAATCAACAATCACACAGGTGATTCATTGGCAATTATTAACAACAGTCTAGGTGAAAGCAACTACAACAGGTAAGAAAGGCGTCGTTAAACTACAATTCTACTTACACGAAGGCATACTTATCAGCTGTCATGCTTCATTAAAGTTTGTTGTAGAAAAAAAGTCACAGCTTGGCCGCAAAGGCAAATCAATGAATGTGATAGCAACAAATTGGAACATCACACGAAGAATGACAATCAGATCGAAACGTGCCCCACGTTTCTCACTCAAAAATAACGCTCAAAACGCACTCACAGGTACATATCATCATCATCATCATCAGCCTGACTACGTCCACTGCAGGACAAAGGCCTCTCCCATGTTCCGCCAGTTAACCCGGTCCTGTGCTTGCTGCTGCCAATTTATACCCGCAAACTTCTTAATCTCATCTGCCCACCTAACCTTCTGTCTCCCCCTAACCCGCTTCCCTTCTCTGGGAATCCAGTCAGTTACCCTTAATGACCAGCGGTTATCCTGTCTACGCGCTACATGCCCTGCCCATGTCCATTTCTTCTTCTTGATTTCAGCTATGATATCCTTAACCCCCGTTTGTTCCCTAATCCACTCTGCTCTCTTCTTGTCTCTTAAGGTTACACCTACCATTTTTCTTTCCATTGCTCGCTGCGTCGTCCTCAATTTAAGCTGAACCCTCTTTGTAAGTCTCCAGGTTTCTGCTCCGTAGCTAAGTACCGGCAAGATACAGCTGTTATATACCTTCCTCTTGAGGGATAGTGGCAGTCTACCTGTCATAATTTGAGAGTGCTTGCCGAATGTGCTCCACCCCATTCTTATTCTTCTAGTTACTTCAATCTCGTGGTTCGGCTCTGCGGTTATTACCTGCCCTAAGTAGACATAGTCTTTTACAACTTCAAGTGCACTATTACCTATCTCGAAGCGCTGCTCCTCGCCGAGGTTGTTGTACATTACTTTCGTTTTCTGCAGATTAATTTTAAGACCCACCTTTCTGCTCTCCTTGTCTAACTCCGTAATCATTAGTTGCAATTCGTCCCCCGAGTTACTCAGCAATGCAATGTCATCGGCGAAGCGCAGGTTACTAAGGTATTCTCCATTGACTCTTATCCCTAACTGTTCCCATTCTAGGCTTCTGAAAACCTCCTGTAAGCACGCGGTAAATAGCATCGGGGAAATTGTGTCCCCCTGCCTTACACCCTTCTTGATTGGTATTCTGTTGCCTTCTTTATGAAGCACTATGGTAGCAGTTGATCCCCTGTAGATTTCTTCCAGAAATCCAGGTACATATGAACTGCGATTAAGTGTCTCATTTGTTACTTCGCAATTTCTGGAAAGCACGTCCTTTTCGCAAACGGAGACTGTGCATCGAGTGCAGTAACTTCAGTGCACACAGTAACTACAACAGAATCGTTTCGGTGGAAGCCAAAGGCGCACAATTCTCCCCAATACGAGATAAGCGCACGCACGCGTGAGCATCTAGCCCCTCTCCAACCTCCACGGCGCAAAGTATGCGTGTGAGATTAACGCATGAGCACGCATCACCACGTCGTTACGACCTGGCGACGCGCGCTAATTGTGCCATCTCATCGGTGATGCTGAAAACCAATAGTTTCCCCGAGATGAGCATCGCCAGTGGTGAGTGGTAGATATAAATAGATACAGTTTCAACGTTGAAGGAGGTGCTCCTTCGCGGCTCAGTGCATAACTTGTGTATAACCCCACGCACTCACAAGCAAGAGGTCGGACGTTCGATTCTGCACGCTGGAGTCTTTTTTTTATGATTTTTCTTTGTTGCATTTTCATATACATAGAAGCGTATACATATAGCGTGAATGACGGTGGTCGTCGAAGTCGGCGATGGCAACAAAAATCAGCTGAGAGTGTTTATATACTTGCTGTCGCAAAAAAAAAATACAGATGAAGTACACTAGGATAATTTAACATTCGCTTCTACTTGTGTGCTCAAGCACGTAGGGAACACGTGGGGCGCCGCCTAAATTTGGCACGTATGTGCCTTAAAATAAACATAAAGTTTTTTCCTGAGGCGTGATAGGCAAGTGTGCTTTTAAGAAAAGCCAACAGGCCTGCACGGAACGCGCAGCACAGTCACAGAAAAAGCTGGAAAAGCAGCCATTCAGAGCCTTCTTTAAGCACTCTTTGGGTGACTGCTACATACCTGCAGGCTACCCAGTACGCCATTCGTCATAATGTTTGTGTTCACCACGCCATCCTTCTTCATTCTTTGGAGAAGCGTGGTACCCGCTACACACTTGCAAAAAAAGTTGAGCAACTTTTTGTGCTTTGACTGATGACGACGAGTTATGCCTGAACGTGTTCAAGCATTCGACTACCAATTCGTTGCGCAATTTGCAACTTGTGACTCCCGGTGTTTATTTGCTAATCTAAGACGCTTTATTACTCACATCATTGCGATTTTTTCCCGACAGCAGGCCTGCCTAAAGCCTTTCTTTCTAGCAGCAGCGTGACTCTGTGGTAGAATACTGGGCTGGCACGCAGGCAATACGGGGTCAAATTCTATTGTGTCCTTGGTGTTTCTCTTTTGTACTTTGCTCGGTAGTGGCTACGCATACTGGGGGCGCTGGTAGCGAACAACTACGGCGCACGCACAATTGTGATTTCACAACAGCTTTCACTCTAAGAGGCAGCAAACGGCACCATGCTGGGACGAGAGGGTCAATGAAGCCAAGTGTATTGTGTGTTTAGAGAAAATCGTAGCGGTTGTAGAAATAGGTTTGCAGAGGGCTTACCCTACGAAGCTCGCGGGAAGGGAAAGCCACCCTATCCACTGCCGTCGCGCACAAAGACATTACGGCCGGGTTCTTCGACTCTCCGACACGGCGCAGATATAGCACTCGAGGCAGGTCGTCAAAAAACATGGATTCATTTACTCGAGATACAGCACAGTGTGACAATCACGGGCTTGCTGGCTGGCAAGGAACTCCGCAGGACTGGCCGAGTGTACGCTGCTTGACAGGCGCTCCGAGCTACCACACAAAGGGCAGCAGTCAAGCGGCCATACGAGAAGCCACCTGCTGGAGCAGCGCGTCTATCTCTCGTTCAGGCCTGTTTAAATCTGCCCGGTGGACGGGAAGCGCCGGGCGAACGGAATCTACCGAAAGAGGGGAGTGTCACGGACGGCTAATGAGCACCTGCGAAGCACCATAATGTGTGAAATCGTAGCGCAAACTTTGGGGAGGCATTTGCCAGGCATATTCGAACACGCGCCTCCATGCAGTGAAAACTGACGCACGGCTCGCACCAGACAAAAATGCCTGGCGGTGAAACCATGGTGGCCATGTTGGCGCGGCTCGCGCAGCACGCGGCCAGCGCTCGCGTTAGCAGGGGAACTATGCGCAAAAGAGGAGAGAGAGAGAGAGAGATAAAGTTGCAAATAAAGGCAGGGAGGTTAGCCAGACGCACATCCGGTTTGCTACCCTGCCCTGGGGAAGGGATGAAGGGTAGAAAAGAGGTTGCAGAGAGATGAGAAGGTACACACAATCACGAGCACACTCGGGGAGCACACACAGTCTACAGGCGGTCGCTCAGGTTTGTTGACTTTAAGTAAAGTATCAGTGCTTTAGTCGCTTTCTGCGCAACTGAGGCAGATGCCCAAGGTCCTAGTATCTTCTGCACACAAAATGGTCCGGGGTCAAGTTGATTCAGAACCATCCGGAGCTGGCATCGCTGTGTGTCGTAGCAAGCGCAGCTGCACAGGACGTGTTCGATGGTCTCTTCAGCTCCGCAGCAGTCGCATGTAGGAGTGTCTGCCATACTAATGCGAAAGGAGTACACCTTTGTAAATGCAACACGCAGCTTCCAAAGGTGTCAACTTTCCCGCTCCGATGCGACACTGTTATGCCAAAGGGGAGGGTGTGATTGAATTCCCACAAGGTGGGCGCACACTATATTTTCGAATCGAATGAAATATGAATTGAACAACGCTGTCACCGAGTCGAATACGAAACGTATATCATTCACTAGTAAGCTAACAATTTCAAATCAGCCTCAGAATGGTCATGTAACCGTTTTTGAAACAGCTCGAAAATTCTACTGCATTTTATTTCAAATAAATAACCACTAGCCTTACCAAAATAACACTACGATCACTGTTAAGCAACAATAAGTACTACAAGGTCTTAAACTGAGGAAATTTCATACTCGGCATGCCTTATGGATATTTTGAAACAACATATTGAAATTCTGAAGTTACTGTAGTATTCAGTGTGACACTTTTTCTGCAGTTTTCAAATAACGGTGTTATACGAGTCTTTAGAAATAATGGTAAATATCTTTATGAATGTCATGATGAACATAGTGGATTGATGATTGTGTCTCTTCGGTGCCACTGTAGCTTTAATCACAAGCGCCTGCATCCTGTATTCATTACAGCGTCGATATTCCCATCAAAGCTGCTGTAGAAGGCACCTTCATGATTATATCACTAAACAAAAATCTTTACTCCTCACTGTTCGAACATTTCATTCCTTCGAGGTTTTCTGGTCGGTGCTTATAATTGAAAAATATTTGGTATTTATATTAAGTACTAAACTAGTCCATTGGAGTATCAAGACAATGGGAACGCTGACAGATTGGTCAATTTCCGCACACCCCTTAACAACTTACGTGATTTAAAACTGCGTGTTTAGAAAAAATTGGCAGCATATCCACGGGGTGAATGATGGAGAGTGGGCGAAGTATCTATCCGTTCATTCGTTCTTGCTTCCATCAGTCCACGCGTCCGTATGTGTGACCGTCCATGCGTGCGTCTGTTCGTGCGTCTGCACTTTCATCCGTGCGTCCGTCCATGCGTTCGTCCATGCATCCGCTCCTGCGTCCGTCCGTGCGTCCATTCATCCGTGTAACCATCCGCGCGTGCATCCATGCAGCTGTCTGTGTGTCCGTTCGTCCATCTAGTCAACAATCCAAGCACCACCATCTCGCATCTTTTCATCATATATTCTGCATATAGAAGCACCACCTTCTAGCAGACATTCCAAGGACTAAACGAGAGGTGGCACTCCCACACCTTCTTACGGCTTGTGCTTCTTGTCTACTTCCCACCTTTGAACGACCTCGAGTTCATGGTATATACTAGTTCACTGCATTCATGGCACTGCGGCCCTACGCTCTCTAAACCTTTCTAAAAGCAAGGTGTTTACGCCCAGCGAGTATAACCTAGCAACCCTTTTTCGTCAGATAGTGCTGAATGTACATGCCAATGGCTGCTAATCTGGAATGAAAGACAGGAGAGTTTGGCTTTTAGTTAACGCGCTCGCTGCTAATTTTTTATTGTTCAACAATGTACAGGAGAAATCTCCCACCGGCACCACCTTGCAGGTCAAAGCGTAAGACTGGTTACGTACTATGACTACGACGAGGGACTGAACTGGTGCCGCTTTAAGGAGCTTCACCCCTAAAAAGTGGGTAACGATTTAGAGTACTAGTTACTCTACTGTGGGAGAGCTTAAAGCCGTCTCGTGGCTACGCTAGTTCGCCCAGCCTCGTTTCATCCATGAACAGGTATAAAGTTACTTCTTTCGTTTACTTACTGATAGCTTTCTCATGTTCGAAACCGCCGTGCTTGATCTGGTTATATATCATGGTTCGGCTGCATATTCAAATAGCTTCTCTTGTAACCTGCACAATAAGAATCGCTATAAAACGGAAATTATGTTTTAATGTAAGCCTATATGTAAACGGCCACAAAAATGTCGTGCTTGGTGTGGTGCTTCTCCCCCCCCCCCATTTTTTGTCTGCTATGAATGCCTCCCAAAGCAAAGGGCTGGTCTAATATAAGAGATAGCAGCCCTGCCCCTATCGTGTAAATGGAGAAAAGGCGAAGGTTGGCGTGGTTGTGCAAAAACACGGTAAAAGAAAGAGATGGAGGCGCTGTGTGTCAAGCAATTATTTGTCCGTGTTTTTTCGTGCTCTACATTTTAGGGGCGAAGTTCCTTATAGCGGCACCCGTTCTTCCCTCGTAGCCGTTGTAGTATGTAACAAGTATAACATTTTGACCTCCATGGTGGGGCTGGTGAGAGATTTCTTCTGTGCGTTGTTGAACAATGAAAAATAGTGCTCAATGCACATGCAAATAATGGCTGCTGATGGGAAATGAGAGACAGGAGCATTCGGCTTTTAGTTAACGCACACGCTGCGATCCCCAATAGCAGCCATTGGCATGAACATTGAGCACTATCTGACAAGAAAGGGCTGCTACGTTATCCTCGCTGGTTGTAACCTCCTTAGTTTTAGAAAGGTTGAGCGAGCGTTGAGCCGCAGTGCCATGAATTCAATGAACTGGCATATACTATGAATGAACTCGAGGTGGTTAAAGGTTGGAAGTAGATACGAAGTGCAAGCCGTAAGAAAGTAGAAGCCGAATTCTCTTGTCTCTCATTTCCCATTAGCAGCCATTGGCATGTACATTGAGCACTATCTGACAGGAAAAGATTGCTGCGTTATACTCGCTTGGCGTAACCTTCTTGGTTTTAGAAAAGGTTTAGCGAGTGTTGGGCCACAGTGCCATGAATACAGTGAACTAGTATATACCATGAACTCGAGGTGGTTAAAGGGGGGAAGTAGACCCGAAGCGCAAGCCGTAAGAAAGTGTGCGTGTGCCACCTCTCGTTTAGTCCTTGGAATGTCCGTTGGATGGCGGTGCTTCTATATGGGGAATATATGATGAAAAGATGCAAGATTGTGGTACTTGGAGTGTTGAATAGATAGACGAACGGACACACAGACAGATGCATGGATGGATGCATGAATGGACACAGGGGCGGATGCATGGACGAACGCAGGGACGGACGCAGGAACAGATGCACGCACGGACGGGCGGACGGACGCATGGACGGTCACACAGACGGACGCATGGACGGACGGAAGCAAGAACGAATGAACGGGCGAATGCTTCGCCCCATTCTCTATCATTCACTCGTAGATATGCTGCCAATTTTTTTTTCAGTATAACGTACCAACACGCCCATAACGTTACGTACCTGACATACTGCTTTTGTTTTTCTTTAAACACGGAGTTTCTGATTTCATAGTTACTATAGAAAAGACTTAGCCTGACACAAATAACACAAAAGACTCATTCTCTGTCTTCTGTCCCCCCACCCCATGTTTCCTTTGAATCTGTTTTACTTAAGTTGCGTTATTTATGAACTATGCATGACCAACCAGCCTGCGAGCGAAAGTTGCTTGAACTGTTTGCGGACTTCTTTGAGGGCGCCAGTGTACCCCACGACGTAATGTAAAGAAAAAAATGGAAAATGCCAGGCCTGCGCGGAGGCGCGCAATAACAGCGAAATCTAGAAGAGCCGCCTTTCCGAGCCTTTTCTAAACACTTATCGGGTAACAACTGCAAGCACACTTGCTTGATATGCACTAGGTGATTATTAATAAATCTGTTTGGTAGTAGGCCAGCATTTGCTATGCCATTTTTCGTCATTCTTCTGAGAAGCATGGTATCCGCTAAACACTTGCAAGAAATTATGTGCCAATTGTCCATGCAGTGGCTGCTGACGACGAGGAATTATGACTGAAGTGGGTATGCGCCACAATTAACAGGGTAACAAGAACACGTTATTGTAATGGGTTGGAGCATTCATGGTCCACTCGTTACGCTATTGGCATTGTGCGACGACTGCTTGTTCTTTGGCTGTTTTAAAACGCTTTATACGTCGTATTAACACGATTGCTTTCCCAGCATCAAGACAGCCTAAGGCAAGTTTGCCAACTGCTCTCAAGCACCGGTGTGACTCAGTGGTAGAATCCGGGTCCGTGGGGTGCCAGCGGACACGAGTTCGAGCGCCACTGTGTCACTGGTGCTAGTCTTTAGGGGCGAAGCTCCTTAAAGCGGCACCCGTTCGTCCCTCGCAATTGTAGTAGTAGTGTGTAACAAGTGTTACATTTTGACCTGCAAGGTGGGGTCGGTGGGAGATTTCTCCTGTGCATTGATGAACAATAAAAAATTAGCAGCGAGCTCGTTAACTAAAAGCCAAACTCTCCTGTCCCTCATTCCAGATTAGCAGTCATTGGCATGTACATTGAGCACTATCTGACGAGAAAGGGCTGCTAGGTTATACTCGCTGGGTGTAATCTTCTTAGTTATAGAGGGGTTTAGGGAGCATTGAGCCACAGTGCCATGAATACGGTGAACTAGTATATACCACGAACTCGAGGTGGTTAAAGGTAGGAAGTAGACCCGAAGCGCAAGCCGTAAGAAAGTGTGGGTGTGCCACCTCTCGTTTAGTCCTTGGAATGTCCGTTGGATGGCGGTGCTTCTATATGGGGAATATATGATGAAAATAAGCGAGATGGTGGTGCTTGGAGTGTTGAATGGATGGATGAACGGACACAAAGGTAGATGCATGAATGGACGCATGAACGGACGTAGGGGCAGATGCATGGACGAACGCAGAGACGGACGCACGAACAGACGCACGCACGGACGGGCGGATGGACGCATGGACGGTCACACAGACGGACGCATGGACGGACTGAAGCAAGAACGAATGGATGGACGAATGCTTCGCCCCACTCCATCATTCACTCCGTGAATATGCTGCCAATTTTTTTTCTAATTTCGCGCGATGTGGTTACGGACAATAGCGGTGGCGGCGGCGGCATACAACTGCACGTGACCCGAGTTGTGATCTCATAATAGCTTTAGCTGCATAATAGACCCACCATGTTGGTTTGGTGGTTATGCTCCATTGCTGACCCGAAGGCCATGGCGTCGAATAATAGTCGTGGCGGCCAAATTTTAGACGGAGGCGAGAATGTCTAAGGCCACGGGAAAGAACGCCCTGTTATCGAAATCGGCGGAGCCCTGCATTACGGCGTTCATCATGATTATGCCATGGTTGTGAAACGTTAAAGACGAACAATAACTTGCTGGTGAGAGCCCTATGTATACATGTGTCGTCAAACACGATAATTCATGAGCGTGCCGTCTGAGCGTGCCACGTAGGTGGCGTCTACATGAGTGATCATAATCACGTGATGATATCGCCATTTGACGTCATCAGAACGTTACAGATTATCAAAACTATGTTATCACATAACGTGTCGTCCTCCCACGAAGTACTTGCTTGGTAAGGTATGGGCCGATGTAGGGGGCATTTCGAAACCACGTTATCGGCATAGTTTTTCGGAGGGTTCCCTGGTGGTTCAACACATTGACTTAGATGAAAGATGAGATGGCTCTCCCATCGAGTAGCTTGAAGTGGACGCATAAGGACCCTGTGAGTGCCTCTCATGGTTTAAGTGGAACGTTCGACTGGCGTTACTCGGGAAAGCCGGTCCAGCCGCGTCTAGCCTCCTTGCCACCTTCAGATGGGAAAAAGCATTGTATTGTCTAGTCTAGCTTCACCGAGAAACAGAAACTGCCGAGAGAGAACGGCTGACAGTTGAGATAGGATAAAGCACAGCATAACCTTGTAAATGTCGTATAGAAAGGGCGGAGAAGGGAAGTGAGAATGAGATAGAAGAAGAAGGTGAAGATTAGCTATAGGAGTGGCAAAAGAAGGCTACGGCAAAAAGAAGGTAAAGTCCATGAGATCAGTATTCGGAGTAGTCGCACCAGTACTGCGTCACTGTCCCAATTTTTAGCTGCTAAACATTCAGAGCATGCAGGTCTGGACAAAAATACATTAAAACTGCATCACAAGACCACCTTTGACTGGAAGTTGCTTTCATGAAAGCCAACACAAAAGTTATTAGAGTGACTAACAGTGCGGAATGCGATAGTCATGTCAGCGATGAATATGTCGCATACCTGCTCTGTCACTCTCCTCGACTTGCTTCAGAGAGACAAGTACTTGTTGACGCATTGCGGCGACTGCATGATGGGTCCCTTCCTGTGCAGGTTCTATTGCAGCCCCGTCCACATCCCTCGACAGCTCACAAGGCTGTGAATGCGCTTTTGTGCTTTTTGAGGACGACGGGTTTGTGTGAATGTCTTGGAGGTGTGGTGGAGTTGTACACGCTGAAGGGGATCTACTGTCTCTCCTTTTTTTCTTTTCCTTCTGTTCCCTCCTCTCTCTCTCTCATATCCCTATTTCCTTTCTCTAATACCCCATTGTAGGGTAGTCAACCGGAATTCATTCTGGTTCACCTCCCTTCCTTCTCCATTTATGGTTGCCCTAAAGCAAGGCAGGTTAGCAACGTTTTTGCTAGCAGCCATATAGCAAGTGAATGCGACTCGTATGCTTCACGGAGAAGTCCACCTTCATGCAACGAGCTTTATCGCGGCATATTGCACGCGCCTGCATTTTATTGAATGTACCGAGCTACACTGACTGCTTGAAAAAACATTGGCAGTGATGCGCAAGTCATCCCACCAAATGGGGGTTAGACAAACTCAAGAGAAAACGAGCGATGCTTTAGCATCGTCGAGCCCTCCTCAGAATGAACCGTCGAGGCGTACTTGCTTCTACTTCAGCGTGCATCGTTACCGAAAGCGTAATAAACAAAACAAAATATTCAGTGAACTGCAAAGCACACGCAAATAGCCGTGATAAAGCTCACTGCGTGAAGGTGGCTTCTGCTTCATAATTGGTGAACGGCTGCCAGCGAAAACGTTGCTAGAACCGCCTTGCCTCGACGTGCAGCAATTTGTAGGAACACGAGTACAAATGCTATTGCACGTCTTATTTCCTTTGAAAGTCCGAACGAAAACACGTCTTCCGGGAGCAGAAGCCAAAGCACATGCTGGAAACGTCATCAGCTTGAGAAAATAACATGGGACAAAGCACATGACTTCCGTTTTTTTTCAGCATTTCGAGTTTCTCTCTCTGTGTAGCAAGAGACGCTAGCGATACGTCGGCATTGTAATTATCACCTAACGCACGCCTCACACTTGATACGTCTTTCGCACAGGTGAACACACGTGGACCTGCGCGGACTGTGCGTACAGCGGTTTCGCTGAGCTTCTAACATGGCAGCAATGTACATGAAAGCCGACAGATGGCAGCTGTTTCGGATAAGGTCTATACGCATGACAGCAGAAAGTGAGCTTCGATGATAAAGCTAGGTCCTAAAGTTCATAAAGTCCGCGTTGAAGTCACTGACTAGTACAAAGGGATTGCACTCTAGGCGTTCTTTATATTGTTCTGTCCCAATTGCGATTGATGTTAGTCTATTGTTAAAATTTTTGTGTGTGTGGGTTTCACATCTATGCATTTCCTCGTGACAGACACAGACGTAGACGGACAAGCTTCGACCCTTGAGT
Source organism: Rhipicephalus annulatus (assembly GCA_013436015.1). Lineage (NCBI taxonomy): Eukaryota > Metazoa > Arthropoda > Arachnida > Ixodida > Ixodidae > Rhipicephalus > Rhipicephalus annulatus. The sequence goes on along the minus strand of WOVY01003750.1, from coordinate 369,649 downwards.
GCTTATCCGCTAAAAATTAAGCTCAGTCATATTGTTTCCACAAGAAACATTACAGACGTACGATAGTGCGCAAACTTTGCTGCTACGGTACTACTGGAAACTCCAGTGGTACCTCCCTTAGAAGAAAAAAAACAATGACCAAGTTACGCATGCACAGTAACGGTGGTTGGTCACACACACCAGAATAAACTGCGCCTCAAGCTGCTTCGCATCTGAGAAATAATGGAAGTTTGATTGGACGTGTAACTTGTTCACAAATACACAGCGCAACATAAAAAAAGTTCTCGCGAAGGAACTCGAGTAAAGGCGTCGCAGAGGGGGGGGGGGTATCGCATGAAAGTTGCGTAATTAGGTATGGTTTTCGAAAGCCTAATTGTTATTTTGCCTCTATTATTCCTATTTATTGAATGAAGAAAAAGCGTTACTTACAACGACTGGTGGGACGTTGATGTTGGGTTGTGCCCACTACTAACTACTGTTGCTTTCATCGCATCTACACTGTAAAAAAGTGCGAGTAAAAAGGGTGTCTTTTTGTCCCACAACAATAATCGTAATCTCTATTGCATTCGATCCTTGCGCTTTCGCCCCGCGCCTAGTACATTCCGGTCACGATCGACATGCCCATTATCAGGGTTACATTGCATTCTCGATAGGAAAGTGGCCAGCGCCAAGTTTTCAAGAAAGGAAGCGCACGCAAGCCTGATGACGATTATTGTTGTGGAACAAAACGACACCCTTTTTACTCGAGATTTTTTTAGAGTGTACTCGAGTCAAGTAATGCGTCAAATCCAGCGACAGCCAAGTAAAGACGCTCTTGAATGAATTGTAAACGAGTGATCCATTTGTAGCGAGTGAACGGTTGTGCAGCGCGAGCAGTCGGTTTTCACTAGCGGACGCTGCCTGCGTCATTCATGCGAGGCTAGAGAGGGTGGGAGGTGATGGAGGGGGCAGTTGGCACGAGACGTAAGCATGCGCAGGGGGGTGGGGGTGTTGTCAAGAGCGCCGACTTCGGATTTACGAGTAGGGGCGACGATAAAATGCTCCGCCTTGATTGATGAGGCCGCGTTGAAAAAAAATGAAAAAATTAGGTCGTGTGTGTTTAAAAAAGGGGGTAATGGTTTAGAGTACTAATTACGCTACTATGGGAGAGCTTAAAGCCGTCCCGTGGCAATATGGGCGAAAGAACTATCAATGAAAGAATTCTACAAAGGTACACATGGCTTAATTAATTCTGGAAAGCCTGCATACTACATCTGGTTATACTTCATAGGTTTGCTGCCTGCCCAAACAACTTTAGTTGTAAGCTTATCAAAAAAAGTGCTGCGAAAAATAAATTATTTCTTATTTTATTCTTTAGGCAAACGACTACAAGTTAGGCTATATATTTTAAACCGTACCATCTGTACGTCTGCTACGAATTTGTCCCCATGCAAAACGGCATTTCCAATAAAAAAATCACAGCATACCCATGGTGTGAATAATGATGAGTGGGGTGAAGCGTTCATCAGTACGTCCATCTGTCCATGCATCTGAGCGTCCATCCGTCCAAGCGTACGTGCTCTAGTCCGTGCGTTCGTCCATCCATCCATTCAATCATCCGTTCGTTCATCCGTGCGTGCGCCTGTCTGTCTGTATGTCTGTCTGTCCAACCATCCATCCATCCATCTAGTGAACACTCCGAGAACCACCATCTCGCATCATTTCATCATATATTTATCACACACGAGTACTGCCATCTAGCGGGCATTCCTAGGACTAAGCGAGAGGTGGCTACTTACTGCTACTACTACTACTACTACTACTACATACATCGGGGACGCATGATCCACGGCCTAAGAAGCTTCGCCCCTAAAAAATCGCAGCATATCCATAGAGTTAATAGCGATGAGTGGAGCGAAGCGTCCATTCGTTCATACGTATGTCCATCCGTGCATCCGTACAGACGGACAGAGGCTTGGACCCACGGAAGCAGGGATGGACGCATGGTTGAACTCACGGGCAGATGTACAGACGTACGGATGCACAATTTAACGGACGAATGGAAACATGGACAGGTGGACGCATGGAAGAACGGACGGATGGACGGAAGCACGGACGTAAAGACGCACGGAAGGACGAATGGAAGCACGGACGGATAGACAGAGGACGTACGAACGGACGAAAGCATGGATGGACCGACGGTATCATGGATGGACAGACAGACGGGCGGACTCATGGAGAGGACAAAAGCACGGACGCACGGACGGAAGTACGGACGGAAGCACAGGACGGACGGACGATATCATGGACAGACAGATGGGCAGACTCACGGAGGGGCTGACGGAATCACGAACGGATAGATGGAGAGGCGAACGGACAGATTAACGCATACTCTGATGTATGGATGCGTGGACGTAAGGACTGACGGACAGAGAGACGGAAGCAAGGACGGGCAGACACGCGAACGAACGGATGGACGGAACAATGGATGGAGAGACAGACGGACACCGCAGAGATGGATCGACACACGGACGGACGAACCCTTCGCTCCACTCATTATTCACTCCATGTATATGGTGAAAGGTAGCATATACAGTCACTCTATGGAGTGAAAGCCACTAACGCCATATATAGTCATGTTGATCCCAAGTACATATACACACAACGCCATTTATTAAGGAACTCATAAACTAGAGGTAGTAACATACTACTTCCACTACAGAAAGAAAATAGACCCACGAACTAAGAAGCTTCGCCCCTAAACTACTACCAGAAAGCACAGCCGTCTTCAGAAGAGGTAGATGCACAATGGACTGCATTTTGAACTTGCTCACTGATGTGCAAAACCAATGCAAGCGAGGAAACATCATTGTCGCTATTTTCTTTGGTGTCCGACGAGTATACGACACAGTTAGCCACGTTCATGGTTTGGAAGGAACTTAAGAGCAAGATTCTGCGTTGGATCGCTGACTTCCTGAAGCACCGGCAAATTTTGGCAGTTATGCAGAAGGGTTCAACGCCAGAACATGTTGTCAACCAAGGAGTGGTACTGGGCAGCGGTCCATGTCCGACGCTTTTTAAGGCAGTCCAGCTGCAGCTCTCGTGTAATCTTCAACATCAGATGTTTAGTATATGCCGATGATTTAAGTATATAGACGTCTGGCCCATTGTTTTTGCATGCCCAACAAGTGTTACAACAATGGATTATGTAGACAGCTTTCTTACAACAATACGTATGGCACTGAGTCTGGCAAAAATAGCCATACTGCCCATTACAATAAAAAGATCTGGAGTCTTCCTGATGCTTCTACAAAACCAGCCGATTCAACAGGTAAAAACTCTTAGATTCTTAGGTTTTATTTTGAAATACAGACTCGCGCGTCTCCTGTTCAGTTCCTTGAACAAAAAATGAATCAAGGTATTTGAACCCTCTTTGATCTCCGTTGGGCTGAATGGGGTGGTATTACAGAGTAAACGTTGAACCCTCACGTTGCATAGAGATGCCCCATTGTGAGTTGTTCCCTGCCTCTGCTGCACGCACTTCGAGCCTCCACCGAAAGAAAACTTCACTTGCTATTGATAAAAAGCTTGCGGGTTTGTCTGGGGTTACCGCAGTTGACTTCCAGTGATTTGGTGTCCGCAAAAGCTCGACAACCAGCTCTGTCAGTACTCCGAGCAAAGCAAACGTCTAGAAATTTATTTAGAAATTTCACGCAACATCAAGGTAATCGTTTACCTGGTGAACTAAGACACAAGACGGCAACGCGACTACATTATAGTGTGTCATCATTCCAAGCACGAAAATCAGGATATAAACGATGGAAACCACGAAAACCACCTTGGACCTACACTGTCGGTTCTGAATGTTATCTGTGAAATAGATGGCATGCGCAAGAAAGCAGACACGGCTTCTCTAGTGGCGGCACAGATGATGCTTTATCATTTTCTCATAAGGGACAATCAAAAGACGAATATATATACAGATTGAACCTGCACTTAAGAAGCGTCAGTGTATGCGGTCCTATTACCCGATGTTCAAGAAAAGACAATGTACAATTTATAGCACAAATCTTTATCAAAGACATCAGAAATGACGGGTACTTTTGAAACAGTTAAGTTTATCTGCGAAAATTCTGGGACACAATATAAAAGTGGAGAAAGTGGAGAGATAGAACAATGCATCAGAGAAACTGTAGAAAGTGCCCCAGCGCTGGGTCAAAACATTGTATGCTGATGGAATCAAGCCACATTGAAATAAAGGGTAGACAGCCCGACCAACAAAGCAATCAACGAAGGACGGAAGTGCGCTATTCCTGTAAATGGGCGGATATTCGACATTGTATAATGCAAGTATCTAACCACTGTTATGATGAAAAAGTGGTTTGATAAATTTAAGGTGAAGAAATCATTACTTTATGAAGTTGATTCACATAGAAAATTTTCAAAAGTGACAAATCTGGAGACGTTAATCGACAGGCTTCGACAACAAGTAGCATACACAAACAGCTTCCTGCACAAAATAGATCGATGCAACTCATTGGAATGCCACAGTGGTCATGCGAAAGAGCATGTTTGCCATATTTTCTTGAAGCGCGGAAAGTATGCAAATGAAAGAAAAAAAAATTAAGAAACTAGGAAATTTGCAGAGACTGCCCCTCACATTAAAGAAATTATTCGGACCCGGACCATGGCCTGAGATACATGTTCAAAAAAAGGCCAGCATCTTTCTGGCAGACTTTTTAGTGAACACCGGACTGGATAAGCGCTTGGAATATACAGATAGGGTTCGCATATATGAAATGATGTGTTTGTGCATGTTTGTGCGTGTACTGAGAGTAAAAATAGAAAGGTGTGCATGTGAACATTTTGTGACGGTGTAAACTTCTGCAAGCAAACTGTACATTGACATGTTATTTCGACTGGTTTCAGTGTGCTATAATTGTTTCACTGATTTTTTGTTCTGGGTACCATACAGCACTTATTTGCTGCAGAACTTACTGATATGGAGTAGCTGAGATAATATAGACTTCAACCTGTGTACAGCGAAACAGAACAGACCTTGGAGCACATTATATCTTGCAGATTTGCTTCAATTTACGCGACAATTGACTTTCAATATGGCTGATCAGACGCCACTATTAGCTGTCAGCGTTCACTGGAGCTATTCAAACAATCATAATTTCCCGTTACGACTTCACCATGACGTTACGAATTGCCGAAATCTGTGACATCATCATGACATCACTGTGACGTCACATCGCACGACATTATCGATTAGTAAAACTAGAGTTTCTCTACCAGCTATACCTGTTGGCAACAGGGACGCACATAGGTCTGGCTAGTAAGCAGAGTATTGCAGTGCAGCCGCACTATTATCTTGTAGGCAGCATGCTTAAAGGTGAGGTAGAACAAAAATTCGAACACAAACTGTTAGAACGTACTGACGGCAACATAAAAGTGCCATCTGTTCAATATGAGCCTCAAAACAGCATAAGATGTACTTTAGCACGTAAGTGTTTTATGCCGGTGTCCAACACGGCTAGGTGACACATTTTCCTCACGGATATGACGTTGTAAAGTAGCTTACTAAGAAGTGCAGAGAAAATAACGAAACGTTCCGCAGCGTTGCGTCGAAACAGTGACCTCGCGCTCGTCAGGGCTCGACGCCAACCACTACACCACAGAGTGACCCTTCTCCGACATGTTTACCGCGAGCCATTTTTACTTACAAAGCACCGCTGGTGGTCATGAGAGCCCACAAACTTGAGCGCGTTTTAGTAATCAGTAGCAACATAGCACGACGGGCGCGCTTTGGGCGCGCGTGCTGTAAAGGTCGTCGGGCGGCACCACCCCACACTTCGCTGTGCATGGGCGCGCATCCACATGGCGTAGACAAAATGCGCATATATGTTCTTTAGCGTGTCGGTCACTCGCGCGCTTATATCGGGATTCGGGTGCTTTATACTTCTTGTGGGTGCGGCGATGGCGTAGTGGTTAGAGCATCCGCCTCGCATGCAAGAGGTCCGTGGTTCAAATCCTGGTGCTGCGCAGTTCCCAACCGGAAACAAATCCGCGTGTTGATGGAACTGCATTAAGAGGCCTGGGGTGCGGCCTCACCGGTAGCCACCACCAGGAACGCACTCCCTCACCAGAGAAGGATTGGCCACCCTGGTGCAGTATCTGGCCACTACCTCCCACATGCATACGTCAAATAACTCACGGCCCTCAGTCCCCAGCAGCTGCGAAGCAACTGACCATGGCGGCGGTCAGATCTGCAACGCAGCAGGGGGTGCTAAGAATCTCTGGACTACAGGCCACCATTGGAACCTGAACTTGGCAACGTTTAACGCTAGTACCTTATCTAGTGAGGGAAGTCTAGCTGTACTATTTGAGGAGCTAGAGGGTGTTAAATGGGATATAATAGGGCTCAGTGAGGTTAGGAGGACAGATGAGGCCTATACTGTGCTACAGAATGGGCACGTCCTTTGCTATCGGGGCTTGGCAGACAGAAGAGAACTGGGAGTGGGGTTCCCAATTCACAGAAACATAGCTGGCAACATAGAGGAATACTATAGAATTAATGAAAGGGTGGTAGGTATTGTAATTAAACTGAATAAAAGATACAAGATGAAGGTATTACAGGCTTACGCGCCTACATCCAGCCATGATGACGCTTCAGTTGAAAGCTTCTATGAAGACGTGGAATCGGCAATGAGTAAGGTAAAAACACAGTATACTATAGTGATGGGCGACTTTAATTCAAAGATAGGGAAGAAGCAGGCTGAAGACCAGGCAGTAGGAGATTATGGCATCGGCACTAGAAACGCCAGAGGAGAGCTACAAGTAGAATTCACAGAACGCAATAATTTGCGGATTTTGAATACGTTCTACCGAAAACGAGAAAACCGCAAGTGGACATGGAGGAGCCCTAATGGCGAAAATAAGAACGAAATAGACTTTATAATGACTGCACACCCAGGAATCGTGCAGGATGTGGAAGTGGTTGGCAAGGTACGATGCAGTGACCATAGAATTGTACGGTCTCGAATTCGCCTAGACTTGAAGAAGAAACGACAGAAACTGATACGCAAAAGCCAATCAATGAGCTAGCACTGAGAGGGAAAGTACAGGAATTCAGAGTGTCGCTGCAGAACAGGTACTTGGCTCTTAGTGAGGAAACCAACCTTAGCGTAGATACAATGAATGATAATCTGACGAGTTTCATTACGGAATGTGCAGTGGAAGTTGGAGGCAGGGTAGTTAGACAGGACACTGGCAAGCTTTCCCAGGAAACGAAGAATCTAATTAAGAAGCGTGAAATCATGAAAGTGTCAAGTACAACAGACAAAATAGAACTGGCAGAGCTTTCAAAGTTGATTATTAGACGTAAAGTATGCGATGTAAGAAGGTATAACATGGAGAGAATTGAACTAGCTCTGAAAAACGGAGGAAGCGTCAAAGCAGTGAAGAGGAAACTTGGGATAGGCAAAAGTCGGATGTATGCCCTAAGGGACAAAGAAGGCAAAATAACTACCAATAAGGATAGGATAGGTATAATAGCGGAGGAGGTTTACAGAGATCTGTACCGTAGCTGGACAACCACGACCTTAATACTATAAGAACTAGCAGTAACCCAGATGACACCCCACCAGTAATGATAGAAGAAGTCAGAAAAGCTTTGGAGAGCATGCAAAGAGGCAAAACTGCTGGTGAGGATCAGGTAACATCAGATCTGCTAAAAGATGGAGGACAGTTTGTGTTAGAAAAACTAGCCAACCTGTTTACGAGGTGTCTCCTGACGGGAAGGGTACCAGAGTCTTGGAAGAACGCTAACATCATCTTAATACATAAGAAAGGAGATGACAAGGACTTGAAGAATTACAGGCCGATCAGCTTGCTCTCTGTAGTATACAAGCTATTTACAAAGGTAATTGCTAACAGAGTAAAGAAAACATTAGAATTCAATCAACCAAAGGAACAAGCAGGATTTCGAACAGGCTACTCAACAATGGACCACATTCATACTATCAATCAGGTAATAGAGAAATGCTCAGAGTATAACCAACCACTATACATAGCCTTCATAGATTACGAGAAGGCGTTTGATTCAGTAGAAATATCAGCCGTCATGCAGACACTGCGGAATCAGGGCGTAGATGAAGTATATATAAACATTCTTGAAGAAATCTACAGGGGATCAACTGCTATCATAATGCTTCATAAAGAAAGCAACAGAATACCGATCAAGAAGGGTGTAAGGCAGGGGGACACAATCTCACCAATGCTATTTACCGCGTGCTTACAGGAGGTTTTCAGAAGCCTAGAATGGGAACAGTTAGGCATAGGAGTTAATGGAGAATACCTTAGTAACCTGCGCTTCGCCGATGACATTGCATTGCTGAGTATCTCAGGGGACGAATTGCAACTCATGATTACGGAGTTAGACAAGGAGAGCAGAAAGGTGGGTCTTAAAGTAATCTGCAGAAAACGAAAGCAATGTACAACAACTTTGGAAAGGAGCAGCGCTTCGAGATAGGTAATACTGCACTTGACGTTGTAAAAGTCTATGTCTACTTAGGGCAGGTAATAACCGCAGAGCCTAACCACGAGATTGAAGTAACTAGAAGAATAAGAATGGGGTGGAGTACATTCGGCAGGCACTCTCAAATTATGACAGGTAGATTGCCACTATCCCTCAAGAGGAAGGTATATAACGGCTGTATCTTGCCGGTACTTAGGTACGGAGCAGAAACCTGGAGAGAGAGAGAGAGAGAAAATTTTAATGCGGAAAGGCAGGGAGGTTAACCAGAAAACATATCCGGTTTGCTACCCTGCACTGGGGAAGGGGTAAGGGGAGACAGAAAAGTAAGAAAAAGAAATGGGAAAGGGAGGAAGAGAAGCACAAACACACACACACACACGCGCACACAGTAGTGTCACAATCGTTCAACGAGGCGGGTCGCTCGCAGAAACTTCATCAGTGCCTTCGTTGCTTTCTGGCGTGAAGCTCGATCTTTCCGACATTCCAAGATTGACTGCTCAGAAAGTGGCTGGTCGTCGAGGCGAGCAAACACTGCTGAGAGGGACTGTCGCTGAGAGCTGTACTGGGGGCACTGACATAAAATATGTTCAATTGTTTCGTCATTGTCGCAATGGTCGCATGCAGCGCTGTCTCTCATTCCGATGCGGCAGGCAAAGGCGTTCGTGAAAGACACCCCAAGCCACATGCGGCAGAGAAGGGTCGTCTCGGATCGGGGTAGGCCAGATGGAATAGTAAGTCGTAGGCATGGGTCCAGGCGGTGAAGACGGGTGTGGAGAAAACCGGGCGTATTCCGCATAGACCTTGCGATATCCTGCGCAAGCGTATTAATCTTTGCTGCTGCGTCGCTTCTTGATAGTGGAATAGGTTCCATCACTCCATTTTCGTGAGCATTCTTAGCTGCATCGTCGGCATGCTCGTTACCGATGATGCCGCAATGGCCTGGTAACCACTGAAAAGATATGTCATGTCCTTCGTCTATTAGGTGATGGTACAGTTGTCGTATTTCGAGCGCCAATTGGTCTTGAGGCCCACGACGTAGAGCATTGTGTAGACATTGGAGAGCTGGTTTCGAATCAGTAAAAATGCTCCATTTTTGTGGTGTCTCTCGATCAATCCTGCGGAGTGCGCTGCGGAGTGCCGCGAGCTCCACGGCTGTCGATGTCGTCTTGTGTGACGTTCTGAACTGGATGGTTTCGGCTCTTGCTGGGAAGATCACAGCTCCTGCAGATCCTCCAACAGTTGTCGAGCCATCCGTGTAAAGTTTGACATGATCTTTGTATTCTTCGTGTAGCATGAGTAGAATCATCTGCTTTAAAGCTGGCGCCGAGAGCTCCGCCTTCTTGCGAATCCCCGGCACTGTCAAGCGCAGTTTTGGTCGGTCTAAGCACCAAGGAGGTGTTAGTATCCGTTCCGGAGGCGTGTAGACTGTTGGAAGGCACTCACGGAAAGTCAATACTCTCTTACAGAAGGAGGCACTCGGTCGATCTTCTGGAAGCGAAGCTAGGTGGTGGGCAGGGGCGTGAGCAAGGTGTCTAATATGAGCTCTAAGCACCTCCAAAGTAATGTGCACTGTGGCCGGATGATCTTTGGCGATTGTGATGGTTTCCGCTGTTGATGTACAGCGTGGTAATCCAAGACAAACTCTGAGTGCCTGGCCCTGGGCGTTTTCTATTGTGCGTATACTGCTTTTGCAAGCGTTCGTCAGAACCGGCAAGCTATACCGCAGGTACCCCAGAAACAGCGTTTTGTACAAATGCAACATCGCGTGCACTGATGTGCCCCACGTTTTGCCTCCGAGGAACTTGAAAAGTTGTGCGATGGCCGTTAGGCGCTTCTTTAGAGTGGCCACATGGGGACTCCAGCAGAGATTTCGATCGATCGTGACCCCCAAAAACTTGTGGGTCCTGGCGTAGCAGACACTGTGTCCATTGATGGCGATGGGATATGACGTCATTGCCTTCCGCGTGAACGCGACCAGCGCCGATTTCTCAGGAGAAATCTCGAGGCCTTGTTCTCTAAGGTACGCCGATATTGAATTCGCTGCTTTCTGGAGTCTCGCACGTACCTGAGGACGTGTTACACCTGACGTCCAGGCACAAATATCATCTGCATAGAGAGATATCTGCACGGAATCTGGTATGCGTTCCACGAGACCGATCAGAACCAGGCTGAACAGTGTGGGGCTCAATACACCACCTTGAGGAACACCACGGTGTGTATAATGTTCAGAAGTCGGCCCATCATCAGTTTGCATAAACAATGATCTCATATGTAGGTAGCATTGGATCCAGCGGTACACTCGCCCACCCAAACCAACTGACTCGAGGGCGTCAAGTATGGCTTCGTGAGAAACATTGTCATATGCTCCTTTGACATCTAAAAATAGTGCGACAGATAACCGTCTGCTCATTTTCTGGTGTTGTACGTAGGTCACCAGGTCAATGACATTGTCAATGGAGCTCCGAAGACGACGAAAACCGGCCATGGCGTCTGGATATATTCTATGGCGTTCTAGGAACCACTCGAGTCTGGCAAGGATCATTCGCTCCATCAGCTTCCCTACGCAACTAGCCAGCGCTATTGGGCGGTATGATGTCAGCTCTAGAGGCGATTTTCCAGGTTTGAGAAGTGCAACCAACCGGCTTGTTTTCCACTCTCTGGGGACCGTTCCATCTCTCCAAGACTCATTGAATACTTCCAGCAAAGCACTTCGTGCTCGATCACCGAGATTGCATAATAGGCGGTATGATATGCCATCCGGCCCAGGCGATGACGATCGATTGCATGAAGCAAGAGCCACATTCAGTTCTTCCATTGAAAAAGGCAGGTCCAGGTGCGGGTCAAGGGAATGTGGCGTGTAATCAGCAGTAAGGGCTTCTGTGCAATTTGACGGGCCCGCAATCTTCCTACAAAAATCTTCCGCTACCTCGATATCCCTTCTATTTTGGAAAAGGGCCAAGGCTTTAAACGGAAAACGTTGTTGGGGAAATATGCGTAGGCCTCGCACGGTTCGCCATATTTGAGAAAGCAGAAACCTGGAGACTTACAAAGAGGGTTCAGCCTAAATTGAGGACGACGTAGCGAGCAATGGAAAGAAAAATGGTAGGTGTAACCTTAAGAAACAAGACGAGAGCGGAGTGGATTAGGGGACAAACGGGGGTTAAGGATATCATAGTTGAAATAAAGAAGAGGAAATGGACATGGGCAGGGCATGTAGCGCGTAGACAGGATAACCGCTTGTCATTAAGGGTAACTAACTGGATACCCAGAGAAGGGAAGCGGGTTAGGGGGATACAGAAGGTTAGGTGGGCAGATGAGATTAAGAAGCTTGCGGGTATAAAGTGGCAGCAGCAAGCACAGGACCGGGTTAACTGGCGGAACATGGGAGAGGCCTTTGTCCTGCAGTGGACGTAGTCAGGCTGATGATGATGATGATGATGATGATGATGATGATTGTTACAAATGTGGAAAACAAGGGCACTTGGCACGCATGTGCCAAAGGATCGACAACACGTTGAATGTAACAGCCCAAGCCACCGACAGTGATAGCAGCGCGTCGCCACTTTGGTCCGTAACATCGAAGAATTCATTGGTGCCACCGATTCAGGAAACGTTCACGTGGAACGGCGTAAAGCTGAAGATGGACGTTGATACCTGCTCACCCGTATGCGTCATTCCTAGAGCAACCTACAAAGCCCACCGTCATCAATGGCCGAAGTTGCAGGAGCCGAAGATAAAGCTGGCGTGCTATTTGGGGAAGCTACCCGTACTCGGAGTACTGTCAATGCGTGTATGCCACAAATCGGCGGAGGTTGATTGCAACCTAATCTTTTGGACTGCGAAGGTTGTCTCCTGTGCGGCCGTGATTTGCTGCAGAAGCTACAAGAGGAGGGGGCAGCAGTACTCCACGTAGCTGCGCCACCACTCGGGGCGAGCCCGGAGTATCCGCCCGCGCCTGCTGTGTTGGACCGCTACTCCGACCTGTGCACGGAGGGCGTAGGACTCATGAAAGGCCCACCGGTGCGCCTTCACATCAAGCCTGGAGTGACGCCAAAGTTCTTCAAGGCAAGAAAGGTACCCTACACTCTGTTGGATAAAGTTTCAGAGGCATTAGATCGACTCGTGGCAGCTGGCATTATATCACCAGTGACGCACTCGGAATGGGCTACGCCCATTGTTCCAGTCATAAAGAAAGACGGCACAGTTCGCTTTTGCGGTGACTTCAAGGTTACTTTGAACTTAGTATGCGAGCTGGAACAATACCCGCTGCCTCTTATTGAGGATATTTTTTCGCATATAGGTGGGGGGAGCGGTTCAGCATTTTGGATTTACGCGACGCCTACAACCAGATCCCACTAGACGAAGAGTCTCGCAAATTGGCCGTGATAAACACCCACAAGGGCCTCTTTTGCTTCAACCGCCTCCCGTTTGGGATTGCTTCGGCACGGGCGATTTTTTAAAGGCGGATTGAATCAATCCTACAGGGCTTGCCTGGGGTGCAAGCGTACCTAGATGAGGTGTTGATAGCGGAAGAGGGTGACAGCCAAAACCGCAATCTGATGGCTGTGCTCGAGTGCTTCCGTGAACATGGCATAAAGCTTCGTGCTGATAAGTGCCGCGTTAGTGAGCCCTCTGTTACATATCTAGGTCACCGTATTGACGCGAACGGACTGCATCCCATGGAAAAGAACGTGGATGCTATCAGGCTAGCCCCCTCTCCACAGAACGTCTGCGAGCTACGCTCATTTCTGGGCATGGTAACCTTTTATAACAAGTTTATGCCCGACTTGTCTACCATTCTAGCACCGCTGTACAAAGTGCTGAAAAAGGGCGCTAAGTGGACGTGGAGCACCAAAGAAAAGAAAGCCTTTGTCCAGGTGAAAAATGCGTTGTGCGCGGCACTCATACTCACTCATTTTTACCCGAACCGTGAGCTCTTCTTGGAGTGTGATGCGTCCCCATACGGAGTTGGTGCTGCACTTTTTCATCACACCGAAGGCTAGAAGCGACCCGTAGGCTTTCGATCGAGAACGCTGACAACTGCCGAAAGAAAGTACTCTCAGATCGAGCGCGAGCCGTTAGCCTTGATATTTGGTGTTACTAGGTTTAGGGACTACCTGTTGGGGCGAGAGTTCACTCTGGTTACGGATCACCAGCCGTTGCTGGGCCTGTTAAGGCACGACCGTCAGACCCCCGTCATGGCGGCAGCCAGAATAGAAAGATGGGCGCTACTACTTGGTGCATACAAGTATAAACTGCAGTACAAGCCGGGAAAATTTATGCTCAACGCGGAGGCATTAAGCCGGTTACCCCAATCTCTTGAACAGGAGCTGCAGGACGACGAGGATGCGGCCGAGTACGTCCTCGTCGTGGACCAGTGGGACGAGCCCGCGGTGCTCATGAAAGAGCTTCAAGCCCTCACGCAGTCAGATGGCGTACTGTCAAGTGTGTGCAGATACGTCATCCAAGGTTGGCCACAACGCACTGCGGAGGAAGGCACAGAGATGCGGGAGAATCACAAAAGGCGGAACGAGCTGTCCGTGCAGCATAACTTGCTTCACTGGGGTCATCGTGTTGTGGTTCCGGCGGAAGCCAAGAAGAAGCTACTGAAGCTATTACATGGAGCTCATCAAGGAGTTTCTGCAATGAAGGCAGTTGCACGGTCAAAATTTTGGTGGCCTGGCTTGGACCACAATATTGAGCGCTTAGCCGCTGTGTGTCAGCACTGCGTACAGGCGTTGCCCATGCCACCCGCGCAAGCACCCATTAGCTGGCCAGAGACGCAGGAAAGATGGTCGCAATTGCATGTCGACTTTGCAGGTCCGATCCAAAACAGGATGCTTCTTGTCGTCGTGGACTCTCAAAGTAAATGGATTGAGGCCATTCCCCTGGCTCACGCGACCTCGCGCAACACAGTCGATGCCCTGCGAACGCTGTTCAGTAGATTCGGTCTGCCACACACAGTAGTTTCTGAAAATGGCACGCCAATCACCGGATGGGAGTTCAAGGAGTTCTTGCAACAGAACGGGGTAGTTCACGTGTGGGCACCCCCCTACCATCCACAGAGTAATGGACTCGCCGAACGTGCGGTGCGAACCATCAAAGACGGCCTAAAGAAGTGTGGGGACGCAGACTTGTCAAGGGCGCTGGCTAGAACACTGTGCCGCTATAGAAACACGCCGCTGCCGTCCGGGCGCTCACCATCAGAAATGTTGTTGGGTTACCCGCTCCGCACCCGATTAGACATGTGTTTTCCTCCCAGGAGCCGGGCAACAGGGAATGTCCACTCTGCTGACAGCGCCGAGGGGAACTTCGCACCGGAAGACCCTGTGTACCTTCGCAATTACGGCCGTGGTAACAAGTGGACACCTGGGAAGGTCCGGTCAACCTCTGGTGCACGCATCGTGTCTGTCGACACGGAGAACGGGCTTGTTCACCGGCACATGGACCAGCTCAGGCGGAGAAGCATCGAAGAACCGTCGAGTCCAGAGGCTCTCACTAGTCCCCAGATAAGCCCGGACCCTCCAGTACAAGACTGCGAAGCTCCAACGGCTACTGGTCCCGGTCTTCCGGGCCACCCGCCCTCAGAGCTAAGACGTTCCACACGTATCAAGAAGCCAGTGGAGCGTTATGGATTCTAAGGAAGAAGGAATGCCACGAACTGTTCGCCACCGCTAATCTTTGTTGAAATACTCGTCGCCACTGTTATGACCGGCCCCCGCGGCTGGGCCGCGCCTCGAAATGCACGAACAGAGTGGCCAGGGCAAAAAGCGAGCGTTTATTGTCCGGCTTGGGTTTTTATAAGAACAAAAGGTAAGGGAAGGGGAAGAGGGAGATAAGATAGAAGGCGCGCGCAGCGTAGACTGGCAGCGCTTGTTTAGCGGTGGCGAACAGTTCGTGGCAATGATGATGATACTTTTTGTGCTTCCATCGCAACACTGCTTTGAAGTTACTGTAGTTAAGAAAGAGCCCGAACGTCCATTGGCTCACTGCTGTGGCCGCGTGTACGAATGAAGCGCGCTGCTACCACACAAAGTAAAATCGTGACATGTGTTGGTATGCGTTCATCTAGTGCATGCTCATTTCGTGCGTGCCCTCTGCTTGAGGTGCGCGCTGCAAATTTGGAGCTGCTTGTCCTTCTGCGCGTGTCATTGGAATTTTTCTGCAGCATTCAATGCACCAGCCTTGCGGCTAAACAATGACCAATGAATGTTCAACTACCTCTGTGAGGACACGTTTCACTTTCATGCTACACCTATTCCCAAAAAGAGGGATTAAACACGACTTTTTATTAAATTCTTAAGTTCGTGAACGGACATCCTTGCGTGCTTGCTCCTGGAATGCCAGTACCATGCAAACCCCGACATGCAACCGGAGCGGGGCTAAGCACCAAGAACGAACGTGGATGAAAAGCTCGTCTTCAAGGACCTAGAAGACCAGCGAGAACTCGCCACCGCGGGCAAGAGGGACATCGAAGCCAGAGGGCTCCTGGACTAGGGAACCCTCCCACCTTAGGGTGATACCGGGCATCTCTAGAAACACTGTTTCGAAATAAACGTTTCTTTATTATTCTCGTTAATACACTAAATTGGAATTAGAAGCCAAAAGCGATGCGGTTATTGAGTGGGGCCTTTTTGTAAACAACATACGTAACAGTTCTGGCTGGGTTACCCGAGGTGGACAATGCTGGAAGAGACACCTGGTGATTCAAGGGCTAATGGGAGATCCATGAAAATAACATGGCACCCACTTACCCGTTTACTGCATCCATGTAAAGTGTTTGCAGTGAGATATTAGCTCATGTTTTCACACCGCATTAGCTCTTGCCTATTCGCTTATGCGGTGTAAAGCTGCATACCTTAGCTATCTTCGGAAAAGCTCCAGAACTTCTAAATAAAGCATCACCCGACCACTGTAGAAAATAAGGGTGATTCTTGCCGGTAGCCTAGGTAAATGAGTCAAATGACATTGGTGTCAAGTGACTATGACTATTTTAATTGTGTCCACTGGCAATTGCTGTTTCGTCCCGTGGCGGCTGATGCAAAGAGTGCAGTATTGTTTTTAAGTGACTGCAATGATACTTACTTGCTATTGTACAAAGTGACTGCGAAAAATAGTGAGTTCAATTTTGTCATAAATAAGAATATTAAAGCTGCTACGCACTAATGGTACAAAGACTTTGGAAACTGTAGAACTGCTGGCCTTGCCCTCCTCCTTTTCCTACTCTTCCCACTGAATTTTTTTCACACCCCTTGCTATTGTATACGATACACGCGTATGCTATACTTTACTCCCCTCTGTTTCTGTCGTTCTTTCTTTTCAGTTCTCTTTCTTTTTTCGTTCTAGCTCTTAGCTATAGCAACGCATGCATATTGTTGCTATAAGTGCTTGTTCTGTTAACATACCCGGACAGCTGAAGGATTATACATAAATTTGTCATATCCCACGTATCATGGGACTCATTGATATGAGAAGCATGTAAGAAGTTTGCTGTGTGACGTCACACAGCATACGCACTCACATATCTGAAAAACGTGCATATGTGGGAACTGGTTGTTCATAGTTGCGCTACCACACCACACTTGAGTAAGTACGACAACTACCAGCTGTGACAGGCTAAAATGCTGTTCTTTCATAAGGTCATGATGTTTTTTTGCTCGAAGCAGATGCCGATTTCTTCTTTGTCTCTCTCTGTCTCTTGGTTGCTTTGAGGCAAGTAGTAGGGGGTAAATGGACGTTAATAATACGAATAATTGCTTGGGTTTAACGGCACAAAACCACCATATGACCATGAAAGGCACCGGAGTGTAAGGCTCCAGAAATTTCGGCCATCAGGGGTTTCATAACGGGCACTTAAATCTCCAGCATTCTTGTCTCTATCAAAAATGCTGCGGCCATCGCCGGGATTCACTGCACCTGCAGGTCAGCAGTCGCCGAGTGCCTTAGCCACGAAACCACCGTGGCAAGTTCGATGAATCGACATTAAGTGCAGTAGTTGTGTACAGCTCGTGCGCCTACCAGGAAAGTACGGTACACTGGCGTCTACTGGTGACCGCACAAGGTAACTTATAGTCTGACATAACGTTTGCACTCGTCAGTCAAATCATCACTGATGTCAGTAATATCAAAATGTAGCGCATTTGACGGTTTGCCGATTTGAATATAAAACGCAACTTTCGTTAGCGTACTTCATGGGGATGAGCAGCACTTTAATATAGATTGCTGAATCATATGATTCTTAATGTAACGATTATTAATCTCCTGTATAGGTGGAGTCAACATTGAAACCACAATCGTCGTTGACCTGACATTGCATCTGTGTCGTAGGTTTACATACATAATGTTTATTGGTCTGTTATAAAACTAGATGGTCAACACTACAACCATATTTAAAGTTGCTGCAACCCGCGAACAGGTGGAGCACCATGCACTGTAAGCAAAAACTATCCGAGTTTGGGGTTTTTGTGGCTCATGACCTCTGAAAACTCTCTTGCGTTTAAAATTACTACCTCGTGTAGGAGTACAAGATGGTACATGACATAGTTTTACCACCACCTCTCAGGCAAGTAGTAAAAGGATGTCAAAATCCAGTTTTACCCCGTAGGAAGTTTTCTATCACGTGATTTTTAACCTGCGTTTCAGAGTTTATTACCACGTGACTGCAAGGTGCAGCTGCTTCGGAGGCTTTTGCCCCATACCCCCCATTGTGACGCTCTCAGTGAATCCTAAAGGTACGCGAGGACCACAGATCTCTTTTTTTTGGCATCGCCGTGCCTTAGAACTGACCTCAAGTCAACGCACTTTCACTGGAACTGGGGGCAGCATAAGCACAACAAGCGAGAACAGCATTTTGTGAACGAAAAAGAAAAAAAGACGGGGGGGGGGATCACAAAAGAAAAAAACAAAAAAAAGAAAACCTGCTATGGAAAGTTGTCCTGCATATTTTCCCAAATTGTTGGCTTTTGCTTGGCGGTGGTGCCTTGGAGACAGACGTTGCAAGAAGCTCGGTATCTGTGTGTCTGGTTGGGCTGATGGATCTCACGTGTTTCCTACATCGTCAAACGACCGTGCGCTTCCGAGCGCCTCCGAACCTGCACGTCGCGGATATCTCGCTTCCGAGCCGATTCGCGAATATCTGCCAGTGGTAACAAACTAAATCTGGTGTCATCGTCCGTGCTTACCTACTGGAGAAGCGATAAGCAAAATGCTTCACTCTGTGTTTGGCACCGAGCCGCGGCCGCCAGTGACCAGTGGGAGTGTGTCGCCGGGGCAGGTGAAAGAAGCATCGCATATATTTTGTTCCACAGTAGGCGATGTCTGCAGGAGTAAAGTGCTTGCTGCCCGAATTGCCCACCTCATGCACCAACTGTTCTCCAACTTGTAGCGCGAAGCATATATGCGAGGCAGACGGAACCAACAAGCGGCTGCCGGTGAGCACGAAGAAAACCCGGACGGTGGTCTTTCGTTGGAAGTATGCATACACCACCCCGTCACCGTAAAATAGCGGTCACGTGTTCAGTTGTGTCTGAAATGACGACGAAATTCGCACAGGATATGTGTTCTGTGATCGCCAGCTGTGTTTCATCAGATAGCCGTGCTCCTCGAAAAGGCCTAGTACGCCGTCGATAAGAAGCTTGTGTGCAGGCGTGCATCGCTCCTCTACGCCCGTTGTGATGAATACGTGCTGCTACTGTGTTTGTGCACCGTCGCTCTATGAAAATCATTGAGCTACCATGGTTTGTGTGTGATGGCTAGGGCCAGCGGAGCCCTGGAATAGGGGCCCGACCATTTGGAATGCTCCGCGTTATGCGCAAAATAAGTTTCTCTCTTTTTCTCTCTCTCTACCATGGTTTGTGTGTACTTAGGTATATTTTATGGACTTGTGCATCAGCAGTGCTAACACGCGTGGGGCCATGAGCCCGGTGTGCCAAGTAATTATTGGATACTCAAAAAGGTGAGATTGGGTAGATTTATAATAAAAGGTCGGTGTGACATTTAGTGCCCTGCAGCCCACCTTAAGTTTACACTTGCACCTTCAACCGTTGCTGTTAATCAATGCAAAAAAAGAGCTCTCCCACCGGTCCTACAGGGCCGGTCAAAAAGTCGTGCCTATATATACCAGATTGTCAAAGTGTATTTGAGCAACGCGTGCAGTCTGTTCGAGTGGTGTATTATTCTGCATTTGTTGTGTGTGCGTGTTTGTCTGTATGTGAATCTATGTGTCACCAATTCTGCCGTTAAATAAGTTCAATCAATTCTGCTATTTAATAAGTTTGTCGACTCTGGGCGAATGCACCCGTCAATTTTTATTTTTTCACCACCGGAAATAACCCCCAGAAATCACCTCAAAAACCTTGTGAAGGCAGTAAAAATTTACTCTCTCTATACTTGCTCAAAACCTCACTGGGGTAAATAATTACTACTCTCCTTACGTTCAAAAACTCAGTTAGCACGAGAGTAAATTTTTACTTCGATAGTAGGTGGTAAAAAAAACTCAGGAAAGGTAGTGCGCTAGAGGACAAATGGTTTACCCAGTTTTTGAGGCTATTTCAGGTCATTTTCGTTTAGTGTGTGGACTTCCAGTCCCAATGTGGGCACGGCCCACACCTACAAATCAGTATTCCTTGTGACCCGAATAAAGTTTTCTGACTGATTAACTCACCATACGCCTCCATGTTTACTTTTTTCTAAGCAGTTTCAACACCTTGCATGACCGTGTGGTAAATTAACTGATTGCCACGAAGAATGCTTGGGGTAGATTTGTGCTGAGGTCTTGACTTCTATTTTAGGGGCGAAGCTCGTTAGACCATGGGTCATTCTCTCTTCTGTAGTCGTATCAGTAGTTCGTAGCCACCTTTATCTTATGAGTGGTTCAATATATGGCGCTGTGTGTATATAACTTTGGTAATAATATAACTAAAAGGCGTTAGTGGTTTTCCCAGCATATCCGGGAAGTGAAATATGATAAGTGGGGCGAAGCGACTATCCGTCTGTCCAAGTGTACATCCATCCCTGCGTCCGTCTATTCACCCGTCCATCCACCCATCCGAGCATCTGTCCGTCCGTCCCATTCGTCTCTTTGTTTATCAGTCCATCCATGTCCGTGCTTCTGCCCGTCCGTCCATCCGCATGCCTGTCCATTCGTGATTCCATTCATGAGTCTGTCCGCGCGTCCATCTGTGCGTCCGGATGGACGGACGCACGAGTGGGACATTTGGGAAATGATCCCGATGACGTGAGAGCATCTGACTACAATTAGTCACTAGTAATCAAAATAGCTGTATTGAAAATAACCTTTCGTGCATCAAGAGACGTAATAAAAGGCTTATCGTCATTTTATGTTTAATTCGTAGAAAAAAAAAGCTGGTGTTAATATGGAGAATGGTGCGAAACTAATTTTTTTGCCTAGTTAGGCTGGATAGATGGCGCCATCTAGAGGGGCGCAGTTAAATCAAGCAAGCAAAAAATTGTTTGATGGTTGATTCATATGTGGGTATTAACGTCCCAAAACCACCATATTATTATGATAGACGCCGTAAAAGTGAACACCATAAACTTCGACCACCTAGAATTCTTCGACGTGCACCCAAATCTAAGGACACGGGCCCACTACATTTTCGCCTCCATTGAAAATGCTGCAGCCGCAGCCGGGATTTGGTCCCGCTACCTGTGCGTCAGCACGCGAGTACCATAGACCACCGCGGCGGGGAGAAAATTGTTCGATGGCCGTGGTTGCTGCAGTGGCTTCCGTTACTTTCGCTACTTTCGCTTTGCTGCAACGAGTGGTGGGTAACGTTGGGTACGGCAACAGTTACGGAAGAAATACCGCTTTGAGTCGGATGCTTTGAAGTGTGCTAAACGCAATGCGGACTACTAAAACGTGATTTTATTTGACAATAAGCACTTCTTTGACACAAAAGTACTACTGCGAGGTTTGTCGACTGCCATTTAAAAAATAATGTTGACCTAATACTTGGGTTTAGTGCCCTTTAGGTTGCTTAGGTCTGTCCTCACGGTTCCGGGATAAATATAAACTCTCAATATCTTGCGGCACATCCCCGCAGCCCTTGGTATACGGGTATGTGCAGCGTGCGCATGGCGGAAAGCGTTTGTCGACGTACGTGACGGGATGTTCCCGCCATTCATGTTATTACCAGTCAGACAGCTTTGTCAAACTCGTTCACCTTTCTCTCAATTAAAATTGACAGCGCAAAAACAAAACATGCCCCACTGAGGAAGAAAAAACGACACACAGAGCTCTGTTCTCTGTTTGCGCTTGCGCTGTTCATTTAAATTTACAGATATGTACCAACTAGGTCCAAATGAAGGTAATTGAAGTTGCTTTTATGTACTTAGTAATATTAATCTACTCCAAGTTAATGAGGCAATCACGAGAACGCCTAGACGTAGGCGGATAGATAGATAGATAGATAGGTAGATGGATGGATAGAAAGATAGATAGATAGATAGATAGATAGATAGATAGATAGATAGATAGATAGATAGATAGATAGATAGATAGATAGATAGATAGATAGATAGATACGCTCAAAGTGTCTGCGGCCTGCAGCGGAATTATCACATTACAAAAAAAAAGGCTTGGATAGCCGAGTGGTTACGACGTTCGCTTTCTGAGCATAAGTACCAACCTTTGTATCGCTCCACGACTGGAGTCTGTATAGCGACAGAATCAACCGCTAGGTGCACCTTCGTCCCTGTGGGAACGTCGGAGCGGCACCAACGCCGCAGTTACGTACGGCACGCGTGGGAACTGCGAAACTTGATTAATTGTATACGCGTGAAGAGCGTTTACGTCTTCAGAGTGATATCACCTTCAAGAAAAGTATGGAAAGCTATAATACAGAGAAGTTTGGCATCAAATGGCGCCTTGAAGCTACATATTTGATCACAACAAGTGCATACTGTTCTCACTGTAAGAAACACTACCGCTTTAAAAGTATGCTTCTTTTTTTCCTGAGATATCTAGTGAAAATTTCTGGGCGTTCCTGTGTTCTTCGAGGACTCTAGTGAATCTTAGCGCGTCAGTTCAGTGCAGTGTTTGCAACTTTAACATTCAAAGCTATATATACATTCAGTGTTCTCATACGAATATATCTCAAAATGAACTCGCATTTATTGGACCAAAAGCCAGTTTGAATGAATTAGTGCTTTAGATTTAACAGTTGACAGGGATGAAGCAATACTTTATATAGATTTCGGCTGATACCTATGTTTTGATTTTTGTTGATTTATCACCAATGTGCCGTATAGCGTGTTTCGTGCTCAGCTGTTCATGCAATGTAGTTTCCCAGTCCTTTAGTATTCTGAGTAGTTTACTGATGCTGTCGTTTGCCAGTCCTTTATTTTTTTTACTGTTAAGACGAACGCATTGCATGCCTCAGCAATTGTGAAAGTTAACTGACTGCGTCCCGTACCGGTGCGTCCACATGCCACGCAAAAATCATCTTCTCGTGATCATGAAGCAATATTATCAAAAATTACCTTTTTACACTTTTACAGCTTGCGGAAGATATGTACAGTTTTTATTCGTGCATCCTATTTTGCGCCATCACTTGGTAGCGTTGAAATCTTTGTTTCAAGCAAAGGATGTCTGCTTTGAATTTTTCAAACTGTGGACAGCTGCATGTAGGTCCGTTCGTTTGCATTTAACTTCTCCACTTTTGGTTATCTCAGTGCATGTCTGTAAAAGCGGCAAACATTTCACTCATCGAGTGTCTTTATTACTGATATGCAATGAGGTAGAAATGGCCAGTATGCTCGTCCTTCAAACACTGCGTAATTGTCCAAGGCAGCAGTGTCAAAGGGGCGAATGCGCAGTGTCTGTGCAGCCTCGACAGTTTCCAGCTCAGCTGACAGTTCCAAACGACGCTTGGTCGGCTTGCGAGATCTGAACTTTTCTGCACTAGAAAAATACGCCGAGAGGCGGTGGAAACTCCTCGGCATAGCGTCCGGTGAAAGTTTAGGAAGATCGTGCGGCGTCTTCACAACTCATCCGATTAGTCACTGGTTCGCACGAAAGATCAGACTCTAATTGAAGAGTTTTCGCACACACGCAATTTCGGGGGATCAAATGTGTAACCACCAGTTTCTCGCCACGAACCCGCCGTTCACTGCCTAGGCAGCCAGAAAATGCTTTTTGTCATTTCGCCTAGAATAAATAGACACCTGGGTACGTAGAATGTACGCGGCATTCTTTTCAATCTTCAAGCCCAACATGCGCGACAGCAAACATACAATGAAGAATTGGCAGATTCCACGCACAGTGGGAATCGATAATATGCGAAGCCCGAATGAGGAAGGTTGGTATATGTCACTTTAAAATCAGCACAACGTTACGAGGTGAGGGTAAATTATGCCGTACATGACTTCCATATCAGGATTATCGTGTCTGGACGTTTCATTTAGCTTCGTCACCAATTCACGTCACGTGATACCAAAATTGGTATATGTGGAGCTAGCGAAAAGGCCGTGCACGCATAATGTGCATGGTATGTTGTCATGTTCTTACATGACACGCGTGTCATGGTTATCAGGTTTGCACCAGTTGTATACCTTGTTCATTCATTGACGTCCCGTAACACCAAAATTGGTATATGTGAAGCTAGCGAAACGGCGGCGAGCGCATCTTGAAGGGCCCAATATACGACGTAACGTTGACGCACGCGCACGCTGGGTGCAGCGACACCACGCTAGTGAAACTCAGGCTATGGTGGCTAGAAGGGGTACTCAGGCGTGGCCACGCGACCAGCGTCTGTCGGCGCGGCCGGGCGGCAACCGGCGCGAAATGCGACATGTGGCATTTCGCGCCGACAACCTTACCCAGACAGCAGCGCGTCTGCTTCTCTCCGTGATAGAGACACTCTAACTGAGGGACTCACGGCACGTTCAAACCCGCATGCGTCAAAGCAATGCAGCATGGCTTGCGCCTTCGAGTATAAGGCACGCCAGCGGCGCCTGGCATCGCATCGATGGCGTGAAGCGACGAAACGAACGCCGGTGCGCTCGTCCTACCCCCGTATTCTAGAACTTCCCATCACTCAACGCTTCGCCTTCACTTGAGAAAGTAGGGAGCCTACACGAACGGCCGTTTTTAGGGTGATGTCAGCCTTTGACCCACTACATGCCGCCAACGCACCGCCGCCCACGAAAACACAATGTTGCCAGACAGCAACGCCGCGCTGTCGCCCCATCTTGGTGCCCGCACTGCGTCTACGCCCGGTTGCGTTTAGTTCTCAATAATACGGCGTCGAACGTTGCGGTAGCGTGTTAAATGCTGCCGGTGAAGCCTTAGAATGCCTGGATGCTGCGTACCGCTCTGCACTACCCACAACAGAAAGGGGGTGCGAATGTTCCGCTTCCCAGCGAGCCCTGGCCGACGACAACTATGGCTGGCTCAAGTGAAGCGAGACGGCTGGGAGCCCACCACTGCGTCTCGTATTTGCTCTGTGAGTACTGCGTATTTCGTTCACTGTTTTTTCCTGCGGCACACGTATATGTGTTTCGCGGTGTTCGCGAATGAGTAGATAACCGAAGTTGTCGTTGCTGCGTCCACGCATTGCGAGTAGGAAGCCCACAAACAGGACGCGTCCGCGCGTTCGTACGGAGACGCGCTCGCTAGTCTGAGCTGTTGCCCCGCTTGCGTTCGTGTCAGCGTAACCTCAGTATGATGTCGCAAGTGTTTGTCTGTGGGCTGCGAATTTCTTCGTGCGCTCACTTTGAAAACTGGGTCGCTTACACGACCCTGAGAACCGCCGCCGTCAAAAGCCCAGGTGTTGTGTGTTGTTACAAGGGCTGGGCACCGACGCCATACCTAGGTATACATGCTCGGTCGCCTCCCTACAATAATGCTGAATAGTCCAGCTGAATTAAATTCTAGCTGTTTGTCGCAAATTTCGGAGCTCTCTGACTTCATGATGACGTCACACGGTCGGCTCCTTTTTGTTGCGCCGTACTTCGCGTAGCTGGAGGGAGCAGCGGCTGGCTCCAAAATGGCGGCGCACAGAAAACTATGCTGAATTTGGTGGAAGCTGGCAACAGCGTGCCCCGTTGCCCGCTGGTTTTGGCTGAGTTTCTTGAAGGCGCTTATTAAGATGTCTCCACCCTAAAAACGGCCGTTCATGTAGGCTCCTTATGAGAAAGCCGATGGGAGCGCCATCTCTAGGCACGGTAAGTCACTACATATCATTGATACTCTGCTGCGATTCTTGAGTAGCGCAGCGTCATTTTGAGCCGAGTGGTGGCGCAGTGCTCAACTCTGTCAAGTAAAGGGTGAAAGTCGAGTGGAGGAGCGTTTGTGAATACGGGGCTAGTGTATTGGCGCCTTGAGGGTGGCATGTAGTCATGTTCTTACATGACACACAGCTCATAATTATCATGTTTGCACCAGTCACGTACCTTTGTCATCCATTCGCGTGAAGTGATACCAAATTTGGCAAATGTGAATGTAGCGAAACGGCCGTGAGCGCATCATGAATGTGGCGTGTAGTCATGTTGTCACATGACACGCTTGGCCTGATTATCACGTTCGGACGTGTCATTTACCTATGTCGTCCGTTGACGTCACGTAATACCGAATTTGATACATGTGAAGCGAGCGACACAGCCTTGAGCGCATCATGAGCGTAGCATGTAGTCATGTTGTTACATGACACGTATCTTATGATTATCATGTTTGCTCCAGTCACATACCTTCATCATTCATTCACGTCCCGTAATACCTAATTTAGTATTCGCAAAGCTAGTGAAACAGCCACGAGCGTATCATAATTGTGGGATGTAGTGATGTTGTTACATGACACACATGTCATGATTTTCATGTTAGGGTCTGTCACTTTTGTTCGCCATGCAGTCATGTCATAGCATACCAGTTTTACAACATTTCATGTGAACTAAACCACCGCAAGAGCAGCGAGGTCAGGATATGTAAATCAAGACATTGATGACACGTATGTCACGCTTTTCATGTTATGGCCAGTTACTTGTGCTCGTCATACAGTCCATAATACAGACCGTTCTCGAAACGGCCAGGTTAGATAAAAGCCGTAGGCGGCTAGATAGATAGATAGATAGATAGATAGATAGATACGCTCAATGTCGCCGAAGTTCGCTAAGAAATGCTTCGCATTTAAAACGCATGGAGACATCCCACAGTATGCGGATGCCGCCTGGCCGATGCCCCCGGTCAGAATTACTATATGCAGTATTTTTAGGCAGCTGAGTTGCACCTCTGATAGAACTCGCTTCTCGCGCCTCCATCCGCCAAGCTCACTCACGTGCGCGAAAAGCATTCTTTTGAGGGTAAAACAACTTCGCGGCCGTGCTGGTGGTGGCGACCGCGTAACCAGTGGAGCACCAAGTCAGCTCCCTCGCACCCCTTCCCCCCCGTTTACTCATTCTTCATCGCAAGCTTGCATCTTACCCTTGATTAGGACTTGTTGCTAGGCGAGTTGGTTGAAATCAATGAAGACACATTGTAGCGGATACTTGGAAAAAGACAGATGCGAGAAATAAGTTGGAAAGAGCATTCTATTTCGAATAAACAGCTGAAGTTTAGCGGCCGACGATTCTGTTCCCTCCCACTTGTTTCTGGAATCTCTCTCTTTCCAAGTTGGCGCTATAGTATGTACCTCATATTTCCCGTCTTGTCTTTTTATTGGTAAAAGCTTGTAACGAAGCCATGGCGGAACATAGGCTGTTATCACTGAGACCCAGCCAGCATAGCCGCCAGACAGCCGGCTATGCCGGCTGTCTGGCGACATTGCTATGGGAGCAAAGTGAAAAGCCTTTAGCAGCTGCAAATACGCATGTTAAAACCACATTACACACGTCAAAGTGATCTAGTTCTGTGACCCCCGTTAACAAATTAGGCTTTTATCACATGAATCGCGAGAATATGGTGTAATCCATGTTCGTTGTTTGACTTTTTTGATGATAATGATGATGATGATGCTTCTTACATCATAGGTACCTACCCACTCTAGGGAATCTGCTATGAGTCGGGCAGATCATACATACTGGGTTTTCTATCCCTTTCAGTCACGGTGTGTACAAATGAAGGCGCCTACTTCAATATCACGTCA
The DNA here is from genome assembly GCA_013436015.1 of Rhipicephalus annulatus. Taxonomy (NCBI): domain Eukaryota; kingdom Metazoa; phylum Arthropoda; class Arachnida; order Ixodida; family Ixodidae; genus Rhipicephalus; species Rhipicephalus annulatus. Next base: position 342,028 of record WOVY01003750.1, on the reverse strand, counting down.
CCCACCGCCTGTTTCATCAAATGGCGTGAAACTTAGTGTACACATTTGAGCAGGCCTCCTAAGTGAACAGCTAGCGCTTATTCTTTTATTGTGATAGCAATTATATGGACACTTTCGGCTGGATTTCGCCGCCGGCGTCGATGTCATGCATCGTATATGTATACGTATATATATGAAAGCGTCAGAAAGAAACAAATCGCTAAAAGAAGACTCCGGCGCGTGAAATCTAGCGTGGGACCTTGCCATTCTGCGCGTGCGTCGTGAATGCAAGGCATTAACCACTGAGCCACCGAGAGGTACCCCGCAGGTCGCGGGTTCGAATCCCGACTGCGGCGGCTGCATTTCCGATGGAGGCGGAAATGTTGTAGGTCTGTCTGCTCAGATTTGGGTGCAGGTTAAAGAATACCAGGTGGTCGAAATTTCCGGAGCCCTTCACTACGGCATCTCTCAGAATCATATGGTGGTTTTGGGACGTTAAAGACGACATATCAATCAATCAATCATTGAATCAATCAATCAATAATCAACGAGAAGTACATTCTTCTACTTTCAAACGGCAAGCTATTCATACATACCACTTACCGCTGTTGGTGGGCCTCTGGAGGGGGAGGGGGCTATCGTGTTTTCAGCATTATCAACGATGGCGCAGTGAGCGCAGGGTGGCTCTCATCTCACGCATACCTTACCTTGGTCAGCGTAGAGAATGAGGGGGTGTACGCTCGATCTCGCGCCCTTATCTTGCAGTGTGGAGAATCGTACGTCATCGCTAGCCTTTGAGTTTCGTCGGATACATTCAGTTGCAGTTAACGGGCGCACAAAGGTCACTGCAATTTCTGCGCAGCCTCCGTTTGCGAATACGGTGCGCTTTTCAGACGCAGCGAAGTAATAACTGAGTCGCTTATTCACGTTAGTCTGTACTTGTGAGTACGTTTCGGGCGGCCTTTATGCGTGAGAAACGTGGGGCACGTTTCAATCTGCTTGCCATTCTGCGCGTGACCTTCAATTTGTTGCTATCGTGTTCATTGCTTCGCCTTTGCGGTAAAGCTGTGACTTCTTCCTTTTTATCCAATTTTTTTCCTCCCCTACAAGGCACTGCACCATGTCGCAAGTGTGAGACAGAAAGTGTCTTTTTGCTTCTTCAAGAACCAGGCAGTTGTTCGCCTACGAATAATTACGAGTGTACCAAAGTAGTCAATGGGCATGCCACTCTGGTACTTCCATGTCTTTTGCACTGGGCTTACTTAACTCTCAGACTAATGATGACTTGTTTCAGTGGCTAACATATAATGTGTTATAAGTGGCTTCACCAATTATTTTCTCATATGAAAATATTCTTTCCTATAAAGTATTTTGTCTAAGTCATCATAATTGCTCTTGCAACGCATATATATTCGACCCAAGAATTTTTTGTATTAAGTTGATTGGGTAAGCACTGATTGATTAATTGATCGATTAGTCAAATGATTGATTCGATCATTGAAGCGCATAACACATTTTTGTTCTTCTAGGACTACGCATGAAATCATGTATTTCGAATACTGACTCCTGTTGGGAGAATTAAGTCTTCTTGAGGTTCTGTGTAGTCACCATTTAATACAAACATTGCTTTTTCGAAAGAAGAGCTGCCCTAACGTCCTTCTTTGTTTTTTCGGCGTTCAGATTCTAGTAGTTTCGGAACTTTTTGTTGATCTGTGTATCGAATCCAGATGCAAAATTCAATTCAGAAAGGATCTGTGGCAACGTTCGTCGACATTTTTAAGGGTGAACGTCCTTGTGGCGTAGGTCTGTCGCTCCTCCGTATGTATGTATGTATGTATGTATGTATGTATGTATGTATGTATGTATGTATGTATGTATGTATGTATGTATGTATGTATGTATGTATGTATGTATGTATGTATGTATGTATGTATGTATGTATGTATGTATGTATGTATGTGTGTATGTATGTGTGTATGTAGGTATATAGGTATGTATTTATGCATGTGCGTATGTATGTATGTATGTATGTATGTATGTATGTATGTATGTATGTATGTATGTGTGTGTGTGTGTGTGTGTATGTATGTATGTATGTATGTATGTATGTATGTATGTATGTATGTATGTATGTATGTATGTATGTATGTATGTATGTATGTGTGTATGTATGTGTGTATGTAGGTATATAGGTATGTATTTATGCATGTGCGTATGTATGTATGTATGTATGTATGTATGTATGTATGTATGTATGTATGTATGTATGTATGTATGTGTGTGTGTGTATGTATGTATGTATGTATGTATGTATGTATGTATGTATGTATGTATGTATGTATGTATGTATGTGTATGTAGGTACATATGTATGTATGTATGCATGTGCGTATGTATGTATGCATGTATGTATGTTGTATGTATGTACGTACGTACGTACGCATGTATGTATGTATGTATGTATGTATGTATGTATGTATGTATGTATGTATGTACGCATGTATGTATGTATGTGTGTACGTGTGTATGTATGTATATATGTATGTATGTATGTACGTATGTATGTATGTATGTATGTATGTATGTATGTATGTATGTATGTATGTATGTATGTATGTATGTATGTATGTATCTATACCATGGAGGCCACTGCTCGTCGTGCATGCGCATCCGGGCTTTCGGTAAGACACGCCATACTGCTCAAGTTCGGCTAGCGTAGCTTACGCTACAAAAACATCCTCGAAGCTTAATGTCTTGCTCTTTACCAGCGTTGATGTTGCTGTTGTTTATCCCTTCAGTTGACACACACACACACACACACACACGCACACACACACACACACAAACACACACACACACAGTAAAAGATTCCCGCTGTGTACCCACGAGATTGCTTGTTCAGGTGCCAGTGGTAAACAATGCTGTCACCGCTATTCAAAATTTTCCAGTTAGTGGTTCCTAAGTCCCTGATTGTACCACTGAATCTTCAGATTTCATAAATATAAGAACATCAAGTTCCACGACTGACACAAAGGTGAAAAAAGGCCATTAAATCTATACTGCGTGCTTCGGGAAATAAATAAATAAATAAAACAAAATACAAACTTAAGCCGAATAATTGAGACAGTTTGTCGATGAAGACGTTTGCCCAGCTACCTTCATTAAAATTTATGGCAAATATACGTCAACGATAGAGAGAGAGAAAGAAGCACTGACATGATAATGAATGAAGAAAGAACTGAAATAACTGTGACAGAAAAAAAAGGATTCCAGGCGAACTAGACCCTTTTTGCCCTATGCTTCTGAAATTGGGGCATGCGCATGGTGATCGAACGCCCGCGCACCCCCACTGCCCGATGCACTATCGGTGGTTCACAATGCGCACAAAAAGGGCTCCTCCTTTCCCCCCAGGGCGTCGCGTTTTCAATAGCCGCGCCAACCACTGCTAGAGAGCAAATCAGCAAGGGGCCACTAAAGACTGCGCTAGCATGCGCTCCCACACACCCACGCGCGCAAGCAGTGCCAAAAGGCGCGAAAAAAAACGGAGGAGGTGAAAGGGTTTGCGCACCGAGTAAAGCGGTCGCCTCCCTTTTGTCCCTATCGCTTCCTTGTCTTTTACAATGCCTTGTATTTTTTCTTTTCTTTCTCGTTCAAGCACACAAGGGAGGAGAACGCACAGTGAAAGGACGAGCAAGATTGGGGCGCGAAACCGCAAGCGATGCAATGGACGCGGACAACAATGACGTTATTGTTTGGCCGACGGGGCGCCCGTTTTCCGCCGGCCACCGCTGGAAAACAAAAGAACGGAGCGGCGGCGGCATTGGAGGCGCGACTGAAAGGACCGGAGTGTCTCTTTTCTCTTCCCTACACCGAACAGCCACGAAATCTCTCACCCACTATGTTCTTGGGAGACTCGCGGAGGCAAGGGGGACGAAGCGTCCACAAAAGAGCACCCCCGTGAATGGTATTGGAAGGGAAGTTGAGCAGTGTGTAGATCCCTCGCGTTTCCCCATATCCAGCTTTTATATTGGAAACAATGACTTCCACGCCCGGCACGAGCCGAGGGTGCGATGCTATCCTTTCGTTCTCCTCAAGAGAGGTTTAGCGCTTATTTTATGTGATCGTAACTCCCTAAACCGCGCGCGCACTTAGCAACGTTACCAGCAGCCCATAGTGCCCGGCCGGCTTCTAGAACCTGCCGATGCCGGTGCAGCGACAGCAGCGGCGCCTTTTGTTGGCCGCCGCTTCAACTTCATTGAAAATGACGGGAAATGAGGCTCCGCGTAGGAGTGCCGCGAAGAAAAAAAAGTGGGCGATAACAATGATCGGAGACTTTTATGTCGAGCGTTGTTTAGCGTGGGCCGAGCGTAGCGGCATTGAAATCCGCTCCTGTGGCTCGAGACAGTTCACGCTTGGCAAGAGGCTTCTTAGAAGCTATATACATTTGTACCACATGTAAATTAAATTAGAGACAGACGGAGATTGTCTCTACGTGTTCTAGGTAGTCGTGCTTTCAATGCTGAATGTGCATTCATAGATGTCAATGTTCACTTGTGGAGAAGCTGGAATCAAGTCGAAGTAATTATTAATTTCTCGAGTTTGATATCCCGAAACCACAATACGAATAAAAGGGACGCCGTAATGAAGAGCTCCAGAAATTTGGACCACCTGGTGTTCATTGACGTGCCCTGATATTTCACAGTACACGGGGCTCTCTACCAGCTGTTTCCATTCAGCCAACAATCGCTTCTCGGCCTTTTGGCTAAAAGACTTTGCGTTTCAGACACGATCGCCGCCTCTACCAACATTACCGTGGCCATATAGGCGTTTTGTGAATAGTTGTTCTTAATCGAGAAGTGATACCGCGTTTTTATTATACACTTTTATCCATACTAAAACTACTAACACTTCTTAGCCTTTTTGTTACCTGTTTTTATTTATACACCTTTTATTGCCGTTTCTTGTTCTGTTCTGTAACCATTTATGTTGTTTGTGTACTAAGTATAAATAAAAAATTCGGTTCTTATCCATTCAGCCAACAGCAAAAGTTCAGGGGACTTAGAAGTGTGGCAGTAATAGCACCGGTTTTACATTGGAGCTGCAAATGGCACGCCTGCTTGATTTTGCAGCGTCCATCTACGTCCATTCGCGAGCAGATGAAAACCCAGCTCTCCTCGCGCGAGCGAGTAAAAACTTCATCACTCGCTCTGGGGGGGGGGGGGGGGTCATTTGCATGATGGCGCGGTCAATTCATATCGCAGATCAATCGAACGGGGGCTCATTCCGAGGCAGTGCCACACCAAGTGACCTTCAGACAGCATCAGTGCGGCGATGTCGCTTTTGTACGTGTTTGTCACTCTACTAGCGCCGCCGTGCATGACGGCGGCAGTATACTGTGCCCAGACTTGGCTGGCACTTCAAGAAAGTATGCATGACTGAACGCTGTTATAACACCCGAGAATCAGCACGCTCACGAATAACAGTGACGAGAAAATAGACGGGAGTGTACGGCTATGAGCTCCGCTAATCATCCAGTATAACAAAGTGACGCGTCTTCAAGAATTAACAGTGTAGCCGTCTATGGCGACCGTTAGTCCAAGCAGGGCAGGCTTAAAGCTATCATCATCATCATCATAATCATCATCACCGTCATCATCATCATCACCACGGATCTGTACTCGCTTCCTTCGTCCTCTTATTCCTGTTCTGCTTTTCAACCAGAACACGCCTGCGCCAATTTTTTCAGCATGCGACAAATCTGGTGAGCAAGAGAACAAGTACGGACAGAATAAAAAAAAGTAATAAATAGATCAAGAAAAAGAAAATCCTGTGCGAGGTGGCATTATAACTGGTGTACCTACTATCCGAAGGTGGGCGTCGTAACCAGTTGGTCATCTGGCTATCCAAGCACGCTAGGGGAACAGCATATCATTTTATGATATAGTATAGCACTAGGGTGTCAAAGAGATGTGAGGGTGAGGTAGAGAGAAAGTACGAGGGGGAGAAAGAGTAAAACATTGCGTAGAAAGGATGCAAGAAGAAAAAGAAATAAACGGAAGAGAGGCAGAAAGAGCAAAATGTGAAAAAGAAGTAGAATCAATGGAAAAGAGAGAACTACACTATTGAAAATCCTGGGTTGGTGGATGCTGGAATTGTTGGTGAATATGGTGGAAAGAATAGTGGATATGGTGGAAACTGTAGTGGGCATAATGGCTGATGGTGGCGAGAGTGGAAGAATGGTGGCAGATGGTGGTGGTGGTGGCGAGCCAATGGTGGTGACGGTAGAAAATGCTGGCTCATGGTGGCGAGGCAAAACGCGCTTGGTGGAAGACTTGGTGAGCAAGGTGGATGACGGTGGCATGATGAAAAGCACATGGCAGTATGTGAAATCACTTATTTGTAGTGTTTCATTCTTGAATGCGCAGAGATATATGTTATGGTCAAAAGAAACCAACGCTGCTCATTATGCTTTATAGTACGTTTTTTTATTTCTGTGGTGTCAACAACGCTTCAATTTTCGTGGAGCATCGAATATGCGGCCGGGAATATGTTTACATTTCGCGCATGTACTCAATCAGTTTGACATCCGCGATGTGTTTCTTAGTTGTGATGTTTAGAAGACTAGAGTTGTCACTGTGAGCATGACAATAAATGTTTTACATCGGCGAGCAGTTGTCGACTAATAAATGGGCTCCAGTTCACAGTTGCCCCTTTCAATGTTAGAGCAGAACACAGCGGTCACTTGATGTCGCCACGCAAGAAACGCAACTCTGGTGATTCTTCCATACTCTGTTGTTTGAGCCGTACCTTTAAGTTAGCAAAGCGCGTACGAATATGCATAAAGTTTCACTTTCGACATCCGTCGCGATGAGCACCAGCGAATTTGACTTCCACCCTTCTGTTCTACCACCATGATTTCCACCAACGGTTAGTCATACCGACCGAGCCCGTACAAGTGTCATCGGCGCTTCTGGGTTTCAGAATACACAATTTTGACGAGTAAAAATGATAATACAGCACAGCTGCGGCATCATTTACCCTAAATGAAGCCTTTTTATTGTGTACGGTGTCCACGCAGAAGCGACAAACATCGATGCGACGCGCTTGCAGCACTTCCCTAAAGGTACGCCTCCCCTCACCGACAGCCGTCGTTCGCACTCGCCGGCGCTTCGCTGGCTCTTATGCGAGAACATAGACACGTAAATTCGTATGCTTACTGAACCAATATGATAGCATAATGATTCTGGCGGACTGAATTCGTTTTCGACTAGCCGTTATGTAGCTGTTCCTAGCGACAGAGCAACAGCGGTACGCTGGCACGACTGCGGTGTGCGTTGCGCGAATTGTGTGGGCGTATCTATCGATTGAGCATAGAAGCGTCACAAAGCCTGAACTGATATAGCCCATTGGAAGTAGCGAGAAACGGATAATAAACTTGGCAGTAGAGAGAGAGAGAGATAAAGATGCAAGGAAAGGCAGGGAGGTTAACCAGACGCACGTCCGGTTTGCTACCCTGCACTGGGGAAGACATAAAGGGGAGAAAAGAGGTTGCAGAGAGATGAGAAGGTACACACAATCACGAGCACACTCGGAGAGCACACACAGTCTACAGGCGGTCGCTCAGGTTTGTACACTTTAGGTAAATTAGCAGTGCTTTAGTTGCTTTCTGCGCAACTGAGGCAGATGCCCAAGGTCCTAGTATCTTCTGCACACAAAATGGTCCGGGGCAAGTTGATTCAAAACCATCCGGAGCTGGCATCGCTGTGTGTCGTAGCAAGCGCAGCTGCACAGGACGTGTTCGATGGTCTCTTCAGCTCCGCAGTAGTCGCATGTAGGAGTGTCTGCCATACCAATGCGAAAGGAGTACACCTTTGTAAATGCAACACCCAACCAAAGGCGGCATAACAGTGTCGCATCGGAGCGGGAAAGTTGTGATGGTAGCTTTAGCTTGAGCGAAGGATCCAGTTCATAAAATTGACACCTTTGGAAGCTGGTAGACGACCAGAACGTGCGTGTTAAATCTCGAGCCAGCAGGTAAAGTTGTCTTGCTGCATCCTTCCTTGATAGAGGAATCGGGACTACACGGGTTCCTTCATGGGCTGAGCGGGCTGCATCATCGGCTAATTGATTTCCGGTAATACCGATATGTCCAGGCAGCCACTGATATTAATATCATGCCCTCGTGCTAGAGCTTCATGATGGCAATGTCTTATTTCTTGTACCAATTGGTCATGACTCCTCCTACGCATGGAAGACTGCAAACTCTGAAGCGCTGCCTTCGAATCACAGAATATGACCCATTTTCCTGGACGTTCTTGAACGAGATATTGCAAAGCAGCCCTTATAGCAGCAAGCTCTGATGCCGTAGATGTAGTCATATGCGACAACTTAAACTTGATTGTCATTGCTGCAGGCGGAATTACAGCGGCACCTGATGAGCTGCTGGACGAGACGGACCCATCAGTGTATATCTGCGTTCGGTCTAAGTACAACTCATGTAATAATAGCAGTGTTGCTTGCTTCAATGCTACTCTGGAGTGATTGCTTTTCTTTTTGATTCCCGGAATTTCTACACGTACTTGCGGCTGGTCGAGGCACCACAAAGGACATGCCATTCTCGCAGCTGGCGTATATCCTGATGGAATGCTGTTTAGGTGCTTGGCTATGACGTCTGAAAACGTAACACGTGGTCTTCTGGAGGGTAGAAGGGCCAAGTGGTGGTCGGGGACACGGCTAGCATGTCGAATGTGCGCTCTGAGGCAATCTACAACTCTATATGTCCTGACCGGATGGTCTTTGGCAAGCATGATTGTGGCAGAAGTAGAAGCGCATCGGGGCAGTCCTAGGCAGATACGCAGTGCCTTACCCTGCAAACTCTCCAATGAATGAGTATTGGATTTGCAAGTGTTAGTCAGTACCGGCAAGCTGTAGCGCAATAGACCCAGAAATAGGGCCTTGTACAGCTTTAGCATGGAGGCCACAGGCGTTCCCCATGCTTTCCCGCACATGAATTTCATTATATGCACAATAGATAGCAGTCTCTTCTTCAAGTACGCACAATGTGGGCTCCACGAAAGACCTCTGTCGATTATTAGACCCAAGAAACGATGCGTCCGTGCATATTTGACACTCTGTTCATTGATGTAAACAGGGTATGGCGTCATTGGTTTGCGTGTAAACGCCATCAACGCGCACTTCACAGTTGATATAGTTAGGCCTTGTTTCTGAAGGTAGGCTGTTGTGAGGGTTGCTGCCCGCTGTATTCGTGCACGCACCTGAGGGCGAGTAACTGCAGCACTCCAGAGGCAAATATCATCAACGTATATGGATAGGCACACCGACTTTGGCAGAATCTTCACCAGACCAATGAGGGCAACATTGAACAATGTGGGGCTTAAAACACCTCCCTGAGGTACCTCGCAGTAGGTGTAATGTTCAGCAGTTGTACCCTCATATGTTTGCACAAAGAAACACCTGCCAGTTATATAATCTTTTATCCAATGAAACATTCGTCCACCAATGCCCATTGCTGCGAGAGAAGTGAGGATGGCATTGTGAGCTACATTATCATATGCACCCTTCACGTCAAGAAAGAGTGCCACTAATATTCGCTTGCGACTTTTTTCTTGTTGAACAAATGTCGATAAGTCAAGCACACAGTCGATGGAGGATCGACCCCGACGAAAGCCTGCCATGCAAGAAGGGTATTTGGTGTATCGTTCCAAGTACCACTCGAGACGAAATAAAACCATTCTTTCCATCACTTTTCCAAAGCAGCTTGCGAGGGCATTAGGGCGATACGCTGTCAAGTCTAATGGTGATTTTCTCGGTTTCAAAAGTGGTATTATTCGACTTATTTTCCATTCTCGGGGAACACTGCCGCTGAGCCAGGAGTTGTTGAAGCATGTTAAAAGTTCTTTTTTGGCTTTTTGTCCAAGGTGTCCCAACGCACTATAAGTAATACCATCAGGACCTGGCGATTACATGCGCTTAGAAGCGACTAAAGCACCTTCCAGTTCTTCCATGGTGAATGGAATGCCCATTTCTGGCAATTGCGTATCAGGAACGATAACAGTGTCTATGCTCTCGTTCATAATATTCTCGGAAACTCTCGTGCAAAATTCTTCAGCCACCTCCAGTTCTGTTTTTCCATGATGGAGTGCCAAAGCTTTAAAAGGGTGCCGTTGTTGCGGAGAGGAGCAAAGACCACGAACTGTTCTCCAGATATACGACAGCGGTTTATGAGGGTCTAGAGATTCACAGAACGCTTTACAGCGTTCGCTCTCCAGCTTGTAAATGCGTCGTTGAATCTTTTTCTGCAGCCGCCTTGCTTCCCTCAGATCGTAAATTGATCTTGTGCGTCTGTATTGTCGTTCAGCACGCCTTCGTATAGCTCGTAATCTCTCCAGTTCAATGTCAAACTGTGTTATTTCAGACGAAAATGGTAATTTACATTTGGACGCTTGCATAGCTTCTGCTATGGTATTTTCCAGGCTGCAGGCGAGGCCTTCTTGGCAAGCGTCCTCAATACGCGATGTAAACATCGACCAGTCAGTGCCAATTACAACACCGAAAGAGAAATTTTTTATGATACCATCGATCGTCATGTAGGTGGGTATGTGATCACTCCCATGAGTCTCAATATCGCAAAACCATTTAACTTTGTGAGAGAAGCACCGTGACACCAATGTCAGGTCAAGGCAACTGCCATACGTGAGACTCCGCAGATACGTGGGGGTACCATCGTTCATGATGGAAAGGTCGTAATCGGAAGCGAATGTAACAATGTTCCGGCCCCTGGCATTCATCAGAGTGCTCCCCCGAAGCATGTGATGGGCGTTGAAGTCACCGGTGATAATCCAAGGCCTATCGGTCCCCATTAGGATGTCTTTTAATCTATCGCAGTCAAATTGCGATGACGGAGATATATATCCACCAATAAGCGTGAACGAAACTGCATTCTTCTTTACACGAAGACACACGTACTGATTGTCGTCATTTGAACTTATTGGGTGCGAAAGATAAAGCAAGTCTGTGCGAATGTAAACAATTACTTTGCTTCGTTCTTCGCAAGCGGCTGAACAAGAAGCTTCATAACCGGGCAATTTATAAGGCGTTGATACGTTTGGTTCACATATGACAAGTATAGGGAATTGATTGGCCCGGACAAATTGGCGAGAGTGCGTGATACGGGACTTCATGACTCTGGCATTCCATTGAAAAATCGACGCACTTTTAACTACAGTGCGGAAGAGCACATTTTGTTGAGCCATTGTGCTTATACGAAGTTAGCAAGAACTGGATTCAGTGCATCCAGTATTTGCAGTGCACTCTTAGCAGACGGAGATTGTATGCTGCTCAGTAGCGTGCGAATCGTGGCAATTAATTATTGCACGATTTCAGTCACTTGCCTGTCCTGGTTGGAAAGATCTCGAACCGGGATCACGGACTGGCCGTCATGAAACTCCTTCGGTTCGCTTGATGCTGCTTCCCTTTGAAGTGCAGGCCACTCTGTCGCAGTTAGGGCATGCTGACTGGCTTTGTCCTTTACAGCCTTTCCCACGGCATGTGGTCTGGGAGGCAAAGGAGGTGGTACTGATGAGGGATCTGGCAAACGTGTCGAGGAGGTAGCGGGCGTCCTTGAAGACCGACGTCGACGTGAACGACGCCTTCTGACTTTAGCTGCGGCTTCTCGATGAGATGAGTGATCGCGCACCATCTCCTTCAAAATGGCAATTTCCTTCTGAATCCGCGGGCAGTCCTTCCATGTGGCTTCATGGGATCCATTGCAATTAGAGCATTTCTTGACAGTTGCGACGCACTTATCCGCTTCATGGGGCTCGGCGCAGCGGTGGCATACCACCGAATTCTCACAGACGCTGCTCACATGTCCAAGTTTCATGCATTTACGGCACTGGAGAGGCTTTGGAATGAAAGGCCGCACAGCATGTCAGAAGTATCCCACCTTCACATGAGAGGGGAGTGATGTGCTCTTAAACGCAATATTCACACAGCGAGACTTGCCTAGCCGGGTGACATCAACAATTGGAGTATCAGTTGTTGACTTGACAAGAAATTGTAAGTCATTATTAGAAATAGCCACATCTATGTCGTAGATCACGCCGGTAACTACATCACATCCCAAGGAAACATGAGAGCGCACCTGGTTGCCGTCCAAGTCAGTTACACTGCGCAGAACGCCCAACGCATTTGCGTGCAAAACGTCCACAGCCAGTATATTCTTTCTGGCGTTCACTCTTATGTCCGTGATCTCATTTGGCACGAGCGTTTCCGGAGACTTCGACACAGACTGTCTGTTAAGGCGTTTCATGCTGACGGTAGGAAGTGCAGGCAGAAACAGGATGGTATAAGTGTTCGATTTTGGCGCTTCACTTACAGTTTGAATAGTTGAGGATGAGGATGTCCTCATGTTCCTCCTCTTCGCTTTGCGGCTCAGCACAGGTTGGAAACCGTCATCTGAAAAGTCCTCACTGCTGAGATAGTAAGCATGAGTATCTTCACTGTCGCTGTCGCTCGCTTGTCCCATCCGCTTCCTGGAGGCGGCCGCCGCTGACGCCGCTGGTGCCGGCAGGCGCCCGGGGTGGTCTACATTTATCCCCTCCAAGGGAGCAGCGAAAACTGATCAACAGACTTAAATTACAACTGAAATACGCCGGAGTTAGCAGAAGTAGCTCCTATTCAATACACAACTTGGCAGTAACCGCCGATAAACTCTACCTGCTCCTCAGTCCACGGAGTTGTCTTTTTTTCTTGCTGTTGTAAATTGTAACAAAAACATAGCGCTGTTGCCATTATCGCAGTGGCAATCGTTACAGGCAGCAGTTGTTCGTGTTTATCAAATGTGCAATTTTTAGTAGCAGGTGCGGATCTCGTCCCTCCCAAGTAAACGACAAACAGAACTGAAGTTAAACAGTGATTCTATGAATTGACTTCTTCTTTAACACTCACACCGTCATCTGTCGGCGTGGCGCATTTTCGTTGTGTCTACAAACAGTGATATGTGCCGATATGTGACTGGTTTTTTGAGAGAAGCTATACAGTCTTTTGAGTTTTTGAAAGTGCGCTTTTCGCTGGAATATCTTGCCACTGTTGAGCGAAAAAATGTGTACAGGGATCTCCGTGATGTTTTGTTCCCAACACCTTTGTACAGATCTATGTTCAATGGAGGACCCGGACAGGACGTTTTGAAAAGGGTCAAAAGGGTGAAAGTAAAAGCAAAAGCAAAAACTTCCTTTTTTTAATTGCATTCCGGGACTCTCCCTGTAAAGCAGTGGCTAGCGGACAAGGGAATCGATGTACCATGGACAACCAATTGTTTACTTTGTAAACACCTGAGACAATAGACCATATGTTTATTTATTGCTGGGACGCTGTCTTTCATTGGGACATCCTTCAAAGAACATTGAAAAAAGATCTCCCCATTACAAGCCATGGCATTCGTTTTCTCTGTGTGAATGATGACGACGGCATACCATACGACATGGTAATGTTGATTAGCCTTCACAGCATCTGGCAGACCACAATGGCTTACAGATATCTTGACCAGAACATACGTCCTGTCCGGGAGAACTTCATTGCAAATATGCGGTATATCACTGAGGTGTATAAACAACAAGAAGAACCTCCCAGCTGGCTAACAATGTTAGAGGACTTGTGCAACCTGAAAAAAATTTAATTTGAGCACTTCGGATCAAATACTGGTCGAAGTGTACTTTATCATTCATGTTTCTGTGTGCAGACCTGTAAAGAAAAAGAGGTAATAAAGAAAAAAAGTCGGCGTGGCGCATTGGTTAGTGTACTCAGTTCATAATTCGGAAGTGACAGGTTGGATCCCACAATGGCGCATCTTTTTTTTTTACGGGTGCTTGCTACAGTTCTTTATACAATTACTTTTAATATTTCTTCAGCGGCAGCTCGTCACGGTGGTTCTGACGCTGCTTCGCGCTCCAGCACTGCCGGCTGGAGCGCGCCATCCACCATCCGCTCCACCATATGCCACCATACACCATGTGCCACCATTTCCACCGCTATAATCCACCAAAATAGAGGATGGTGGAATCCACCATTCCTATGGTGGACGTTTTTTTAATAGGGTACAGAAAGGTATAAAAGAAAAGTGAGGCGAAAAAGAAAGAAAAAGAAAGATTAATACTTGCACCGTTTCGTAAGCGGGATGAAAGCAGATCTGTTCTTGAAGTTCAATTAGAGTATTTGAAACAACAAAGGTTTTTCTAAGGCAGGGTCCACCACGGCTCCACTGATATACTTTCGTCACGGATATGACGTTGCAAAATATACAATAACAGATGGTATTAAGCAAACTAGAAGGAAATGTTTCATTGGTATAGAAGTACATACTGTTACACCCTCACTCCGCAGTATGTGACGACAATTTACTCTGCACAGGGCGCACGTTCTTCAGCTTACTAATGGCAAGGAACACGAGGGAAAGAAAAGGCGGGGATAATAACCAGTCTGGAGCGACCGGTATGCTACCCTACACTGGTGATATGGATGAGGGAGTTTGAAAGATGGAAAAAAATTGAGAGAAAGCAGAGCTCGCACACGCGTTGGGTTCACAAATGCTGATCACTTGAAACTTGTTGACGCACACTAATTCGCGAAAGTCCAAAGACGCGGTTTTAGTCCACTGAAGTTGCACTGCATTAAGGATGCTTCTTTGACCTCTTAGAAATGATGGTGATTGTTAGCCATAATTTTACTCGAGCGGTTCAAGTACTTGGCTTAAGGCGTCTAGTACTTTTAGAGCGCTTCGAGAAGACGTTGTCCTCATTTCCAACAAGATCTCCCGGATGGCATCCACGACAGAACGAAGCATAGTTATAACTTTGCCATCTTTCTTATGTGTGTAATCAGCGGTTGGTCAAGACCCCTGAGTGGGCGTGGTCTGCTGACGTTTATGGTTAGCAGATGATTTGGAAGAATAGGCCATTGTTCTGTAGAGATAGTCCTCTAAGAAGTCTTCTTTGAATTTGTCGGTCCTGTTGCGGCTTGACTTAATGGTGCAGCAGTAGAGGTGGTGCGGTCGTTTCAAGCTTGCGCACTTTTCGGGGTCGAACAATGGCACCGACGCCGCTGCCGACGCCGGACTGTTTTGGCAGCATCCCTGTAGGTCTAATTGTCTGTGACCATTTGCTTAAGCACCGCGCGCTTTTCCTTAATTCGAGGGCAGTCTTTTGATGAGGCAGTGTGTGGGCCATTACAGTTACCACATTTACGAAATGTAGACCGACACGCATCTTCCGAATGGTGCTCTGTGCACTGAGGGCACCGTAGCGAGTTTGGGCATACGCCCTTGACGTGACCTAGTTTGAAGCACTGGTGGCATTGAAGTGGCTTTTGTACAAAAGGCTGAACAAGATGCCGAAAATGTCCGACTTTGACATGGGATGGTGTGCAATCGCGTTTGAAGACCAGTTTCACACAGCGTGACTTCCCAAGGCGGTGTAACTGAGTGAAGACAGTGCCCTAATTTGCCGGTTTGATGAGGGTAGTGAAGTCAGTGTCGGGAATCGCAATGTCTACGTCGTATATCGCACCAGCTATGGATGAGTTGTCAATCGGTGTAAAGGGCCGCACTTTGATGCCACCTGGCTCAGTCACTTGTTTGAGTGGTTGTAGCATATTCACGTGGAATACGTCTATGGCGAGTATATTTTTCGCGTATTTAATCTGATTTCCTTGATTTCATTAGGTACCACGCGTTCCGAAAAAGCGGAGAGTGTCTGCCTGTTCAGCAGTCGCAGGTTTCCTGAGGACTCTTTTGGCACAAACATGATGACGTGTGGCCAACGTTCATGCCTTGACTTCATACTCGCTGTACTCGCAGAGGTGGGCTAGGCTGCGTTGACGATCTGCCTCTTCGCCCTCTTGTTCCGGGCAGAAATGAAATCGTCGTCGGATGAGTCGTCTTCTGAGGCAGATGAGTACAGCTCTGTGTCCTCGCTGTCATTCAGTGAAGTTCCTCTCTTCTTCGCGGTGGACAGCCGAGATGACTGCTGGCCAGGCGGTCCTCCGGAAGACCCCGCGTCCATGGCCGCAAGACGTGGAGCCGATGCACCATACAAAACTGAAGGTTTCACCGAAAAAATCAGAGAACACAGAGAGAAGCGCTTGGATACCCGAACACCTCACTAACAGCAAGGTATTTATACATAACATTTAGTATTGGCGGTAATAAAATCTCGGTGGCTTGAGCGCGTTTTGTTATCACTAGTGAGTTGGCGCGAAGGACGCGGAGAGCGTTTTTATAGGTCGTCGCCCCACGTTGCGATGCGGGTGCACCTCCACGTGATATGGACTACTGGAATTTAATTAGACATTATTCGACCAAACAACTCTTCGCTTTCAACCGGAAATTGATTATTCGCAGAGGCTAAGTCTTGTGCTGTCAATGTAAGTTTACGTTGAAGGTAAAGAAAGCACGACGCTGCTCACTCGCTGCAGCGGCCGCGCTTGCGAAACGAGCGTGCTGCTCACACACAAAGTAACAATTGTGGAAGTTGTTACTTCGAACTCGTCCTGTGCATATTTGTGCGTTCGCTTCGTGCATTCTTCTTTGTGTTTGAGCAGCATGCTTTAGGTGTCGAGCTGTGACAGTTGTTAGTTGGCGCTCGTCCTGCCGTTCGTCCTGTGTCATCTTTTGTATTAGCCTGGCTAATATTTGCGAGCCGGAACCCGAGTCAGTCACAGCTTGCCAAAATAACGGGAAGCCGTAGTTCGATAAAAATAATTGGTCAAGTTTCACGTCCTAAAAACATGATATAATTAGGAGATACACCGTAGTTGAGGGGTGAAAAATGTTTGACCACCTTGCGTCCTTCCGTACAACTAAATATAGGCGCAGAGGCTTCCAGAACGAAACTTTCCTGATATCGCAGCACCGCACTTTCCTCTGGTTGATCAGCACTGCGGCATCATGGGAGAGCGGAGTGCCGATGGGCAGAGCAGACGACGCTTTTGCCTGCTTTCATCGCACGCTGTGGCTGGTCTTGGTTGGTGTAAGGTGTGGCTGTTGTGAAAAAACGGCTACGTCTGACTGCTCTGACTTTCATGAACGCAAGCTAGACTGTGTTATTTGTAGAAAAATGTGGGATGCATGGGTACGAGCAATGCTTAAACTCTACACTGTTCTGTTCCTCGGTTATATGTGATACAGCCTACCCGTGCTTTGCGGGATCCAAAGAACAAACGTGCGCGTCCTCCAGTCGATCCAAGCCCAAGCACTGAGAATATGCCTTGGTCTCCCGAGTTGTGCGTCTACAGCAGCGACAGTCACCATTGCACGTGATTATCCAGTTAACGCATACATCCGCGTAGACGCTTTGAGAATGCACACAAGACATTTCGCTCGGCTTCCATCTCATCACTTCGCCTCACTTCGAACTTCTAGGCCCCACTCAGCGTTCAGCACAACTGTAGCTCAGCATTGCGCAGTGCTTCCATTGCACTTCACGCATGCAGCACGGCCGCCGATACCATTATGGTGCCCACCCACTCAAAGCCCTTCTTACAATTCCTGGCATCCAAAATAAGAAAATGTCGTCGCATCTAGCTCTGAAACAGGCCACAATACTCTTCCTGCAAGAGAAGCACAGTGGACGCCCTCACATTTACACGGATGGCTCGGTGTCTTCAGTAAGCTCTGCAGGAACGGTGGTTATTCCCGCGAGGCACATCACAATTAAATTCATGACCTCGCATTTGAAATCGTCTACAGCTGTAGAACTCGCCGCTATACGTGCAGCTCTGGAGTTTATGGTTGAAGAACCTTCGGGAACTTGGTCTATCTTCTCGGACTCGAAGGCAGCTTTTCAATGTCTTATGTCACCCTTTCGCCATGGACCTAACGAACAGTTAATAGCTGAAATAAGGCTTCTTAATCACCAAGAGATCGAGAAACAGCACAGCATAGTGTATCAGTGGATACCAGGTCATTGCGGTATATATGGCAATTACCGCGCAGATGAGGCCTGTAGATCTGCACACGACGGTACCCAATACACAGCCATCCCGTTCTGAAGAATCGACGCAGCTACAAGACTTCGTTCGCTTGCGCGTGACCTGACACTGGTACAGTGGAACTCAACAGACTTCACAAACGCGCGCCTGCATAACTTGGATCCCGATCTGCAGCTTCCCCCAGGGATATCTCGCGCGTAAGAGACTCTTCTATGCCACCTGTGGCTTGGAGTGGCCTTCACGAACGCATACTCTTATCTCATTGGAATGGCCAGCTCTTCTACATGCACTTACTGCAACTGCGAAGAAACCATCGCGCACCTTCTGTGTAAGTGCACAAATTTCAACGCGCGAAGACAAGAACTCACTGCAGCTCTGGATAGACTGGACGATCGGCCTTTGTCGGAACAAAGAATTTTGGGTCACTGGTCGAGCCCATCTTCAGCCCAGAAGGCTTTGAAAGCTTTGCTGAGCTTTTTGCGGACAACTGGCCTCAGAGACAGCCTTTAGTGTCTTATACTCTTTGATGTTGCCCTTCCTCTGTCGCATTTTTTTTCTAATTTCTCTCTCTCTTCGCAACATTTCTTTTTAACATCTTTTATTCCCTTCATCCTTTTTCCCAGCACAGGGTAGCCAGCCGGTCTAAGAACTGGCTAACCTCTCTGTCTCTCCGCTTAAACTTTCTTCCTCCTCCTTCCTTCATGCTGCGAAAATTTTTCTTTCTGAATACCCTGTAACGATTGATTTATATTGTTACGGGGAAGATTTATTCAGTGACAGCGGGTCCTGTTAACGACTTGAAGAGCGCACAGTCATGCAGGTCAACAGCGGAAGCTCTAGAGTCAAACCCACAACAACCACGTTGTCGTCACGGTTTTCCTCCTTTTGGGTGCCATTTCAGCTGTGCCGGAGGGGCAGTTCCATACACGTAGCATAACCCCGGCCGGAAAAGCCCCGTCTCAGTGCCTGTTAAATAGCGAGTCTGCGTTGTGGGGTTTGAGACGAGAAACGTGGACTACTTTCGTTCTAGGTGCAGCAGCCGATGAGTTTGTGGCAGCGGTAATCTCGTAGGTCACAGGTGTGACCTGACGAAGGACTCGGTAGGGCCCAGCGTATCACGATAGTAGTTTTCCGCAGAGGACAACACGTCGAGATGGGAGCCGCAGGAGAACAAGAGATCCCGCAGGAAAAACGGCATCCCTATGTCGTCGGTCGCAAAGGGACTATTGTGCTGTATGCGACGATGATAATCGAGCGCGGGCTACCGTGCGTGCCGTGAGGGCACGGGTGATCGCATCCTGAGCGTACGAAGTGGAAGATGAGTGGTCTGGTGAAAGCAGTGTGTCGAAGGGCAGTAAAGGATGACGTCCGAAGAGTGGATAAAGTGGGGAGTAGCCTGCTCTTTCATGACGCGACGAGTTCTAGGCGACTGTGACAAACGGCAGAGCTATGTCCCAATCAGTGTGGTCGGTAGATACGTACATGAAAAACATGCCTGTCAATGTGTGGTTTAGGCGCTCCGTAAGGCCGTTAGTCCGAAGGTGGTAAGATGTGGTGAAGTTGTGACGAGTAGCACAAGATCGGAGTAGTTCATCAACCACACAAAATGGAAAGTAGTGACCACGGTCTGTGAACAGGTGAGACAGAGCGCCATGCTGCAGAATAATGTCGTTGAGCAGGAAGTCGGCAGCGTCAGTTGCGCAGCTGGTTGGTATCGCTCGAGTGATTGCATACCGATTGGCATAATCTGTGGCCACTGCAATCTATTTATTCCCAGTTGTAGAAGTAGGAACGGAACCCAGCAAGTCCAACCCCACTCGATAAAACGGCTCAGCTGGAACTTCAATAGGTTGGAGAAGACCGGCTGGAGGAGTCATAGCCTTCTTTCGGCGCTGACAGAGGTCACAAGATGTGACGTAACGGCGAACGGAGTGGTAGAGACCCTTCCAGAATACTCGTCGTCGAACGCAGTCGTAAGTTCTGGTGACTCCTAGATGCCCAGAAGTCGGAGCATCGTAGAATTCTCGCGGAACATCCTTCCGCAGGTGATGTGGTACGAAGAGTAAAAGTTCACGCGCTCGGGGTGTAAGTTGCGGTGGTACAAAACGTTGATTTGAAGCAGGAATCTCTTAAGGGAAGGGTCAGTATGACGCGATTGAAGGCGGTCAATGATGGTGAGCTGCGATGGATCTCGACGCTGCTCGTCGGCAACGTTCAGAAAATCAGTGATCGCTAAAACGCAGGCATTGGATTCCAAATCAGTGGAGTTAGGTGGATCAACGGGGTGCCGGGATAAACAGTCAGCATCACTGTGCAGCTTTCCGGATTTGCACACAACCGAGAACATGTACTCCTTTAATCGAAGTGCCCATCGGCCTAGTCTTCCTGTAAGGTCCTTAAGCGTCGACAGCCAGCAAAGCGCATGATGGTCCGTGATGACTGTGAACGGACGCAGTCGCAGTATAAGTATGGACGGAGCGACAGTTCCATACACGTATCAATATGTGGGGTTTAATGTCCCAAACCACCATAGGAATATGAGAGATGCCGTAGTGGAGGGCTCCAAAAGTTTCGACCACCTGGTGGTCGAAATTTCCGGAGCCCTCCTGGAGTTTTTTGAACGAGCACCCAAATCTGAGCACGCGGGTCTACAACATTTCCGCCTCCATCGGAAATGCAGCCGCCGCAGCCGGAATTTGATTCCGGATTTGAATCCGGATTTGAATCCGCGTCGGCAGCCGAGTACCTTAGCCACTAGACCACCGCGGCGGGGCCCCTGTAACGAGTCCTTCGGATGTTTTGTCCATGGCACTTTTAGAACAGGTGACAGGAAAGGCTGTATATTTTCGGCAGCTTCAAGAGGCATCTATTCATATGACAAATTACTAAACTAGCATAATCATACACTGTAATGAAACAAGGGATCACGGGAGATCAAACAGTCATATAAAATGTCATGTAAATTATGGCCACTGATGCTCATTCCGTTATATATTTCTTCCAATTGTTAAGCAGATGCGACCTTTCATGCAGTCAGGTCCCAAATTCTTGAGTTATTTTTCAACTCACAGTCGTGGAAACAGGAACTACGCCAAAATAGTATGTTTTACGCTGTTTTAAAACAAATATTGCATACGAAGTATCCACTCTATATACGTGCTGGCAGCTGGGTTTTACAAATCTCAGCGTCCAAAGTGCAAAGTTTCTCACACGCATGACTTGAAACAGGCAATTAGTGTTCAAATCTACACAGCATAGTGGGGCTGGAACTCATTTATAAGGGTGAGATTTCAACATTGATTATCATTCGCGAAGTACACGGTCTTGCACTGTGTATCGCGCGAACGCAAATCACAAGAGATAGTGTTCAATATAAAGAACTGATAATGAAGCTGTATGGTCATTCTGACTATAAAACAAACGAGGAAAGCTTCCGCGACGTGCATCTACAATAAAAAAAGCGCAGGGGACTCGCCACCAAAACCAACAAAAGTTTACAGTTTAATGGGTCTTTTCTCGGGTACGTGAGTATTTTTTCCGGGTCTTAATAAGTCAAAGATACTATAGTGTCTGCTGGCTCCGTGTTGCCCTGGGTTGTGTCTCTTCTGTGAGTGCAGATGGACGCAGGGTTATTATGCGTGATATTTTCGCAATGATGCATTCGTACGCCCGCGCGCTGCGGGAAACGGGGTGAGCCAACGTTTCCGCGAGCAGACGACACTCCGCCGATGTTCCGGCTTCCCATAATGCTTTGCAGCCGCCATAGGGGGAGCACGCCAATTTCTGGGAAGGATCATTTCACCGCCCTAGAAATGCGGCCACTTCGGCCGAGATTCAATTCACCGATCTTTATTGGTTGCGCTGTCGAGCACCACGACCACTAGACTATCGTGGCGGGTTATCTGTGGTCCCCACAAACCCTAACCAATATGTGATATGCATTAGTCTTGATGAGTTCCACTTATTTCACCAATCCTGTCACGCGGTGTGCTAAAAAGGGAAATAACACTTCAGTAGGTCGAGGAGGAGAAACGTTTATGAAGTAAGCGCAGGAGCATTGTACGCTTGATGTAACCTATACGTTCAAGTTCGTGGCTAGTCATATCGACAATTGAAAAAAACCCTTACTTCCGCTAGAAGTCACGTACACTGACTGACACCACGAATCCAAATACACCACTTTATTCAATATACGCATGTGAAATGTGTGATGTAAGTGCAAATATAGGGTGTTATATACTTTCATAAGGCATAAAATACGCCAGGTTTTCTTCTTTACGCAAGCATTCTAATGCCAGAGCTTTAAATAGCTCGTTTCGCAGAAATCCCAGCATCGGCGTCAGCGTTGGCGTCGTTGGTTGCAAGCGTAAAATGATCATCGTGTTCGTGACCAAAAAGAAAAAAAACCGAGAAAGATGCAAAAAAATAATAAAAAATTCAAGCACGAGCGAGAATAGAACCATGGACGCCTAAGTGGCAAGAAGGTGTTTTACGACAAAGCCCCAGTATTCGTTAAACTGGCATTGCAAAAAACACTATATGAATATCATATATAGTGGAAATTATCTTGTGGCATCCTATACTGCGTGACGCGAGCGTACAATCACGTTAGGTATCAAAACATGTGAACTGAGCAATGAGGGGGTGTTATCAAGGCACATCTATTACAAATCCCTGAGATATATTGATCATCAGCAGTAGAACTACGAACAAAGAGTACGGCTGCGTAGATTGACGTGTTGCTCTGTGGATGCGCGCAGTTTGCGCTTCATTGATTCGCAAAAGGCATAATTATGCCATTGTAGGTACTTAACAAGCGTGCTGGCACTAAGAAATTTAATGATACTTTGAGACAGTAAATGTTTCGCGCAGGGGCGTTCACTTCCTTACGGCACGGTTGAGGCATGCACGAACATCCGAAGCCGGCTAGCAATTCAAAAGTCAAGTGCACTACGCCCGATTACGATCTGCTCTTGAAAGCAAAGCTCAAGCGTTCTCCCATTTTTATACCTTCTTTACAAAGTTTTCTTCGTTGTTGGTAGGCACACAGGGAATCTCAAAATTAGAACATCTGTTGTGAATGCGTAATACTGTGTTATAAAATTTGCCTTGTTGTAGTGTCCGACTCGTGTCCGACTCGGTGTCCGACTCGGTGTCCGACTCGGGAAATTTTGTCCCCAGTAAAGTTGCCTACAGCAATGCAGGTACAGTAAAAATTGTCTGGTCTTAAATTTAAGTTGTGAATTTACCTCGCTTCCATCCGTACCTCTCCGAAAAGAAGATGTTTTGAAATAGTTTTTCTCTAACGTCAATTTAAAAAAATGGCAGCATATCCGCGGAGTGAATGATGGATATTGGGGCGAAGCATCCATCCGTCCATACGTTCTCGCCTCAGTCCATACATGCATGCGTCTGTGTGGCCGCCCGTGCGTCCATCCGCCCGTCCATGCGTGCGTCTGTTCGTGCGTCTGCACGTTCATCTGTGCGTCCGTCCCTGCTTTCGTCGATGCATCCGCTCCTGCGTCCGTCCATGCGTCCATTCGTCCGTGCAGCCATCCGTGCATCTGTCCATGCATCTGTCTGTGTGTCCGTTCGTCCCCCTAATCAACACTCCAAGTACCACTATCTCGCATCTTTTAATCATACATTCCTCATATAGAAGCACCACCATCCAGCGGACATTCCAAGGACTGAACGAGAGGAGGCACACGAACACTTTCGTACGGCTTGCGCTTCGTGTCTACTTCCCATCTTTAACCACCTCGAGTTCATGGTATATACTATTTCACTGTATTCATGGCACTGCGGCCCAACGCTCGCTAAAGCTTTCGAAAACCAAGGAGGTTACGCCCTGCGAGTATAACGTAGCAACCCTTTCTTGCCTTCTGTGAATTGTTGAACAATAAAAAATTCGCAGCGTGAGCGTTAACTAAAAGCCGAATTTTCCTGTTTCTCATTCTCTCTTAGCAGCCATTGGAATGTACATTGAGCACTATCTTTTATTGTTCAACAACGCGCAGAAGAAATCTTTCACCGGCACCACCTTGGAGGTCAAAATGTTACACTTGTTACACACTACTACAACTACTAAGAGGGACGAACGGGTGTCGCTATAAAAAGCTTCGCCGCTGAAAATTCGCAGTGTGGGCGGTAACTAGAAGTCGAATTCTTCTGTCTCTAATTCCCCCTTAGCAGCCATTGGCATGTACATTGAGCACTATCTTTTATTGTTCAACAACGCACAGAAGGAGTCTCTCACCGGCACCACCTTGGAGGTCAAAATGTTATACTTGTTACACACTACTACGACCGCCCCGAGGGATGAACGGGTGCCGCTATAAGGAGCTTCCCCCCTAAAGCTCGACAGATTTACTTCCGCGTCCACAGCAGGCACGCAGACGTGGCCTGCCAGTGCAAATTGTTAACAGGCTGCGTCCGTACGGCTGATGCGGACGCGTAGCTAAATCTGTATACTTTTCGGCTCGCTTATCTGCGATGGAAGCATACACATAAGCCAATCCGCCTCCAGTGTCTTTGCATTTCAAACAAACGTTCACTCAAGTAAACGGTACTCCGAGTTTCGCTTCAAAATATTCTTTCAGCAACCACGTCGATACCTATTTCAACGGGGACAGCGCCGTGCGCACCGCTGCTGCCTCGTATTTCATCGATGTTCCCTTAGAAAAGATAGTCCATAACTTTATCGCGATAACAATTATATAGACACTGTCGACTGGATTTTGCCACCGGCGTCAGCGTCGACGGGATTTACCGTATAGAAATACGTATTTTTAAATATTGAAACACCAGGAAGAAAATAATCCATAAAAAGACTTCTGCACTCGGAATCTAACGTGCGACCTATCGTTCTTGAGTGCGTGGTCTTTGTAAACCACTGAGCCTCGAAGGAGCGCCTCCTTTCACGTTTAACGGCTAATTATTTATAACTACCACTTAGTGATGGCGGCGCCTATCCTTGGGTAAATGGCATGATTTCAGCATTACCAGAGAGGTAGCGCATTGAGCGCACTCAACGTAAAGTTCGGTGGCCAGCTCTTCGCGATGCGCGGATGCGAGCTCATCTCCCACGCGTGCTTTGCTGCGCGGAGAAAGGGCCTTATCCGCGCAATAATCTTGTGCTCGGGGAGAATTGCGTGCTTTCGGCTTTCACCGGAATGATTGAGTTAAGTTGCCGGGCACGCAAAAGATTGCCTCGCTCGCTGGACAGGCCCCGTTTGCGAACAGAGGGCGCTTTTCAAACACAGCGAAGTAACATCTAGACCACTAGTTATTTCACACACTCGTATCTGTATCTGTGATTACGCTTCGTGCGTAGCTTTTTCAACAGTGCGTCAAGTGTCGAGCTGTAAACGTTGTTAGCTCTCCTGCTGTAAGTGTTGTTTTCATGCGTCATTTGTGCGTGAGCAGTGGGCTGCACGTTTCGATAAGTTTACCGTTCTCAGCGTTACATTCTAAGTAGTTGCTATCGCATTCATGGCTTCACAATTGCGTTGAAACTGTGACCTTTTTTCTTAAAGTTTATATGTTAAAAGTACCCATGCCTTTTTTCACCATTTCTGGGTATGAACTGTCAATCACCTGTGGCACCTACCCCAATACAAGTGGTGCGTACCGACCCATGGTTATATTTGAAGACGTACGCAACGTGTTTGGACATTATTCACCGACAAGTACTGAAGATGGGGTGAGTTGGTGCATGATGACATCTTAAGGTTATTGCGCAGCTCCGCTTAAGCTTGAAGAAAAAGAAGTTAGTGAAGAAGGGAAACATACGTGACATTCAGCGCTCATTCTGTCATCTGTGTTTCTTTTTATCACTAAATTTCTTTTCTTCACGCTCAAACATAGCTGCGCTATAGCCTTATGACTTCAAAAGTATTAATGTCATAATCAGAGAGTCGTATTTTTTCTAACCGTCTTACCCTCCTATAGTGATTCTGGTTTGCCCCAGGTCAAAAGGGTAATCCCGATAATATTCAGACTTGACAGACATACAGACAGACAGACAGACAGACAGACAGACAGACAGACAGACAGACAGATAGATATATATATATATATATAGATAGATAGATAGATAGACAGATAGATAGATAGATAGATAGATAGACAGATAGATAGATAGATAGATAGATAGATAGATAGATAGATAGATAGATAGATAGATAGATAGATAGATAGATAGATAGATAGATAGATAGATAGACGCACGCAAAGAAATGCTTCGCATTTAAAAGACCACACCTTCCCCTTAACTACAACATTCCAATATTTGTCATAGTTTCATAACAAAGAGAAAGTTTGGCAGATCCCACGTAGAGTGGGAATCGATGATATGCGAAGCACGAATGAGAAATGTTGATAGTCACTTTAAAATCAGGGACTTCCTTACGAGGTGAAGGTAAATGATACCGTACGTGACTTCCGTGTTATGATTATCATGATTGGATGTGCCGTTTACATTTGTCATCTATACACTTTACGTGATACCAAATTTTGTATATAGGAGCTAGCGAAACGGCCGCGAGCACGCTGTGAGCGTGGTATGTTGTTCATGTTTTTACATGACACGCGGGTCAGAATTATCTTGTTTGCACCAGTCATATATTTCGTCATCTATTGACGTCACGTAACACCAAATTTGGTATATGTGGAGCTAGCAAGACGGCCGCATGCGCATCATGAAAGGCCGAATATACTACAGTGTAGCGTTGGCGCGCGCACGCTGGGCACAGCGACGCTACGTTAGTAAAACGCGAGCACTCTGTAGTCTGACGCCAGGCGCAACCGGTGAGACCATCGTCCGTCGGCGCGGCCCGACGGCAACCAGCGCGAAATGCGACATGCTGCATATCGCGCCGATGCATAACGCAGACAACACTGCGTCTCCCTCTTTTTGTGACGGAGGGACACCGGACGTGCTGAAACGCGCATGCGACAAAGCAACGGAGCGTGGCGCGCGCCTGCGAGTATTAGGCAGGACAGCCACCTGGCATGGCAACGCCGGCGTGACGCGACGAAATGAACGCCGGAGAGCACGCGCAGCACGTGACGTCGAAAGGCATTGGTACCTTGACTTTGGCATGTAGTCATGTTCTCACATGACACGCATCACATGATTTTCATGTTTGCACCTGTCACATACCTTCTTCATCCATTCACGTACTGTATTACGAAATTTGGTATATGTCACGCTAGCGCAACGGCCGCGAGTGCATCATGAGCGTGGTATGTAGTCATGTTACATGTCCGGCATGTCATGATTTTCATGTTAGAGTCTGTCGCTTGCGTCGCCATGCAATCATACTATACCATACCAATTTTGCAACACGCCATGGGAACAAAACCGCCACAAGAGCTGCGGGACCATGAAATGTAAGTAATGACATTCACGACATAAATATCATGATTTTCATGTTACGACTAGTGAAATATGTTCTTCATACAGTCATGTTATGCCATAGCAAGTTTGGTATCGATACCATATTCGAAAAGGCCAGGAGAGCTCAAAGTCGTAGGCGGCTAGATAGATAGATAGATAGATAGATAGATAGATAGATAGATAGATAGATAGATAGATAGATAGATAGATAGATAGATAGATAGATAGATAGATAGATAGATAGATAGATAGATAGATACGCTCAAAGTCGCCGAAGTTCGCTAAGAAGTGCTTCACAGTAAAAAAACAGTTTAGTCTTGTATATTGTGAATGGCTTACCCACCCTCATTCTGTCATTTATATGTTTAATGGCGTTTAGTTGATACTTGTAGTAATGCAAGTACATTAAGAAGTTCACCAATGAAGAAAAGGCAATGAAAAATATGTTTTGACAATGCAGGTCTCCCCTCAGTGAGTGCAGAAAGAGTTTGAGACCGTGAGAGAGAGAAGAAACTTTATTCAAGTGTCCCTGATGGGGTCAAAGGTGGCGGGGGCCGGGAGACGGGCCCGTCTGTAACCCCCTTCCTCAGGCGGTGGCCAGGCCTTGAATCCTGGTGGCGTCTTCGGCCAGCCGGACCGCCCAGAGCTGGTCCTCCGGGCACGTGCTGAGCAGCAAAGCCTCCCATTGCTCGGCCGTGGTGATTGTGAATGTAGAGTTCATGCTGTGTTTAACTGAGTGAGTAGCTTCGGGGCAGGCCCATATAATACGGTCGAGCTCAGCGTTAGGTGCATCGCACGTTTTGCATTGTGGTGTGTGAATAGCGGGGTAAATACGGCTGTACAGCGACGGACAGGGGAAAGTGCGTGTCTGTAATAGATGCCAGGTAGTGGACTGCTGCTTACCAAGGCACTTGTCTGGTGGTGGGTATTTAGACTCTAGCCTTGCGGTAATACATTAAGATTTCTCCAAAGGTAATCATTTTGTCCCTTGCATTGCCGCGAAACTAGGAGACCATCATCTCTCGCTCAGCCGCGTCAGGTCGCGAGTGGTGGTGCTCTGTTGGATGACGCGCCCGGTGGACAAGAGCTCGGGCGGCATCATGAGCGTGTTCGTTCCCCGCGAGCCCCGAATTGCCCGGAGTCCAGATGATCTCAACGTGGCGACGACATAACAGAGGTGTACTTGTGAGAATTCGGAGCGCCGGTTGGGAGATCAAACCTTTGGTGATGTTGCGGATGGTAGTCTTGGAGTCGCTGATGATGCAGGATGCTTGGGTTGAAGCGTAGGTTAGAGCGATGGCTGCTTCTTCACCTTCTTCGGGTTCGTTTGCGCGATTGGTGCCAGTTGCGCTATTTATGTGCTGCGGCCTGGTGGCGACAGTGAGGGCCACGGCCCGATGCGTAGTATATTCACTGCGTCTACATACGCCACGTACGTGGCTTTCGCGTAACGCTTGCCTAGTTGCTTGGCGCGGTCTACTCGTCTTTCCACGTTATATTCAGGGTGCATATTGCTTGGTATGGGGGCAATCATGAAAGTGTCGCAAATGTCCGAAGGATTTGGGAGTTTCTGGTCAAAGTTGGAGACGTAAGGTATGCCGAGTGCGCACATGAGATGACGTCCTGTAGGAGTTTGGCCTAATCGTTCGTAGTGCGATATACGTTGGGCTTCAATGAATTCGTCTATAGTATTGTGAAGTCCTAGGCCATTGATTTTCGCATTGGGCGTAGACATGGGGAGATGCAGCGCGCACTTGTAGCAGCGCCTGATCATTATGTTTAGTTTTTTCTCGTCGGCGAGCGTAAGTTTCATAAATGAAGCAACGTAAAGGATTCTGCTTATGGAGAAGATGGTCACCAGTCGTATGAGAATGGCCTCTTTTATGCCGTGGTGTTCATTGGCGATGCGGGAGATGAGCCTAGTAGTCTGATGGACATGATGGTGTAATAGTTGCATTGTTTCGGAATTGCCGCTGTTCTGCTGAATGCGGAAGCCTAATACGCTTGAGACCGTGAGAGAAGCTACACCGAGTGAGAGATGCTAACTTGCATACCTTTTCATTGTTTCAACATAACATGATCTGCCGTCCTTAAATAACTAGCGCACGCTGTGCATTTTAGTTATACTGAGACCAACATCTCGCTTCATGCATTGACAGAAACACCCACCCATCAACAAGTAGCCTTTGCCGCAATGATGTTAATAGTGCTGTAAAGCACGCTTTATAGGCTTACTACCACAGGATTTTTGGAGCCTTCATGGGCGCACCTCCACCTTTCAGAGTGCTAAAAACCTTAGACCCACTGCTTTCCGCCACCCACCAGAACACAATATTTCCAGTCCAGGTTTTCCTGGCAACGGGGCGAGCAGATCAGCATGATGGTTCCCCTGGCCACTCGTTCCCACTTCGTCGTACTGCCCTGTACGTTGAAGCTGATGTCCAAGTTTGGGTATGTGGGGTATGCGGTGCGT
This sequence comes from Rhipicephalus annulatus, assembly GCA_013436015.1. Taxonomy (NCBI): domain Eukaryota; kingdom Metazoa; phylum Arthropoda; class Arachnida; order Ixodida; family Ixodidae; genus Rhipicephalus; species Rhipicephalus annulatus. The sequence continues at coordinate 312,171 of WOVY01003750.1, read as the reverse complement.
TTGACCACACCGCTCTAGACCTATCTACTGTGATGACACCATCCTTGCTCTAGGCACATCTACAAAAATATTGGAGTGAGATTGCTAAAGTGCTGCGTGACACAATGCCGAACAATCCGGAGACAGAGCGTAAGAATGTTGCGCTTCCTGACTTGCCTTAACTGACGGAAACGCTGGACTATGCAAGTGAAGTGAGATTGCTGGGAGCTGCGTACATCTTACTGAGTTCGCGAGGTGAGTGCCCGTTGTTTTGTGAGTGGACTGAGTATATCACCGCACATTTTCTGAATTGATTTGCTTTGTCGCACAATGAAAAACAGTCCGCGCAATGTAAACCGAACAACTTTTTGTTTAAGCCTACACAGCAAAAAAATAAAAAAATAGAAAGCAGCTTAGTTGGACTAGGTCAGGTTATGCGAGCGAACGCTTATTAGGTTATACTTTTTTTACCCTCGCTTTCGAAGTGCAGTTTGTGAACCGAACGATGTGGGTAGTTGAACCTGTCGTGCTTAGTGCACTCATTGCTTTTTTTTTATAAATTTCCAAAGCCGTCATCGCTCTCTATGCAAGAAACACCAGGCTCGTAAACCACCAACAAACGCTCGTATTCGTGTGCTTCTTTGATGGCAGATGCACGCTCTCCTGTGCTTTCACCTCGGACGCCGAGCAAGGGCATTTGGAGAGGTAGACAGACGAGCCTATGAAAGCGTTCTCTGTGGACTGGTGCACAACTGCAACGCCGCGGCTTGCCACTGGGTACCCGTTCTTCGCTTCAAGGCTATGCGGAAGTACACACCAAAGCACGCTAGACTATGCCATAAAGCTTCCATTTTAATAAGGCAGGCAGGCAGTGCCCACCTGCCCGCCTGCCCGCCTGCCCACCTGCCCGCCTGTCTGCCCGCCTGCCCGCCTGTCTGTCTGTCTGTCTGTCTGTCTGTCTGTCTGTCTGTCTGTCTGTCTGTCTGTCTGTCTGTCTGTCCTAAACACTTTTGTTTGTGTGCAATAAGGAAGCCGGTTGTTGGCTTATAGCTCAAATGAGGCCTGTGGGAGAGCGTCATGGTATTTCAGAATAGTTTTCTTTTTTTATTTCATTACCGCCCACAAAAAGGATTTGATACCGTGATCTCAGTTTTTATTTAGTGCATGTAGAGAACATGTGTATGGACTGCGTATGTATCCTTGGTGTCATGCATAACATTTCGCCATATTGCTTTATTGTAGGCCTACTGCGAGGACACAAGCTTCGAGCAAACGAGGTAGGATGGTTTGAAAAAAAACTAAGTCAAGATGCTATTGGCCTGGTGGGCGACCGATGGCGGCGCTGCGAACCGCGCTTGTATGACGTCAGTTCGAGGAGCCGCGTGCTCTCGAGGCACGGTGCCGTATAGGAACCACCGTCGTGGTAAAACTCACAATTGGTTATTTTGTCTGTTTTGGCTACCGACACTCTTCTAACAACTGTGGGTGTCTGCTTTTAACGCTAATTTTAAAAGTACAGCTCTTTGTTTCTTACAACTGCGGCCGCTTGTCTCCGCGGCAAGGGCTGCGCAATGGTGGAGTACTATTCTGTTCTTCTATACGATATGTGCCTCTATGAGGTTTCGCAACTATCCTAAGAACCTGAAGTTGAGGAAGAAGTGGATAGTGAAACTCAGAGAGGAAGAGCGCCCCACGCCCTAATCAACCGCGTGCAGCAAGCAATTTGCTGGCAGTGACGCTTGCTATATCCACCCTAAGCTACACTTCTTGGTTAGCTTTCAACTGCGTTTTGGCGCTTCGCCAGTACTTCAGCCATTCATTTCATGCAAGCTACAGTCATAGGCGATTTATACCAGGTGAGGCGCTGTAGAAAAACACACCGCGAAGGCCCGTAGAGAGGGAGCCGACGACGTGGCCTCCGAATCACCTCGAGCAGAGCCTGACTCTGCCTCGAGTAAGCGCGCCTCGTGAGCACAGCTGAGAGGCGCAGGACATTTCAGACTATAGCTTTACTTGGTTAGTGTACGTACGCAGTTTACTGATCAAGAGAAGCGCGCGCCTGGCGCACTGCTTACCATAATTTCATAAGCGAAACCTGCTGTCAGTGTTTACTACACATTCACTAAAGGTTGTCACATAACCTTTGTGATACTGTGCACGCTATTTACAATCAGCGATAGCTATATTTTATATTCTGATACCTGAGCGACGGCCCTGAGTGATATTAGTGTGAACTAGGTCACGAATGAACAAGCTCTTATTAAACAAACGTTACTCAAATAAACTGTGGTTATTTCCATAAAGCTAAGGGCTGCATTAAGGCGAAACTTCCCCCCTTTCCCGATGTCCCACCAGCACCTACCCCTCATGACTTTTCTTACTGCGATACAACATGGGCTTGCGCCCTGCCGACGTTCATAACTGCAATTCAAGTAAAATTATCCCAAATTTGGTATTTATTGTTGCTTTGCATTTGTAGTAGATGCCATGAACGGTCGATTGATTTCCGAAGCAGCAATTTGAACAGCTGCTCTGCAGAAATTATCTCAAATGTTGTTTGCGGATTCCAGAGGGGCATAAATAGCGATTCTTAAAAATACCCTTGTGGTCGCTGTCCCACACAATCTCTTGTTCATTGACACTATCGTTGGCCTGCAAAAAAATAATCTGACAAAAATGGCAGGCGTGCCCATCCCTTTAGGATGAAAGCTAACCTGCTTTTCACGAGCGCACGAAGCACACTGAGGCACAGAGCAGTACTTCACCATTGCACAGAACTAGATCGTCACGTGAACGTTATGTGACGGGTTCGCAAGTCCACGTGCTTTGAGGACCAGAGGCGCGACGGGGATGTGATCTTCGTTGACGGCAACAGGCTGCGCACGTTAAACAACGTGGCCTGCTTCGCACACCAACGTGCCATCGATGGCGAACCGCGACGTTTCGCTAGCTGTATCTACATGCTTGTAAAGGCTGGAGTAAGGCACGCTCATCGAAATTTCGAAACACCTGAGCTAATTAGTATCTCACGGCGGAATTGCAGAAGACGAGCGAGAACACTTGCACATAGTTTCACTTTCTGACCAGCAATGCGGTCGGTGGCATCGGCACGCTTATTGGGCATCTGGAAGGTTTCTTGGACTTGTCAATTGGGCTGCATTTAAAACAAATTCATAATTGCACTCGAAAACAGTTGTAGTGGGTGGTCGTTGAACCTCGCGAGCCTGTTCATTCGACAAAGTTCCCGCCCGAAGCAGATGATCCACGCATAGGAGCAGCGGCTGCTACAGCGCGGTGGAGAGCGTAGTCCACAAACTGACGTCACACACGAGAGGGCGCCACTTTAAGATCTCGAGGCCAATACGGACGTTGTTTTCAATAAAATCTGACTTGAAAAAACTCGGTTTCTTCCTTGTTACTCCCCCACCTTTTTCTTTTCTCAAGCCTAATATATATACAGGTTTGCGGAGTAGGTGCGATACGACTGAAAGCTCTACTTATTCTCGTTAATGCTAACCACTTGCATGTTTTAAAGACGATAGTCTTTTTTGTGTGTTTAAAAGTTTGATAATGATGTGGAGTACTTGGTACTCTACTGTGGAAGAGGAAGAAGACCACCCGCGCGCCTTACATTTTGGCAAGAATTTTTGTCTGTTGGTGTCTGTTCAATGACTCGGCCACTCGGCGAAGGTTTAAGCCCGCTCTCAGAGTCCACCCATCTTGATCAGCCAGCTGCGTTCATACTTGTGAACATTATAAATCGAAAAGCAAATGCTATGCATATTGGAGGCGTTACATCAAGTATACGCGAGTGTTAAGTGGTGTGTCTTTTTGTTTAGAAAATGCATACACAGGACACAGCTGTGTTCTTTGTTTTATTTGTGCCCATCAGTTTACCTTGAATTATGAAGCAACTTGCCCAGCTGCAAGTTTTACTGAAGCACGGAGATACACGGCCAAATTTTTTAAAGCAGTTCGTTCTACGGATTTGTTCGCAGGAAGTAAAGTTCCAGTAGTGATCTTTTTAATGCACAGAAACAATTAGTAGGATGGAAGAAAGAGGAGTTATGTGGCGTGCAGTGAACATCACGAGTTACGCGATTGTTTGATTCGCCTTCCCCGTCGTTACAGGCATCGTCATATAACATGGCATGATCTAGTACCCTGCACTGGAACTACTTTGATGTCCCTTTAGGCATAAGGTTGCTTTCGCTTCAGGAATGCCCGCTCAGACATTGAATTAGGTTCACAGTGATATTGACGTTCTCCCAATCATAAACAAATGCTCCCTAAACAACATCAATCGGCCAATGCGGTGGGTGCACCACATGCGTGAAAAAAAGCTGTTTTCATTGTACATTATACAAACTCAAATCAATGAACGTGTTTTTTTATATAAAAAAGGCGGCTAACGTCATGCTACAACCCCCCAGCTTCAAAAACTTGCTATATAAATAAACCAGCTCAGTTTTTGTGAAACCCATGCTACCTTCAGTGTAAAAAAGCGACCACAGACAACCATCAACGTGCACCGACACGTGTGCCTGCCTCTTAAGCCGGTGTCAAGCTACCAAGGCGAAGCTTGTCACTACCCTATGGTGTATTGGAATGAACGTGGAATGAACGAGGCGACCACGCAGCTTCTCGCCTGATGCTCTGGCGGGTGACAGTAGTGGCGGTGCTGTAGTCGCTTTGTACTCAAGATTTCAAGAGTGTCTGCATTTAGAGCGCGTGTGTCGTAGCCTGCGAAAGTGTGTAATGGCTCGTTTTTTAGCGCGTTTATTGCATTGCTGAGCTTTTGTCATTGTAAGCACACCTGCTTCGTGTCATGGTGCACGAGTGATTATGCAGGCGTCTAAAAATTTCGTCAAGGTTATCCCTGTTTCAGGTGCCTGCCGACTCTCAAAAGAGAAAAAGAAAACGACGTACAATCTAAATGTACACGGATCCGCCTAGCTGCTCACAGTGCTGTGCGGTTTCAAAGCAGTGCTTCAAGCCACGCTACATCATAAGTGGCTCGTGGTAAGAGGAAATAAATATCTAGGCCGCGATTAAAGCATACGCTCGTTTTGTCGTTTTGTCGGCAGTCTGCTTAGAACAAGTGAGTAACAATTCAGAGTACTAGGTACTCTTCTATGGGAGAGCTTTAAGCTTCCCGCAGGCTACATGCCTGTCTGACTTACTGGCTGTCTGTCTCTACGGTATTCTAAGCATACATCCTCATACGAGTCCACATGCGCTCTATTGTTTCACGAGAGACCCAGTTGAAGTGACGTTCTGCCAACGTTTGTGTTGGTGATGACTGTGTTTTATCGTGAATCATAATGCTTTCTGAAAGGCGTTTCTTGTTTTAGCCACGTGCTTTCTCGCTTACTGAGCATCGGTTATGCAAGCTACGAGTGCTTATAGTACCAAGAGGCCGAGCCACGGAGCCCAGCCGAAGGAATGCATTTACCTGCGAGTGACTAACTCTACGAGAAAGCTGTTATTCCAAGTATAGTGAAAAAGTGCAGGTATATATAGCCCATTCATTATTATGCCTAAATTTGCTATAACTTACGATTGCCAGGTTATATTGTGCTGCTTTCCAAATATTCTGTTGGCGTAATGGCAATGTAAGCCTGCAAATCGCTTGTTCGTAACTATGCTTTGTATTATAAATATATTTTTCAAATTGCCAGGAAGTGTCACAAAACAAAGAAGCGTAGACAGGTGATGGTGTGTTATGTTTTGCAAGATATATATATTTATATATATATATATATATATATATATATATATATATATATATATGGTCACATGCCCCCACCCCAAAAATAATATCCTTGCAAAGCCCCTTAGCTGAGCTGCTGTTTATGCGCGGTGCACCTTTCGTCTGACTACGTCTCACTTGAAATATTTTCGGAACCTCATACTGTAACAAAAAAAATCCAATTTACACTGAGTGTTTTAAAGAGCTTAGTTATGCTCAACTTCGCCAACAGTAATGTTCGGCGCAAGGCTTTTCGGCATTTTTTTTAGTGGAGGGGGGTGCAGTACAGCTAATTTAATTCGACAAATGGGGGTCTAAATTTGGGTTTATATATGTTTAGTATCCCCTGAAATGCCGAAGCATGAAAAAATTTCAGCGTGGGGGAGGTTCAAATTTCCTCCCTCTCTATTTTTTAGGACCTCCTGGTTCGGCATGCTTTTGACAGCCTATTGTAACTTCCAATAAATATGACTGTTCACATCTCCGAGGCAAAGTTCTCTTCAAACATTGCCTTACCAGCTGTTTTAGACCACGCTATTTTGCGGATGTTAACAGTACAAATGTACTTTGAAGCACTTCTAAGTTTGGATAATGCATGTAATAATGTCGAGATTACAAAGTTCTACTGCACCCATCAGGAATTGTTTTCTTACAGTTTTCATGCCTATAGCAACCATTTTAATGGTTTAATCTTAAGAAAATAAACATTTTTTGATCCCTCAAAAGGGCTTTATGAAGCTGAAACTCGGTACTTTGGCGTATCAACCCTCAAAGGTTATGACAGCATGGGCAAAACACGAACGACGGGCAGGCACAAAGAAAGCTGCATCAAAAGAGCACGCCGGGAAAGCCGAAGTGCGTAGCAGTTCTTGCGTGCAGTGCGCTGTGCTTTCAGTGCTATTCAACTGCAGCGCTGGTGCTACGTTCTGCACGGAAGGTATCAGGCAGCGAGGCGCGTTCACGCCACTCAACAGGCACAGAAAACTCTACCCCAACAGATGGAGACGCGGACATGGCGGATCCCCAGAAAACCATTTACTTAATACTCGCTAACATTAGGCCGCATAATAACGTTATGTCCAGTGTGCTTCACAGCGGCTCGTTTTGACGTATTTTGTCAAGTTTAATGCGTGTAGTTGCTTAACAACCTCCAAAAGCATAAAATTGAAGCCTATTTATTGACTTTTATGCTGTAGTGCGGTTATGGACACGATAGAGCTAGTAGCTACTATAGCAGCGGTGCACTTGAGACCTCCAACGTTCGTGTGTCGCCATGGTCTACAGCAGATCAAGTGTACGTGCATGTCAAGAAACTGAAACATCTATGAACAACAAGAAGTTTATCCAAAGGTTGCTAACCAGAACAAACAAAATGAAAGGCCAGAACAACGTAAAATACCGACATTTATTCACCCATCAATGAAAATAAATACGACAGAATAAACGTTAACTTAACAAGAACAAAACGGAACACTGTTAACCAGAAAGAAATAGAAGACCACAATTCATGATCACACTCACTGCTTCGCCCTATCATAAGCATTGATTTTGTGGGTATGCTTTGGTTTTATCCATTCATTTCATTTATTGATACCAGAGAAATCTCACATGTAAAGAGTAAGCGCGGAAATTCTGTTGATGAAGTGCACCTACGTTGTCGAATAATTTGTACGATTATGAACGAGCATATATATTTTTAATGTCTTCAAAACTTCCCCACGACGTATAGAGAATTTGGAGCACAAGTGTGGGGGTATTCTCAATTTGCGACAATTTAGGCGACACGGGGCTGCATGAGTGAGAGCATAGAATGCTAGGTTTTCGACTATAGTTCACCGTAACCTGGTATCGACAACTTCTGCTACCTTTGACAAACGCTAACGCTGCGCCACACCATAGAAAGCCCTTAGAAGCCCACTAGAGCGTTCGGCACACAAGTTATCCCTTCGTACAACGCACGTCTTCTTCTCTAGGGCTTTGCACGTCAACCCGTTTTGTCGTGCGCAAGAGGCATGCGTTGAAATGCCACAAGAAGCGCGAGCTATAACGAGGCATAGCAGACGCTCACTGGCTCTCATCGAGTAAAACTTCTTGGACCGATCTTTCTTTCACTCGCCTTCATCCTTTCTCCCTGTATCATTTACGCCGACAATGATGACGCCATGGACTCAACGGAGCAACAGGGCTTCTAAGAGCTGCGCTCCAAAATTGGGAGGATGATCGAGCTTCGCCTTCGAAAGTAGAACGTGGTAACGTATCGGATCTCGTTTGCATCACCTGCTCAATCGCTAGCACAGCTTCATCTCTCGGTGGACACCTTCATGATTTGAGAAGGAAAGCAACATTTGTGCGTAGGCTGTTTGAAACTATCGAAGTATGTTTTGAATAAAAACATGAGGACGCTGACGACAAGCGATTGACGTTTTGACCCCGAGAACGTATACGTCTTGTTCGCAACTTCGACAGGAGCCATGCTCACGACTTTGACATCGTGAACGTGATTCTCGTACAGGACATCAGTTTTTTATGGACGTCGTCCTCACCTTTTTATTCAATGATTCTTCGCGAGCAGACGGGTGTCCGTCGAAGCCTTGATTTCGGCCTACGATGCCTACTGGAAGTGGAATTCTGAAGAGCCTGCTACGCCATAATTATTCCTTTTGCGAATGAGTTCCCTTGCGAGTATGCACACTGTGTTCATGCTGTTGCTGTGACCTTATATTTGCGAGTCTTTAAACCGACAATTCAATGCAGAATTCGCGTGCTTTGACCAATGGCGCCATCGCACACTTCTGCCATGAAATATTACAAGTTTTAGAGGGGTTCCTAGCAATAGGTAGTATATCTATGGGTTTATTTTTTCAAACAATTTCAAGCAGGGGCATGGTTTTGTGGTAGAAGACGTGCTTGTAACGTAAAAGTTGATTTTCACTGAATCCAAATATTTGATAATGCTTTTTTATTTGTATCACTAATTTTTTCTCATTGACAACGCGAATTTTTTGCTGGCAACCAAGTTCTTTAACGCAATCGTGTCGAATTAACCCGTCAGACCCTATTCTCGATCAGCCTTAGAAGATGCGCGAGCGTCAGTAATGCGACATACTTATTGTTCGTAGAGAAGCTTGACGCAATTAGGAAAGAGAGTGAGAAGGCACCCTAACAATCACAGTTTGGCAATGAATATAACGTATCCTGAAAAGAAAGCTTTTTTTTGGCCTGTATGCTTCGACTTTTTCTACTGCAAGTGATTTCGAGTGATCACACCAGAGGTACTCGTACAACTCGACTGGGATCTTTAATGTGCACCGTTTAACAGCATCTTGAGTTGAATTTCAGAATACGCAATGATTCAGTCGTTGCATTATAGTATGCCTCCGCTGTTGTCTACTTGGAAGTAGTAGCGACATTGAATTTCGAGTTTTGGTGAACGAAATTGCTGTAATTGTCAAATTTTTCCAAATTAAAACAAAATTTATAAACGCGGGAAGTTGTCATGGCTGGCACGCGAAAAAAAATTGAAATGCGTTCTTTCATGCGATTTGTGAAAATGCAAGGGAATTTTGAGGAAAGGGTGAAAAATTTAGAAAAAATGAATCGCGGAATTTTTTTCGCCAGAGGCAGAAAACGCGGCCTTTCACATCTCACCGACATTCACAACCTCGTCGAGAGAGCAGCAACAGAAAGCCTCGCCATTCGGGCAAGCGTTCCCATACACACATGTATGACTCGTTCTCTGCAGTCTCCTCACATCGGGCGCCGTTTGTGAATAGAGTCGCCATACTTTCTTGGTCCGCGCGTGCCCTCCACGAATCAGAAGCTTCCAATTCAGCGTCGCTGTCACGTGTGCGACTTCAAAAGCCATCGTCTTCGTTGTCGGCGGCAGAAGTGTAAGAGTACGCTTCTCTTCGGCGGTCTTTTCACATAGCTTCATAATAGGAAAGCGGCGCAGAAACTTATTGCGCATGCATATATTTAGCGATGCGCGCTTGCGGACCGCTCTGTACCCTCCGAATGTCGCTCCAACCAAGATACACGCCACGTCTACATTCGAGCACCAACAAGGAGAAGTTCAAAGAGAAATCCTCACCATTTTTTTCTCTCCCTCTCCAGCCAAGCATCTTCCTTCCCTATTTTTTCGTCCCGTATTTTTCTTTACTTCAACAGCCTACCGTGACTGCGCGCGTGCCACGGGAGTTGAATGAGGCCGGTGCCACTATCGGGCTTTAAGTGCAGAAATGAACGGGGGATAAACGAGCGTGCAAATGCACTTATTTATTTATTTATTTATTTATTTATTTCCAATACTGCTGCTCTCATCTGAGAGCGTAGCAGGAGGGCAATACAAAAAGTGCAATATATAAAACATAAAACATTTCAGGAACAATGAAATATCTAATAAATGTAAAAAAAAGAGGTTACAATAAATATAAGGCAAGAACAAATAGCGTTTTTCAAAATATATACAATGAATACATTTATCACACTATTGAGACAGGCCTGTAGTTATATCCTTTCTGTGTCGAGGATTAGTTGCTTGTGCCTTCAATTTTATTAACAAATTCCGAGAGTGATTTGGTGTTTGTGATCGATGGATGTACTTGATTCCATTCCCTAATGGCAAGTGGAAAAAAAGAATGCTTGAAGGTTTCATTACTATATGAATATTCTGTTAGTATATTGGGATGCTGTTGGCGTGTAGGTCGGGTTTCGGAAAACGAAATGTACTTCGACACGTTTATCTTGAAACTGTTGTGAATTATCTGAAACAAGAATTTTAAGCGGGCTTCTTTCGCCCTTTCTAGCAGCGTTTTTAGATTGGATGCGTTTAAAAGGTAAGTTGGGGAGTCAGTGCGCCTGTACCTGTTGTGAATAAATCTTATCGCTTTTCTTTGCACTGCTTCCAGTTTCCTTATGTTAGTCTTTGTATGCGGGAACCAAACCACGTTGGCATATTCTAAGATCGGTCTTATAAATGTCTTATAGGCAAGCAGCTTTATTGGGGTGGGAGCTAGTTTTAGGCTTCTTTTAAGAAAAAATAACTTGCGTAGTGCTGCTGCGGAAACGTTATCTATGTGCTGGGTCCAGTTAAGGTCCGAAGTAAGCGTCACCCCTAAATATTTATGTTGGTTACTTTAGGTAGCATGGTGCCGTCGACTGCATAGTTGAATATTGAGGGCTGTTTCTTTTAGTTATTGTGATCACAGCGGATTTTTTTACGTTTATTGACATCTGCCATTGTTTACACCACTCGGATATTGTGTTTAGGGAGGCACTCAGCGCAAGGTGATCTGTATGGCTATTGATTTCCTGATATATAACACAATCGTCAGCAAAAAGTTTTATGTTAGAGTCGATGTTTGTTGCAATGTCGTTGATATAGATTAAAAATAACAATGGTCCAAGAACTGATCCTTGTGGTACGCCTGATGATACAGAAACGGTTTTCGATGTAGCTTGTTCAAAGAATACGAATTGTTTTCGATTGAGCAAAAAGTCCTTAATCCAACTGGCGAATGAAGTGTTACCTAAGATGGCTTCCAATTTCGCAATTAATTTGTTATGGCAGACACTGTCAAATGCTTTTGAAAAATCTAATAGGACCATATCTGTTTGACTGCGGCGATTGAGGCTATGTGCAAGGTCATGTACAACTTCGGTCAATTGTGTAATAGTTGATAAACCGTTTCGAAATCCATGCTGGTTGGGAGAAAAAAAATGTATTTGTTCAAGGAAAGATGTGATGTGTTTAAAAATAACATGTTCTAGTAGTTTGCACGATGTACTTGTAAGAGATATAGGTCTATAGTTTGATACCAGGACTTTATCTCCGGATTTATGTATTGGTATGACTTTAGCTAATTTCCAGTCAGACGGTAATTTAGCGAGCTGCAAGGATTTCCTAAAAATTATTCCGAGATATTTACTACTCCATTCCGCGTACCTTTTAAGAAATTCGTTCGGAATGTTATCGGGACCACTAGATTTCCTGGGATCAATTTTCAATAAAAGATTCATGACACCGGCATCTGTAATGATTAGGTCATCGATGTTCGTGGTAATGCGCGAACTAATAGAGGGTACATTTTTATTTTCAGCTGTGAATACAGACTGAAAAAAGTTGTTAAATGACTCAGCTTTATCTTGTTTTTCTTTTGCAGATAGTTGTGTCACTGCCCCCTTTACACTGAAATGTTTCCAGAACCTGCGAGGGTTATTTGCAAGGAAACTCGGCAGAGTTACGTTAAAGTAATGATCTTTTGCCGCTTTGGTTTTATCTCGTAGATCAGTCTTAGCGTTCTGCAGTTTTAAAGTTATCGACTGGCTTTGGTTATTTTTTGCTGTTTTACGAAGACGATTCACGCGACGTTTTGAGTGAATAACTTCACGCGTGATCCATGGGTTTGACCTCTGCTGTTTTCTAGTTTTTTGGGGAACATACTTATCGATACAAAAAAATATAATTGATTTGAACTTAATCCATAGAGCGTCTATGTCACATGATGCGTCCGACGCGAGTTGTGAAAAGTTGGCAAACTCGTAGTCTAAGTGTGTTAGTATGCTGTTGTCGTCTGCTCTTTGAAAGTCAGCAATCACAGACACTTCGTCACGATTGATTTGGGTATTGCTAATAGGTAGAATGCATAGCGGTATATCGTGGTCCGAAATGCCTTCAATAATACTCGATTTAACGGCACTTATCGGGAAGTGTTGGCTGAGAAGGATAAGATCCAGGATGTTTTTAACGGCACCTTGTGTGCGCGTAGGCTCAGTTACGATTTGTTGAAGGTTAAAGGCAAGCATAATATCAAAGAGAGCTTCAGAGGCTGCTGACGAGTGATGCATAGTATTCCATTCTATGTCAGCAAGATTGAAATCACCCATCAGCAGTACTTTCGAATTTCTCACATTTTGATGCATGAATTCTTGAATGGCCGATATACTTCCACGACCCGATGACGGGCTCCGGTAAACACACCCAATGAACACAGTCCCTGAGTCACACGTGAGTTTACAAAAGACTGCTTCAGCTTCTAAATTGTGCGCCAAAACGTGGAAGGAAAAGCGATTCTTTATCAGCAGAGCAACACCACCCCCTCGCGTCAGACGGTCCTTGCGGATTACAGAATAACTTGGGGGAGCAATTTCAGAGTCGTACACGTCAGGGGAGGCGGCTTGAAGTCGTACACTTCAAGCCGCCTCTAGTACTTTTTTTTGTACATCTCTCTTTTTCTTCTTTTTTTCTCCCCACCCAATTCAACGCAGCGCGTGCAATGCGCCCGTCATTATTCGCCCGGTCCTCTCTTGTAAATAATTCGCCCCGATAGAGTTCCCTGAAAAGAGTCCAGAGCGGCCCAGGCGAGCGAGCAAGTGCTCTCTCCGGGGGAAGGCCACAAAAGCATTCCCTCTCCCTCATTTCTCCCCAATGCATTTCCCGTTTTCCTCCTCGGCAGCCCCTTTCCCATTCTTTTGGTCCGTCTAGCCGCGTGTCGGCTGGCAGAGCTGGATGACGCAGGGTGCTACGGCCACGACATGAAGAGAGAAGGGGGCGCGAGCATTGTATTCTTTGCATATCTTTCGCGACGGACATTTTGCCCTGAATAGGCGGGGTGACTGTGTGAGTGCACCCGACGAAAGAAAAGGGACCTCTCTCTTTCCCGTTTCGGCTCCTGAACCCATTGTGGGCCGTGTAGGCAATATTAAAGGAGAGATAGCCCCGCAAATTTATATGTGCGCTGGCGGGCGAGAGGAAAAGAGACGCGGCTGATGCTGGACTCCGTGGCTGCCATCGCCGAAGAAAGGGCGCAGACCCCCGTGCCTTTGCTCCGGACCGGGGCTTTCTTATACTCCTCGCTGAAGGCAAAAGCATAATAATAACTCCGCACTCTGGGCTCTTCAGTCGTTGCGGCCGGCCACTAAACAATGGAAGCACCGAGACTACCGCTGCGTTTCGGCTTTGCAGAAAAGAATGGGACGAACACACTCCTTTTGATGCCACCGGCTCCGCGCAGGAAGGTCGAGAAAATCGGCCTTATCTCATTGTGTTCGGAATATGTGCCCATATATTCTTAAAAGAAAACACAAGAGCCCACTGAGAGATCTAGCTTGTAAGTAACTTGTTCGGGAAAAATCTCTGGTCGTGGCATCCCAACGGTACTATCATATAAAGACGTAATAAAAAAATGGCAGATCCCACGTACTGTGGGAATCGGTGATATGCGAAGCACGAATGAGGAAGGTTATTATGTCACTTTAAAATGAGCACAACAATACGAGGTGGACGCAAATTATGCCATATATGACTTCCATGACATGATTATCATGTTTGTATGTGTCATTTACCTTTGTCATCCATTCACGTCACGTAATACCAAATTTCGTATACGTGGAGGCAGCGAAACGGCCGCCAGCACGCTATGACCGTAGCATTCAGTGATATTTTACATGACACGCATGTCATGACTATTATGTTTGGACTTTCTGTTTGCTTTCGTTGTCTATTCACGCCACCTGCCACCAAATTTGGTATACGTGGAGCTAGTGAAATGGCCACGAGCACGCTATGAGAGAAGTATGTAATCATGTATCACATGACCCGCATATCAAAATTATCATGTTTGGAGGTGTCATTTACTTTGATCTTCCATTCACGTCACGTAATACCAAAGTTGGCATATGTGAAGCTCGCGAAACGACGGCTAGCGCACTATGAGCGTGTCGTGTAGTTATGACTAGTCTTAACATTAAAATTATGACATGCATATTATGATTTCTACGTTAGGGTCTATCAGTTATGTTCGCCATGCAGTCCCGTCATACCATACCAGTTTTGCCAAATGTCACGCGAACGAAACCACCGCAAGAGTAGCAAACTATGAAATGTAAATCATGACATTCCTGACGTACATATGATTTCATGTCACAATTTGTTAGTTATGTTCGGCATAGAGTCGTGTTATGCCATACCAATTTTGGTATTTATACCATTATCGAGACAGGAGAGCTAAAAGTCGTAGGCGGATAGATAGATAGATAGATAGATAGATAGATAGATAGATAGATAGATAGATAGATAGATAGATAGATAGTCCGATAGATAGATAGATAGATGGATAGATAGATAGATAGATAGATAGATAGATAGATAGATAGATAGATAGATAGATAGATAGATAGATAGATAGATAGATAGATAGACTCAAAGTCACCGAAGTTCACTAAAAAATGCTTCGCACTCAATAAAATAGACCACGGGAATTCTGACAGCAAGCGTTAAAAACACGTCACAACGTGACAAAACATACCTGTATACCTGTGAGCTTAAAATGATACATAACAGGTCATTATACGCTTCGTCAGTACGTGAGACATTTATAACTGGCATGAAGATTTACTACTTTTTTAGTGCTCCAAGTAATATAAGGCTCCAAATGCACCATATGAGCTTGGGTCATATAGTACAAAAATTGAAAAAGAAAGTTCGTAAAAGAGCAACAAGGCACATTTATTCCGTTCGGCCCTCTTCCATTTTTGCACTCAGGGGCCGTAGTTTGTGAAGTCCTTATCAATTCTTATTACCACAACCTAAACATTGACTACAGCGAGATCTTCAATCGCTACAAGGTGAGTCGCTTATACAAGATAATCTTGAGACACACAAGAAAGAACGGTAGGCATGTGGCTCATTGCTTTTCTTGGTTCTATTGGTGGTAGGTGTCCTCTATTCAATATTTTGCTTCGCTCCCACCCTCTTTGTACTCTATTCATAGGAAAATTAGGGAGTTCTAGTGATTTTCCTCTTACGCAGGAGATGCTGCCTTAGATCCGTGCCGAAGGCTTTTTAGCCAAACGCACTTAGTCACTTGCATCCGAACGGCTCCATCTCTTCGCCTTCCCTCCCAGCGACTCTTTCCATAGTGTTCCCTTTCCCCAGCACCCCTAGCACTCCATGGGCGGTTATCAGTAGCCTGCGGTTCCCGTCCCGGAGCAAACGGACGGAACGAAATTTCTCGCGGCCGGAAATGAGAGCGCCAGTGTATTGTCTAGCAGTGGTGATGGGGGATCTCCTTTCATGCATGGGCTGCCCTTCTTTTTTTCTTTTTTAATCTTATATTGATGCACATCTTTAAACTGGATCAGTTTTAGTTTCCCGCATCCGAACCGCTGGGTTAGCTTTTCCCATTAAGCGGGGCCCGTTGAGGAGACACCACGTGGAACGAAAGGCAAGAGGCATGCAAGTACAGCATGTTGATAAATGATGAATTGGCACTTATTTGAATAGTTTGTTTGTTTGTTTTTTGACTTCTTCGTGGGAAAAGGCTGTGCTATGATTTTTTTTTATTTCGCTTGCGGTAGCACTTTCTCACACTGTGCGTATACTTTCCGTCATTCTTTTAACTAACAGAGAGAGTATGACAACTTTGCTATAATCTGTGATGTCGTGCACCGAGTGTTTCGCGTTGCACGTAAAAAAAAGAACTCTAAAAGATTACTCAAGAAGAAATTAAGTTGTTTGAACGATACCATTTTTGCTCGACAGTAACGCTTTCATGACGCAGCATTACGCTCATGCACGATAGAACCACGCACATGAATTCCGAGTGACCATATTACCACAGCGTGTTCATATGGTTTCCCTTCACAAACGTTTGTGAGTGTGTCAACGCACCTACCGTATTTTTCGCTTGACCGGCAACCTTTTTTCTAGCTTAGAAGGGCCCCACCTTTCTTGCTAAGGTACAACGTCGGCTGAATATACGCTAACTATTTAACCAAACAGGTACAACTAAAGAAAGATTTTGAAAGGGTGGAATTTTTTTGGCGTCATTAAAACCTTCCCTAATCATGGCACAACTCGAGTAAGCATCTGTCTCAGCAAATGCCTAATGATTTAATAATACTGGTTAGTCAATTTTGTGCCCACGGTATCATGATATGATTATGAGCGACGCAGTAGAGGAGGGCTTACAAAATTTCGACCACCTGATGCCCTTTAACGTGTACTGGCGTCGCACCGCACATGGGCCTCTACCATTTCGGCTCCATCGAAATGCGAACGCAGCAGCTGAGATCAAACCTGCGACCTTCGGGCCAGCAGACTAGAGTCCAAGCCACGGAGGTGGACATATCTAATCACATGTTTAGGCGGCGACAGTGATCGACCAGATACCATGGCAACACAATGAAGCGTATTATTTCTCAAAACAACGGAAATGTTACTGAAGATAGGGATTTCTCGCTCTAGTGCGAGATACTAGGTTGATTTCATTTATTATTAAGTACACATATAGCACCGACTCTGAGGCACCTGGCTTCAGAAACTCAACTACCACTATTCATGCGGAATAGGCAATGCTGCAATACAAAATGCACACAGCCAAATTATAATGAATGAACAGTGAGAAAGGGATAGAGAAAAATATATATTGCTATTTTCCTACGTCAAGAAGCCCCTCGTGTTCTTTTGAGCGACTGGGGCAAGGCATTTCTCTCAAGCACGCTCAGTGAACTTCTTCAAGCATCAAAAACAGTTCATAAAACAACATCTAGCTATCACCCACAAACCAGTGGCTTAACGGAAAGATTTCATCGCACGCTGTGACATGCTGTCCATGTATATCCGACCGGACCATCGCAATTGGGATGCCATACTTCCCTTTGTCACGTATGCATATAATACGTCAGTTCGACGAACCACAGGCTATTCTCCATTTTTTCTAGTATACGGACGCCAACTGAAACCACCACTCGAAGTTTTATTCTTTTCTGGCCCCTTCAACTCTTCACCATTCGTTTGCGACCAGTTTCTGTCCCGTGTTGCTCGATGCCGTCGTCTTGCCCGTGTAAACACCGAAGCTAGCCAAGAAGATCGCAAACATCGTTACGATGCCACTCAACGCGTCGTTCTCTACCGCCCTGGCGACGATGTACTTCTATGGACTCCTGCGCGAACGCCTGGCTTATGCGAGAAGCATGAGTCACGCTATCTTGGCCCCTACAAGGTTGTCGAACAGACCTCACCGGTGAACTACCGTGTCAGACCTGTTCATGCCCCCAGTGACCAACGCTGCTGCGGGACTGAGATTGTGCACGTTTCGCGTCTTAAGCCCTATTGTATGCGTTCCACAGCGGAATTCGCGGCCAGGCTGGCCACTTTCGTCGACGGGGGAAATTAGTGTAAGAATTCATTGGACGTCATCTTCCTCATCTGTCAATAACCATCATCATTCTTCGTTCCGCTATTCTTCATCATCGGCGCCATCTTGCTGTTGCTTTAATAAAGCATCAGCTGGACCGTGGCATTTCAATATATATATATATTTCAAATAGTCCCCCCCCCCCTTTTTGTATGATGCAAGTGTTTCTTTTAAAAGGGCAGAAGAGATAGCAAGCGAGCCATTGTCGAATGTCCTCAATCCAGAGTATATTCTCGTTCAGAAAGCGCTATTGTCACAACTGTGTTGATTGGCAGCGCGACTAACAAAGGAGGCCGTGCTACGGGAGCAGGTGCGAGAGTAAGTCTCGAAGAATTGCGCTTTCAAAAGTATGTCGCTGAGCAAGCAAGCCACGTTCTCGTTTGGATCACCTCGAAAACGGGGTCTTTTCAGACGACGAAACGCAATCATTGATCGCCTCAGCCGCTGAATGTGGTAGAGAGAGAGGCGGATGAAGACCTTTGAATAAAAAGAAAGAAAAAAAGAAAGAAGGAAAGAATAAAGAAAGGAAGAAAGAAAGAAAGAAAGAAAGAAAGAAAGAAGGAAAAAAGGAAAAGAAAGCTAATGGGCATTCGTAGGTGCAGTCTTAGTAAGCGAGCTGGGACAATTATAGGAGCTCTGAAATTTTACCTTAACGCTTTGTAGCTGCTCAGTTTACGAGCGAAAATTTCAGTGAGACCCAGTTAATAAAACAAGTGATCCTCTTGGCGTTACATCTGATACTGACCATGGTACAATGAAAGGGTGAATGTCTACAGCGGAAGGAGAAATGTTTCGGAAAGCAAACACACACTGTGATAAGTACATGAAATAATAATAATAATAATAATAATAATAATAATAATAATAATAATAATAATAATAATAATAATAATAATAATAATAATAATAATAATAATAATAATAATAATAATAATAATAATAATAATACCATAAATCTTATCAAATCAATAACAATAAAAGCAATAATGTTTCATTTTTATGGGCTGATACCCCGCTATACATCATTATGAGAGACGCCGTAGTTGAAGGTTCAAGAAATATCGACCATCCGGTGCGCTTTAACGTACACTGACATCACACAGTGCACGTTAGAGAACGCCGGATGGTAATAATATAGTGCGCATGGTTTGGCAAAACTTGTAGACATCACTCAGACTCACTCATGAAATATATTTTGAGCTTTGCACCCACTCGAACTCAGACTCACAAAACTTTTCATGAGCCGAACTCATTCGGACTCCCGCTCTCGAAATTATTACTGACCTTTACATACTCAGACTCAAGCTCATGGCTCTATCTGAGTCTGAGTGAGTCCGAGTGAGTCGACTGATGAGTGAGTTCACCGATCTATGCTGTGCATGCGCTAACTCAAAGGTTGCAGGTTCGATCTTGGTCGTGGCAGTCGCGTTTCGATGGAGGTGATAAACTAGAGTGCCCGTGTACTGCGCTATGACAGTGCAAGTTAAGGAACATCACATGGTCTGAATTCCTGCACAACGAAGTCTCTCATAAGCATATCGTGGTCTGAGGACATAAAACCCCTAATATTATTAAGAGATAACTGAAAAATATTCACAGCATATCCACGGAAGCAATGATGAGTGGGGCGAAGCGTCCGTCAACCCATCCGCGCTTCCGTTTGGTCGTCCGTTCATCACTCCGTACGTGCTCCGGTTTGTGCGTCTGTTCTTGCGTCCATCCGTGTGTCCATGCGTTAGTCCATCCGTACGTGCGTTCGTTCGTGCATCCGTTCGTCCGATCGTCCTTGTCTCTATCTGTCTGTCTGCTTGTCTGCCCGTCTGTCTGCTATCTAGTGAACGCTTCAAGTACTGCCATGTCGCGTCTTTTTATCATGTATTCATCATACACAAGTAAAGCCATGCAGTGGACAATCCAAGGACTAAACAAGAGTACGTACCACACTTCTGCTGTCAGCAATTTTTTAACACCAAGAGCACGATGACGACCCCGTGCTTCGTTTTTCGTAACATGTGGTATGTGTCCGAGGGCGAATATGTGCAACTGCTATGCGGGTATGTGCCGCAGGTTACGTACTACGACAACGGGACACACAAGCCACGCCATAAGGAGCTTCGCCCCAAAAAACTTTGGTGAACCATGGGGATGAATAAACTCAATGATAAGCACCGAGGCCGCACGTTTCGGCATTTGGCTACTATACCGTCTGTACGGAGTGCTTTGGCAGTGTTTAGTTTTCCTTTTTATTGCAAACGTTTCTTTTCACGTTAGATAAGATCAAGTCAGTGAACAGCATAAGTTTTTTTTTTTCGTAACCATACCACGCAGGGTCCCATATAGCGTGTTCTTTCTATGAGCTAATTAACAAGAATCATCTGACAATCAAACAAAGGACAGTGAAGAGAACGTTACTCGTAGTAACTGTCATACGAATACGAAGCAATTAAATTGGGCGAAAATACCGCAAGGGCGTGAACCTCCAAATAACGGGTTCGATTCTGTACAGTAGAGCAAAGGTGGCGATCATGTTTCTGTCAATTTGATCAGGTATATGTGTGCAATTAAACCATTAAATGATATTCAGCGCTGCTTGTAGCCACGACTGCGCACTTTTTTTGTTCTACCTGCTGGTGCTGCATTGCTGAAAATTGTTTCTTTGTCGGTTTTTTATTATTCACGTTTATATTGCAATTACTTCAAATAACATTCCCTACACAATTGTTGGAGTGATTTTCGATTGGTCCTCACTGAGGTTCCGTGCAACAGAGAAAAATGAGCCCTTAAATTTCCTACTTCTTTCCCTCTTTCATAGTGAGGGCCTTCTTCTGGCAGAGTAGGTGCTTTCCGGCTGTATTCGAGGGATTATACCTAAGAGGCCAGCTCGTACAGAGATGACGCGCTGCATGACACCAGCAAGCAAAAATAATAAACCAAAGTGATCCCCACTCGGCGTCAAGGAACAAGCGGCGCTTCCCATGCTTAAATGCACAGATATAAGCGAGATACGAGGCACGTCATGCACCTGAGCACTTTTAAAATAGCAACCAGCATAGTTTCAAGTTCTCGATGATAAACACACTTCACCTAAACCAGGCCTGACTACACGTACCCGTGGCAACGCGTCTATTAAAAATGGAAGACGAAGACTGTCTTGCGCCACGCGTCTATCATGAAGAGGATGGAAATATCCAAATCAGTTGTTCTATAATTTGCCGTCTCTACTCTGGGCTACAGTCACAGGGATGTTTACTACGCTATTGCCGAACTTATCATTCAGACTAAAGAATATTGAGTTAGAGTCCTTTTAAACGTTTAAATACTATTATTCAGTAATTAAATTTGTTGTATTACCTATCCCTGGCTTATACGAGAAGTATTGCGAGGAAATACTTTGAAAAATTCACCTAACACTCGGCCAACACTCTACATTGGGCAAGAGCCACAAGAAGAGGAAAAGAAGAAGAGGGGTGTGGGATTAAACTTGGTGGCCGATCCCCCCGAGTGGGTGTGAGCCATTCGTTTAGGCCATCATGATCATCATCAAGAAGATGGCAGGCATGCTGTCCGTCTCTGTCTTTTACATTTGGTGCCGTAATACCAGGAACTACGGCCCCGGCTGGAACTGAAACCGAGACGGCGAATGGATTGAAGAAGCAGCGTTTGTCGCCAGAAGGTTTGAGAGAGGACATTCGCGTCCTGTCAGCCCAGCATTCGGAGCAGCTAATGGCATGTCGGCCCATCCACTTGATTTTCGCTTCGTCGACAAGTTCGTGTCTCGCAAGGCCAGGATAATGAACAGTTTCTACGATGACGCTTGTCCTTGCAGGTCTAGCTCTCGAAGCAACCAACTGTTCATTTCTCGACCCGCCCTGCTTGTGCGACGATAGTCGATCCAAGGGTCCCGAAGTCGGAATACTGGTGTCTTGTATTGAGAGTAGTTACGAAGACACTATCCTTTGATTAGATTGAGCCATGCCGACGTTGTGATTTTGACGCGTAGAACTGACGAACTAATGAGCTCGAAGTAGTCGCAAAGAGCAGAAGACCAAAACAGGAAGCAACTCCTAGTCATGCGGAGATCATTGAGAGCAGATATTGATGAAGTCATGAAGGAAAATTACATAGTACTGTCGCCGGGATTCCTGAAGACCGGAAAGCTGAAGGAATCACTCCTACATCTCGCATTGATGAGAAGGAATTTTAAGAGAGTAGACCACCAGATTCATTATGCCATAAATATTAATGACATAGACACGGACGCTGAGACATGTGAGAACTTCGACTGAAACATGTTAGGGTGAAAAAGTGAGGGGTACCTCGATGTTGGTTGTGCAAGGAGGAAGAACAATATGCCGTAGTGGGCCACCGCATTAGCCTTAGCGCGAGATGATGTGATCCATGCGGTGATTCTTGTGCCGGTTGTCGCCACCCGCTCTCGGCATCTGTAAGCCTTCTGCTAAAGTGCTATACTTGAACCATTAAATCCCATTTCATAGTGGTAGCCCACGACGCCATATAGTTCTTCTTCCTCGTTATAGTTGTAACAAATAAACATTTGTTTCATGTGAGGTTCATGTTATGTTGCTCGAAAGGTTGAGTAAGCGGCAAAATAAATATTAGAACACGACCTACAGCCATCTCTATATGCTCGTTTAAAGAAGTGGCAGAGATGGTGATGATCCAGTGCAGAAAAAAAAAAAAGACAGGTGATTTTGACAAGGTGCGTCAATGTATGAACGACTGCCTGAAGTGTCATAAAGAGAGGGGTAATTATGAATTTGTTTGTTTATGGAACTTTTGAAGCTCAAAGCATGTGTGTTTTTCGCATGTCGACTTTTTACGCGAGCGCGTTTTCCGCATGTCGAATTTTCGCGTGAACGCGATCGTGATTGCCGTTTTTTTAGAGCCAATTCTTATGTCTGGTATTACACAGAAGATCGTAAATAAAAAAAAACTAATAGAACGATCTCACCGTGAGTTGCCCTACGCCTCCGATGCCGCAGTGAATGCTGTACTTGGATATACCCAGTATGTTCGGCTGCATTGGCGAGCAGCATCAACGAGCTTTAACAGCAGTATTTGGAATAATTGTCATAATTCATTTGACGTGATGTGCGCTGGGATGCTAAAATAGTAGCCTGGAGCAAAACGACTGGAATATTTCACGTGCTCTCAAAAGATATCAAACTCGACAATCAACGAAGTCCGATAGAGCAGAGTGCTTTTTGCCAACATGTATATATAGTTTGAAGTGTTCGCGAGTCCAGAGTGTAACGCATACTAGTTTAGAAATGTTCCAAAGAGAACTATTGCATCATAATAAGCTTTCTGCGCAACCGATGGGCTGATAAGCGGCAAACCTTCATGCAACGCGTGCACGATCTCTTGCCGGAGTGATCACTATCAGCGGTGGCAAATTGGATGCAAAGTCTTTTCACGGAAACACAGGGATCACCTAAACGGACCTCTCACCAAGAACGATGACGACCGAGAAGTGTACATCTGAAATGATACCTGTGCTACGAACGATACGTATAAATGCACTTTGTACCTGTAGAGAGCTGCTAGCTAGTGCACGGCGAAAACTCACACTGCCGTGCAACATCGCACCCAACGAGGCCACCCAAATGGCCCCATTTCTTTCAAAGTGTGATATCATGAACGCGACGCTAAGTGGCAGCAGTGGTATCAAAGCTTATTTTCGGATATGAGCGTTAGCGCGCTGCACTTTCGAAGCAGTAGGCCTATAGTGATGATATATCGGTGCCAAGCCGTCGGTCTGGTCAGGCCGTCACCGGTATAGCCGCGTAGTGCACTATTACTCATCGGCCGCAATGGCACATATCACCATAAGCTTTTAATAACTGATGCATCCTTTGTGCAATAAGAAATATTTGGCCGTTTGTGACGGTAAACTTTTCGGATGGCACTCGGTGTCGCCGTTCCTTAGACGCGCTTCTATAGCCTGCTTCATAGGGCGCATTTCATGATCATGCACGTTCAACAAATCACTGTGATCGAAGACCTGCGATGTACATGAGAAAGGTTGCTTGGACGAAAAACATGCGCAAAAAGCTGTTTTTCTTTCGTCCCATTGGTTTGTGTTTTTCCCCACCTACAGAACGCAGAGTTTGGGGAAGTTCTTTTCCTGATACTGTAACTTTTATCGCTCATGTGCTTACGTTCACTAAAGATGATTTTTGCTCGCATAGTGACACGACCTTAAACCTTGTTTGTAATAGGTAATATAAATTCAGCAAAGCTGCGCAAGCGCATCAACACGCTGAGATGACCTGGCCACAAGTAAGCACTGTCGACTGCTTTTTCTTAACACAAGGATATGCAGTGTTACCTGAAGGAAAGTAACGTGCACTAGACGTCTGAATTCAAGTTTTCACCACTTTGAATTGCCTTATACGCCGAGAATTCATGCCGGACGCCAAAATACTTGAAGCACGTAGCAGGTAGCTGCCCCAGCACCACCCCGAGCACTCCAACTAAGATAGCGGCCGCGCCACTGTCGAAAACCCGCGAGTGCCCAGATCATCTGGTGAGATCTGTCAATAGGAGGTTTCGATGCTACATTTCTATAACAAATTTCGACTGCATTATAGAATTGTCATTACGGAATATTGAAAGGAGCACTCTTGCAGTGTAACTGCTTAAATAGTGTAAAAATTTTTCTTAGGTCGGAGTAAAACGCTTCTCCTCTAACGACCCTCCCATTCGGAGTAATTTTTGCTTCGGACCACCGGAGCAAAGTGTTTACTCCGCCCCGCCGCGGTGGTCTAGTGGCTAAGGTACTCGGCTGCTGACCCGCAGGGCGCGGGTTCGAATCCCGGCTGCAGCGGCTGCATTTCCGATGGAGGCGGAAATGTTGTAGGCCCATGTGCTCAGATTTGGGCGCACGTTAAAGAACCCCAGGTGGTCTAAATTTCCGGAGCCCTCCACTACGGCGTCTCTCATAATCATATAGTGGATTTGGGACGTTAAACCCCACATATCAATCAATCAGTGTTTACTCCGACTGACCGGAGAGATTGCGTGGCACATCCGGAGCATTTCTCATTGATATTTCACTCCGGCCAGCCGGAGTAATTGCGCGGCGCCATCGGAGCATTTTTCACCGGCCTTTCGCTCCGGCTGGCTGGAATGATTAGGCGGACCTTGCGGAGCATTTTTCGCATGTTTTTCACTCCTTCTCTCCGAAGCTTTTGCGGGGCGCTTCTGGGGTATTTTAAGGAGGTTTTTACTTCGTCCGGACCAACTTTTAGTGAGATGTATCAGTATTTTTTAAGTGTTTGTTCCTCTGTTTATTTATTTTATGCTGATCAAGTCATGCGTTGGTTATAAGAAGGAATTCTCAATTCTGATGCAATCTCTGCAGAGTTACTCTGCGGCAATGCAATCTGCTGTGATGCAATCACCGCAGAGCTCGAGTAGATGAACTTCAAAAAAAAAAACACTTGAGTTCTTATTCTTTGATTTGTTCAAAATAAGGTGCCATTTCTGGTTTATTGCCCATCATTTAGGAAAATAAGAAACAAACATGCGAAAAGCCACCAAAAATGAAACAAAAAACACAGATCACATGAAATCAACAGCACTCAAGTTTGACGCGCAGCGCTTTGAAATGAAGCCCAGAATGCTTTAAAACAATGCACGACAAACGTAGAAAGCGTGGCCACTGAGAACAACTGTTCACTATTCACGAAGGATCCTTCACCAGCTCCATTGATGACCCAAATGGTTCAGCTTAATGCTTCCTGCACAATTTAGCAAAAAAAAATATTTACACATGGGAACTGCAAGTCATGTGAGCGGCACGAAATCCGAGGACACTGAAGCCACGGGTGCTCGTTAAATATTGTGAAGTCTGCGAGTACACGAGTATAACTAGCCTCGTAAACCGACCACACAAATACAAAAACGCAGGACCAGAGTTAAATATCCGGAAGTCAATTCTATGCATTTCGGTGTCAGATGATCGGTACGTCATAAAACACACCTACATGACGCTTACGATGATCAAAACGGACGAAAGTTTCCATATATTTCTAAATCGATAGCCCTACTCTTGTTAAACATTATAAAGCATTTTTTTACTAAAATGAGCGAATTTTGAAACTCTCGAAGACAACATCAGGAATTCCTCTCCAGTTCATTTCCTAATTTTATCAAATAATATTGATGATACTACACGCGCATTTTAGTTGCCGCTTATTGTCATACTTCAAGCAAATTAGATCCTTACAGTTTGTATGTTTGTGGCCTGTCTTTAAAAAAAGCGAACCTTCATTCTACTTTACAAAGCAATGTTCGAGAAATGTTGGCACAGTTTTTGCTTTTATTTTGTTAATTAGTACTGCCCACTCTGTTTTACTACTTGTCGTGGTGAGCATCTTTCAAAGTATAGTTATTGCATGAACATGTTTTGCTTCAAAACGAACAAAATAAAGAAACGTGCACCACTGCGTGATAAAATAACATAGCAATAAAAGGTAGTAACATCATGCCGCCTATTCCAACTGCATTTTCATCATATACTGGCAGAAATTGGAGAAGGTTGATCAGTTTACCCCACTTACAGGTCCGTGCAAACGTCGGAGGTCATGGAAGGTGATTCATAGAGGCGTCATGACGAGTTCACCAGGATTCAAGGAGTTCCCTTTTCCCCTGTCTTGTTCACAGGCCAGCGTTGTTCCTTCTGGTATTCGAACCCTGTTCGTAAAATAGAGAGGGATATTCACACCTGGAAGGCAGCGTGCGACGAAATCGTAGCACAACCTCGATCTTGGTAGATAACAACAGGACTTCAATCAAAGTATTTTTTTAATTCAGTGGAGAAGTTACAATTATCGGATTAAATTTTTCCTTCGGTTACAAACTTTGGTTACATAGTTCGATTACATCATTTTAGCTGTAAAAGACAGTGGCGTGCAACCAGCCGCTGCACTCAGCTTAGCTCAACTAAAAATGTTCTTGCTACATCATGGTGACGTAGCTGCCCAGTGTTGCTAGATGATTTGTGTTGAGCTAGATGACGGCGAAACGCACGGTTTTGTCTTGGAACCCAAGGCAGCGCATGAACAGCACACTCCCCTTCTCGTGCTTCACCCTGGGGGCGCCACTATCGTTGCATGGAGTCATCAAATGCACAAGGTCTGACATGAAATGAACGAATGTCTTAACAGAATCGTTCTTTGTTGTCCTCACTTCAGCCTTTCGGACGTTTCCGTCTGCACTAAGCAGGAATTTCACGATCACGCCGACTGGCCACTCAAAACGAACGACCTGTTTATCCTTGAGCAACACCACGTCGCCAGCCCTAAGGTTTGGTCAGTTGATTTGCCTCTTTCTTTGTTGTTGAAGTGTGGTCAAAAAGGTGGTGCGCCATCTTTTCCAGAACTGGCTCACTAGACTCTGGACCTTATCCCTTCGCTCTTCTAGAGGTTTTAGATTGCTGTGTCCTCCAAGCTTGATGCCGTGCATTCCTACTTCTGCGTCAGGATTGCCGCTGGTGTTGAAATTACGGGCGTTTCTGCATCAGACGACTCAGGAATGAAGGACCTAGCACTTACGGTCGAAGAAACCTCAGCCATAAAAGTTGTCTGGATATCATGGGTCGGTCCATGATAGTGGGACTGCAGCAGCATCCAGTCGAAGACCCGACGTGTGATCCCTATCATCTTTTCCCATACTCCACCCATGTGAGAGCTACGTGGTGGGTTGAAAGCCCACGTACAGCCCCTCTCAGATAGAAACTTCCCCAGCAGTGAACGATCTATGTGTTGTGGGCTGGCGTTCAGCTATCTGAAAGCACCAACAAAGTTGGTGCCGCGGTCGGAGCGAATTTGCTTGAGAGGCTCTCGTATGGCGAGAAAACGCCGCAATGCCTTTATGGAACTGGATGTGTCCAAGCCTTCTACGACTTCGATGTCCACTGCCCGAATGCTCAGACATGTGAATAGCAATGCCCAACGTTTGTTCTTAGACACTCCGCCTGTTGTGCGGTGGGCAGTGACAATGCATGGGCCAAAAATGTCGACTGCAACATTGGTGAATAAGGGGTCGGTGGTCAGTCGGTCCTTTGGCAAATCAGCCATCTTTCGTTCCTGAGTCGGCCTCCCAGTCTCTTGCACAAGACGCATCTTCCTATGATGGATGTGATGCGCCCCTTGCCGATGATAATCCGTAACGCGGCTGATCTCACTGCTCCTTCCGCGAAAGCTACGAAATGTTCTCTCATTTCGAAGTTCTTGCACAACGTGCGATGCAGACGCAGAAGTCGAGACAAAGCTTGCTGTCTATTGTTCGGGAGGTGGCACCTCGGCTTGCGGAATGGAAGAGGACCTACCGAGCTGTTTGAGCAATCTCTAACAAGCTCTTTATTCCTTATTTCGCGGAACATTATATTCTTGATGGACAGCGCAAGTTCGTTGTATTCCTTGGTTGTTTCGAACAGCGTTTTGGCAAAGTTGTCTCCGACTTCCGCTACCACTAAGTCAAACGACCCAATCTTTTGCTTTGAGGCTGAATAACGCCCCTCTTTTTATATTGAAGTCAGATTCACAGGGTTCTAGGATAAATGATCGACCACTACTAGACTCATGAGTTTTCAAAACACTTGCACTGCTTGGCCTCAGGGCACGGCCGATGCAAATGTTCCCAACAATCACCCAACCGAGGTCATGCTTGTGAGTGAATGAAGCATATTGTGGGCCGTTGCGCGTCTCGCGCACCTTGTGTGCCGCAATAACGCCCCGACCAAGAAGAAGCCATATATGTGCTCCAGGATCCACAGGAGGGAGGTAGCCTGCCATAGGGCGCAGGTGTGGGTAACATTCAGCAGCTTGAGAAGTTGGTAATTTGTTTCGATTTTCAGGAATGTCGTTGCGATACGGCAAAGAAGGAAGCTCAAGGCTGATTTCTTCTGCAACGCCCCGCACCGAGAATCCATTGGCCTGTCTTGCGTGGACTTCGATAGTTCCTGCGCACGTTGTCAAGGTGTAGTTGGTCGGAGACCCCTCTACACAGAAGACGTCCTGTAGCTCAGATATGACGAGCGACCGATCGATTGGTTGTCCAAAGTACATAGGCTTTGACCATTTTAAGTGGATAAGACTTGTGATTCACCTTCATAAGGCAAATTGTTGAACAGGATTTGCTCTCATCACCCTTTTTGCATACTTCGGTACATGTGGTAGTGTCATTCCCTGAAGATTCTTGAAAGTCAGCTTTTTCCGCAGCTCCGAATGAATCCCGGGTGCGCGTATACAAAGGATGAAACACTGCAGACTGCTTAACAGAGCCCATATCCAGCACGTCAAAGGGATAGCACATTGCTGTGAAATAAGGCTTGCCGACTTGCAGCAACAGAAGCAAGTGTCACGATTCTTGAGGAAATCCTTCCTTTTATCGAAGCTTTGGTTGGCAAACGCACGGCAAGCTTCGAAGAAATGCATTTTTTCTGGAACAGACACTACCTGTCCAAACTCCATGATTCCTTAGCTCTGTTGACGCCCGACGGCACCATATCAGTCTTTTCTGGAACCGCATCTGCTTTCGTTTTCCTTTTTCCTTGTTGATACCATTGCTCCACCACAGGAGCTTCTCGAAACCTGCTATGCTTTCTTCGTGTGGGGATTCGGCAAGGGATCGTTCGTACGTATAATGAAGCTGGGTTTGTTCCTCACCTCAGCCCCGTCCCTCACGAACTTCGAGAAGAAAGAAAATGGCGGGAACGCCGTGTTGTTCGCTTTCTTGTACTTTGAGCCTGCGATCATTCATTTCTCCTGGACACCTCAAGGGATCTTCGAGACGATGCTGTTTACGCCTCACGCAGTGTCGAAGTATTTCAGCCCTGCCAATTAGAGGTCCACCTTCGCTGTCTGCAGTTCGAGTAGCAAGTTACCGAGTTCTCGAAGCCTCACATTGTATCCTCCCGATAACTTTGGGAAAGCCTCTAAGCATTTCGTCAGCGTGTCTTTCACAGCTTCAGAATTAGCCGCAGGTTTCATTCAATTTCTTCCAAACAGCCTCCAGCCCTGCTTCGAAGTCGTGTGTATAGATTGACTTCAGCCTATTGAATTGATGACTTTGGGCCTAACCAAGCAATGAGTAAGTCAAATTTTTCTTGCGCAGAAAGTTCGTGACAATGGGTTGTTGCTCCGAACGATAAGTTCCATGCCCGAAAGTTAGCCGGACAGTCATCAAATTTAGTGAGGCTCGTAGAGAGGACATCTCTTCGGCTAGAAACTTTAGTATTCCAGTTAGCTCGGAACTTGCTTTAAGTGAGGCCGGAGCGTTCGGAGAGTCTGGTGTTCACGAACTGTACGGTCGCTCTGTTTCCCGTTGAGATCATCAGGGAGAGCAATGTATGCCGCATGAAGCTCAGAATGTCGATGAATTGACCCGTGCGTGGCCTCTTGGCTCTGTACGCAATTTGCAGTGCATTGTTGAGAATTTAGAACCGGCAGCGCGTGCAAGCTCTCCTCGCCATCCTGCGCCACGGCCGCCTCGAGAGCACCAGCGTGCGCCTCAGCCGCAGCTGTTTCTTTTTCATGACGAAGAATTTCAAGCTAGGTGTCGACATTGGCCCTTTCTAGCTTGAAGTCTGCCTCCTTGGGACCGAAGTGAGCCCTCGTTTTGCAGCCTCTGCTTCCGCACGAGCCTGTACGGCAGCCAGGCTGGTAGTTTACAAGCCGGTGAGCCGTGATGACGAAGAGCGCGTGGAGCGGACTGACGAGAAACGCATCGATGATGTCTCGTCTCCGACGCATAAATCTTGACTCTGTTCTTACAAGGTGTTCGTGACAAGAACGTGACGCTCCTCTTTAAGTTTTCTTCGTTGATCCAGCTCTTTTCGACTCTCGGGGCAGTTCGTCTTGACCAAGAAGGCTTTGTACCTGGCGAATAAGTCCTTCTACTGCTCGAAATCACGCGCAGCGTATTCTTGGCCGTCCGAACTTCTTATCCGTGTCGGAAGGCCCTGCATAGCGTACTCCCTTTTCTTCCATGCTGCGTCTAGTTCTCTGCAGCATTTCTCACGATTGGCCTTGCAGTTATCTTTCGCCCTTAAAAAAAAGAGCAGCTCGTCACGGTCGAGTGCCGGTATCAGTGTTAATAACATCACCGGCGCCTGCTGCATCGAGCGCTGGTTTCGTGTTCATGTTGGCACCGGCTGTTTATACAGCGTGCTCTTCTTGCTCAACGTGCGTGCTTGAAAGGGCGTTCACCCGGGGTTGGTAATGTGAGCCCACCTTGCGTTGCTTGTGCGTCGGGCACTCGGACGTCTTTTGCGTGCACCGTGCTTGCTGATGGCCATTGTCATAGACAAGTAGTGAAATACCTTGCCGCTATGAGGAATCGCTCAGCTGGCGTGCGTGGCATAGGCATCCGGTAGGCTTTGTTGACGTTCAAATGTTTGCATAGGCGTCCGGAGCGTAGAAATCTTGCCTCTTGTGCAATGGTGACCGAAGCGTGAGCCTTGCCCTTTACTATTCAGACCTGGAAGGCAACGTTCAACGAAGTCAAAGCACACCTTCGGTCCTGGTAGATAACCTCAGGACTTCAAACTTTCCTTAATTTAGTAGAGAAGTTACAATAATCGGATAATACTTTTTCTTGAGTT
The DNA here is from genome assembly GCA_013436015.1 of Rhipicephalus annulatus. NCBI lineage: Eukaryota > Metazoa > Arthropoda > Arachnida > Ixodida > Ixodidae > Rhipicephalus > Rhipicephalus annulatus. The sequence goes on along the minus strand of WOVY01003750.1, from coordinate 280,610 downwards.
ACATATTTTGGTTACATAGTTCGAATACATGGTCCTAGCCACTGCACTCAGCTTAGCTCAACTGAAGATGTTCTTGTCGCACCCAGGTGACGTAGCTGCCCCATGTTGCGAGACGATGATCCATGTTGAGCCAGATGACGGCGAAAGGCACGGTTTCGTTTTTGAACCCAGGGCAGCGCATGAGCAGCACAATAGAAAGAAGCGTTTTCTTTTTCAAAGAGAAGTGAACAGGACAGCGAATATTTTGAGTTTACCTGTTTGGTCGGAAAAGCTTGACCCCCCCCCCCCCGAAAAAAAATACTGCATTCACGGCCAAGCCAGCGGGACTGAAAAGAGAAAAAAATGTTACAGCGTGGCACTACTCTCTTCAATGATGAACACAAAAAATGCGGCTAGGTTCTCTAGACGTCGCCCTTTCTTTTCTCTCTTACTCTCATAACCATGCGCCTGCGTCCTCCGTTGAGCTAAACGGGCTGCAGAAAAAATTGTCAGATTCCACGCACAGTGGGAATTGATTATATGCGAAGCACGGACGAGAAACGTTGATATATGTTACTTGAAAATCAGCACAACATTATGAGGTTGAAGTAAATGATGTAGTACATGACTTACTTGTCATGATTATCATATTTGGATGTGTTGTTTGCCTTCGTCATCTGTTCAGGTCACGTGATACCAAATTTAGTAAAGTGGAGCTAGCGAAATGGCCACGAGCACGCTATGAGCGTGGTATGTCGTCATGTTCTTACATCACAAGCGTGTCAGGATTATCACGTTTTCACCAATCATACATTTCATCACCCATTCACGTCACGTAACACCGAATTTGGTATATGTGGAGCTAGCAAAACGGCCACGAGCGCATAATGAAGGGCCCATTATACACCAATGTAGCGTTGATGCCCGCGCACGCTGGGCACAGCCACGCTACGTTGGCAAAACGCGAGCACTCTATAGCCTGACGCCAGGCGAGACCACCGTCCGTAGGCGCAGCCCAACGGCAACCAGCGTGAAATGCGACATACTGCATTTTGGGCCGATGCGTTACGCAGACAACACTGCGTCTCCCTCATTTCGTGACGCCGGACGCGCTGGGACGCCGGGCGCGCGAAAAGGGACGCCGGACGCGCTGAAAGGCGCATACGTTAAAGCAACGCAGCACTGCGCACGCTCGCGGGTATCTGGTGCGACCAGTGCCTGGCGTGGCAACGCGGGCGTGACTCGACGAAAGGAACGCCGGCGAGCACGCGCACCGAGTCACGTCGAAATTTATTGGAAACTTCAATGTGGCATGTAGTCATGTTTTTACATGACACGCATCTCATGACTATCATGTTAGAACCAATCACATACCTTCGTCATTCATTCACGTCCTGTAATACGAAATTTGGTATATGTGACGCTTGTGAAACGGCCGCGAGCGCATCAAGAGTGTGGCTTGTAGTCAACATGTTACATGATGCGCATGTCATGATTTTCATGTTAGCGTTTGTCGCTTGTGTTCACCATGCAATCATTCCATACCATACCAGTTATGCAACATGCCATGTGCATGAAACCACCGCAAGAGCTGTAGGAGCTTGGAATGTAAATTATGACATTCATAGAATACATATCATGATGTTCATGTTATGACTAGTCCAATATGTTCTTCAAACAGTCATGTTATGCCATACCAAGTTTGGTATTGATATCATTATTGAAACAGCCAGGAGAGCTGAAAGTCGCTGGCGTCTAGATAGATAGACAGATAGATAGATAGGCTCAAAGTCGCTGAAGTTCGCTAAGAAATGCTTCGCATCTAATATGTCTTTACCCCTCCCCCCTCTCCTTTTCCACAGAAGCGTTGGGCGTCCCACAACACTTGTGGGTGGCGCTCTGTACAAAATATGAACAAAAAAAAGAGCACAGGCTGTGCCTACCTGAGTTCTCTTCTTTCTTACCCTTTTTCTCTTTGCGGAAAACTTCATCTACAATGTAATATTAACCCTCAGTTTTTCTAAGCTCTACAACTTGTTTTGCCTAGCGACCCGACCACCTCTTCCTTACGCAATACTCGCCACTGGTCTCGTCATCTGCTTCCCTCCCTCTTTTTTTTGTTCTAAAAGCAGGACGACTCCCGAAGGTTAATTTTTCAGATAACAGTTACACAATAAAATAATTCTCCTAAAATGAGCGCTTGAATAGGTTCTAAAAGTCTGCACCATAGAAATTGGCCTAACTTTGAAAAGAATTGACACTGATTTCAGTTATTCATGTTTCAAAAGTACGGCTTATATTATAGATCAAAACTATTTAGATGCAGTGGTGGAACTCAACGGTGCATTTGTTAATATGGAAAGCGGACAAATATTACCGCTCTCGTATGATTATAATACCAAAAAGATTTTTTAACCTGTTGGGTTTACTTATAACAACTATGACCTATTTACAGAAACAACCCACAACCATGAAATTTTACATTATTGCATATCTAATCAGCACTCCAAATGTTGGAGTGTACGACTAAATTACAGAAGTTATGTTAAGGAAAAAATTGGCAGATCCCACGTAAAGTGGGAATCGATGATATGCGAAGCACGAATGAGAAATGTTGATATGTCACTTTAATATCAGCACAAGATTACGAGGTCTAGGTAAATGATGCCGTACATGACTGCCATGTCATGGTTACTATGTTTGGATGAGTCGTTTACCTTCTTTATTTTTTCACGCCACGTGATCTAAATTCAGTTTGTGTGGAGGTAGAGAAACAGCCACGAGCATGCTATGAGCGTGGTGTGTTGCCATGTTCTTACACGATACGCGTGTCAGGATTATCATGTTGGCACCAGTCATATATTTTTTCATGTATTGACGTCCCGAAACACCACATTTGGTATTTGTGGTACACGCAGGAGACAGCGACGCTACGTTAGCAAAATGCGAGCACTCTATAGCCTGACGCCAGGCGTGACCGGCGCGACCAGCGTCCGCCGGCGCAGCTCGACGGCAGCCGGCGCGAAATATTACATGCTGTATTTTGTGCCGATGCGTTACCCAGACAATACCGCGTCTCCCATTTTTCGAGACCATGGGACGCCGGAACGCGGTGAAACCAGCATACGTCAAAGGAACGCAGCGCGGCGCGCGCCTGTGAGTATATGGCCGGACCGCCGCCTGGCGTGCCAACGCCAGCGTGGCGCAACGAAATGAACGCCGGCGAGCACGCGCACCGCGTCACGTCAACTTGTATTGGCGGCTTGACTGCGGCATGCAGTCATGTTCCCACATGACATGCATCTCGATGTTATCATGTTTGCACCAGTCACATACCTTCGTCATCCATTGGCGTCACCACGTAATACCAAATGTGGCATATGTGTAGCTAGCGAGACAGCCCGAGCACATCATGAGCATGGCATGTAGTCTTGTTAAATGGCACGCATGTCATAATTTTCGTGTTAGGGTCTGTCTCTTGTGTTCCCCATGCAATCATGCCAGACCATACTAGATTTGCAACATGCCAAGTGAACGCAAGAGCTGCCGGACCATAATATGTAAATCATGACATTCATGGCATACATCGCACGATTTTCATGTTATGACTAGTCCAATGTGTTCTTCATACAGTCATGTTATGCCATACCAAGTTTGGTATCGAGATCATCATTGGAACAGCCAGAAGAGCTAAAAGTCGTAGATAGATAGATAGATAGATAGATAGATAGATAGATAGATAGATAGATAGATAGATAGATAGATAGATAGATAGATACGCTGAAAGTGCCAAAGTTCACTAAGAAATGCTTTGCATTTAAAAGATATATACATAGATAGATACGCTCAAAGTCGCCGAAGTTGGCTAAGAAATGCTTCGCATTTGAAAGACTCGTAGGCCAAACAACGCATCATCAGAATTTCCGCTGACGTTGACTGGCGTCCTGTAGAAGTAGCCTGTTATTGAGAACCTTTTACCTCGTCAACTCAACATTACCTATCTTAGAACTACGTGGTATCTAACTCAAAGGACACAGATAATTCATGAAGAGCTCACTCACCATTTTTGCACTGCACCAGCAACCACCGAGTCCCTCAGCACACGATAGATCACAATGTGTCGTTTGCTGCCAGGAACCATCACACGATTACCGTTTGTACGACTCGCTTCTGTCGATGATAACCTTCGTTGCTGCTTGTAGTCGCTCGTGATATCCAGAAGGTGCACTGAACAATTTTTTTCCCAAACGCCGCCAAATTCTTAACGCAATCCTCAATGCACCGGCTTGGTCTGCGCCATGTTGGTTCGCAGGGAATGGCCTCCCGGCAGCAAGGCTGCCTACGTCACTCCTCGCACAGCCAATCAATGTCGTTGAGTGAGGAGCCGGAGCAATTTGGGTGCATCCCCCGGGGCAAAACCGATGTGCCGGATCGTTTCCTGAGCAACCACGGAGCATAATCAAGGGATTGGCCCCATTTTCCTCCGGATTTTTTTTTTCGTCTGACATCCACCGGAGGAAAACGGTAAAAAAACGAATGTATTTGGTCGTGTAAAAACCGATATATTGAGGTGACTGGAGCAGAGCATGCGCATTATTCTTCTATTTCTCCCAGCTGGGTAAATTTTCGTTCATAGTGCAGTGTAGACAGTCTTATTGTTTACAGTGTAATAGTTTAGAGTGCATTTACAGCGTAATTGTGGAATTAACACTTTATTTCAACTGTGTTACCACCAGTCTCAGCTTACTTCGTCTACACATGTATCCTTAGCAACATTTTAGTCACAAGCTGTTGGGCAGCTACGTACGGATCTCACCGGCAAAAAGTAGTGCTCTTGTATTTTGCAGATGTAGTAATACTTGCACACATTTTCTGATTTCATTTACGAGGAGTCGTTGGCTCATCCCCGAATAGCTTTCTGACCTTCTATTTATATTCTCTTCACATGACCATAGCAGAAGCGATAAGAACACGAAGAAGCAAAACATGAACAATATCATATTCAGAAAAAAGTATGGAGCAAAAAATATATAAAAAACCTGAGCTCACAACTGAGAAGCTGATATTACAGAATAGCAGAACCACACGTTGGGATCCCACAGAAAATATTCGTGGATAAGTCTTGATACGGCCATAGGAATAAGCGAAAAGTTTCTTCTGGCGATGAAGAGAAATGCGTTCCGACGCAAATGGCGTGCTTTCATTCCACATTTCGCAACACATATATGGACCGGACCAGAGCATCTCCGTGTTGGACACACACAGACACACCGCGACGCGGCTGCAAAGGTTTCACCGGCCGCCGTCACTTGGTCTTCATTGTGCGGCCAACGCGGCAGCGCCAGGTCTTCGCTCCACGCGGCATCGGCCGAATCAGCAGCAGCGAGCCCAAACTTTTGCGGCTGGTCAGCGTGCTGATACGCGTTCCCGTGCTGATTTATGGGGCGCTTTATTGTGGCCGCAACAAAAGCCGGCGGCGTGCGGACCCCAGCCAGAGCCGAGATATGAACGCGTCGGCTTCCTTTTGTGTCCGCGCGCACAGAAGAGCGCGAGCGCACGCTCGCACAGGCCGCCAGAGAAGCGTCGTGCCGCGGAGGAGGGAAGCGAGCAGGGCGCGAAGAAAAAGTGGCGGGCCTCGCTGGCCCTTTCCCTCTTGGTATCCCACGCGTTTTGTTGTCCCGAACCGCCTCGTCCTAATGACCCCTGGACGCCATATTGATGTCCACGTCGATCGGCTCGGCACGGGACCTGTATGGAAGCCCAGGATGGGTGGTTCGCAGGAGGAAGAAGAGGTAGCACAGAGCCGTCGCTCATCGGCCGCTGATCTGAGCACCAACTTGGCTTTGTGCACCGGGACAAACGCACTTTCTTGATGCGCTGCGCGAGAAGCAGGCATTGTTCGCGTGGCGGGACAGGTTAGCGGCCAACACCGAGCGCTCACCAGTTCAACTGAGAGTTCGTAGATGTGATGTAAGTTCATCACAGGAAATTGGGGAGCTGAATCATGTAGTCTATGTAGAGACATGTGAGAACATACGTACAATAGTCACTAGAACATCAAAAGCCAAAAAGAAGCCACCACCCTCCGAAATATACGAACAAATACATGTGTTCAAAGGTTAATATGCCCAGAATTCATTACACATGATCCCCAATTTCTTACACCTAATCCGATATTATGATTTACTAGTGGAGACCATCCAACAAAAGGCGTTTATAAGCCCTTATCACGAGAAAAACATTGCCTCTTAGCCTTCGGCACCTTAAGAAACAATGTCAACGACGCAGAGCTTTCACAAGAAGAGAAGACTGGTGAGGAATACAAAAAAGGACCACGGCATTAGGCGGTGGCTTTTCGGAGATAGGGAACCACCCACCAATGGTGTCTCTCTTTTTCTCTCTATACCTCCGTCTCCCGTTTGGTACCTGGTAATTGTAAAGCGTGGATGTTTCAGCAGATATAAGTTCTATATATTTTATGGGTTTTATGCATGGTTATTGTCAAGGTGGTTAAAACTTAACCCAAATTTTATATGCAGAATGAAAATCGAAGATGATTGTGCATTGATCAGGGTAGGCGTGTCATTTCTTCCAGGTGGAAAAACGACAGAAAAGGAGGAGTGATAAGAAAAAGCAGACAGATGAGCCATGCTTGTACCTTTCGTTAACAAGCCGTCAGAGGCGTACCTCGCTTTATAACAGAAACTGACAAGTGGCTCTTACTACGCGTGTGAGGTCGCGTGCCATGTAAATGTGGTGGCCTGTGACAACTTGTGTGTGTGCGTGTGTGTTTGTTTAATTGCATGTGTGTTTTTATTTTGTCTGTGTTATGCATTGCTTTCTGTTCCTTTCTTCGCCATCTTTCAATCTCCCTCGTTATGTACCAGTATAGAGGGAAGCAAACCCTTTCTCCTTTAGTGGTCAATCTCCCTGTCTTTTCTTGTCTGCCACTTTTCTTTCTCAACCAAAAAAGGACTGCATATATGAAGAGAGTTACACGCTTATCACAACGAGGGGCCTAATGTCATTTCACCTGCGTGCTTTCGCTTGACGGAAACAAATGTAATCTTGAAATATGACCAATAACTCAACCTTTCTGAGCCGTGACTTTGGGTGAAATAAAAATTTAATAAAATAAAACTTGCATGTAACGTGCATGTATGGACAATAATCATTTTTATGAGTAAAAATGTGCGCCTTGAATATAAACGTGGCTGTTTGGCACAACCTGCCACAGCTGAACGACACACTCGAAACCAACGTGGCCGGCGATGTGACCGGGCGCGACTCGCGAGTTCAGTGAACTGAAACGGGGTACTCGATTGACTTCCCGGCTGCAGAAATAAGATGGCGGCAATGATTTTGTTTAGTCACCACCTTGGCCACCACAACACGTGCAATCGGATGATCAACATCTTCGATACAGGAAACAACGACAACAGAGCACAGAAACATGGCCAGCGTTCATCCGCTGGAGTTGAGAGTAGCTTTGTGTTTTTTTTAATTTTAACACGTGCGATTATGCCATAAAACCAGTAACAAGCTCCTCTAGCAATGAATAAAATATTTACAAATTACAAAAGTTACGTTTACGAAAGTTAACAGCCATTTTTCTACATATCTCTGGCGTCGTGGCCACTCATTTAGTCTGAAATCGAATGCGAATGTGTTCCGGGAACTAATTCGACACAAAATGTTGTTTTCATCAAATGGCATTAGTTTCTCCGTGTGACAGCAAACAAATAAAAGTACAGACGAATGACCTTCACTGCAAATAACAGTATGCTTGCCGTGTTGCAGTGGTATGAGTGTACCACACACACACACACACACACACACACACACACACACACACACACACACACACACACACACACACACACACACACACACACGCACACACACACACGCACACACACACACGCACACACACACACACACACACACGGCTGATTCCACGAGAGATCGACATGGGTCCAAAAGGCGATATTTTAGATTTTATTGAGTACTTTATATTTCGTGCACCTCTCACCAGGTAGCCCGAAAGTCAACTTCGTTTTATGATTAACGGCATAACTTACGAGAAAAAAATATCAAACATCACCAACACGAAGGCACCAATTTCGTCACCTGTCATTTTCGAAAATTGCAGATGCTATAAAAAGACAAATATTTTTGTTTCAAGGAAGATATTTTTTACATAAGATGCATGTCTAATGAAGAATGAATTCGTACGGTTTCAAGTTTGTAGACCTTAAAAAAATAGCTTTTAAAAATGTCTCATTTTCGACAGTTTAAAATAAGTTACGTATTCCCTTTTTTTCCGAAATTAATGCAAGCAGCCTTTTCAAACTCTACACCTTTAAAGGATATAGTGTGTTCCTTAGGTACATAACTTATTGCTGCCGTAGGGCAAATGTAAATTTTTATATATTGCCTGAAATTTCTCATATTGGCAAAAGTGTACTGCACTGAAATTTCAATAATAAAACACCCCATCTTGGTTTTTTCTTAAAATCTCGTAAATAGACAACCGAAGGCTATCATACAGTAATATAGAAAAACATGTGGCATTATTTTGTTTTTAGCGACAATATTCGTGTTACAAATCAGAGTTTTTCGAGAATGCACTAAGTTGAGAAATCTAGAAATCGGAACGGAAAAGCGGCAATAAGTTTCAAACGCGAGTAAACGGGACCGCACTTGTTGAAGAAAGGCTGTTTTAGCAGATAGGAGTAACTATTTTGAACACTGCTATGCTACAGTATCTGAATTCACTCTTATACGTAGAGCACTGAGACTTCTAATATGTGGTGCCTCTCCATTACTGACACACATGTGATGCCTCTCCATTACTGACACACAGTTTTGCATTCGCACTGTAGATACTTGCGCACAAGTATCCACAGTGCAAATGCAAAACTGAAGTATAGTACGTTAAAATGAATTTCACATTGTTTTTGTCGATAAAATTACGGGAGGCGTAATCTTTGTCCCTACTTTGAACCATATGATCTAAAGCATTGCCTCCGAGATGCGGCACACAGCAATTCATCTGTAGAGCAGACGACGCATGACAACTTGGCCTAAAGCGTATTTTTCAATTCAATGCGGCAGTCTTCATTCCTCGAATGATAAAAATTTGTTATGATACGTTTATGAACTAATTCAACATTCAATTCTCTTACCCAACGTGTTGCAAACACATAGCTGTCACAGCAGCTCCATCTGTGTGTCAGTAATGAAGAGGCACCACATATTAGAAGTCCAGTGCTCTACGTATAAAAGTTCAGATACTGTAGAATACCATGTTGAAAATAGTTACTCTTATCTGCTAAAACAGCCTTTCTTCACCAAATGCGGTCACGTTTACTCGCGTTTGAAGCTTATTGCCGTTTTTCCGTTCCGATTTCTAGATTTCTCAACTTATCAGCGCACTCTCGAAAAGCTCTGATTTGTACCACGAATGTTGTCGCTAAAAACAAAATAATGCGACATGTTTTTCTATATTACTGTATGATGGCCTTAGGTTGTCTATTTACGAGATTTTAAGAAAAATCGAAGATGGGGTGTTTTATTATTCAAATTTCAGTGCAGTACACTTTTGCCAATATGAGAACTTTGAGGCAATATATAAAAATTTACATTTTCCCTACGGCAGCAATAATTTATGTACTTAATGAACACACTATGTTCTTAAAACGTGTCAAGTTTGAAAAGGCTGCTTGCATTACTTTCGGAGAAAAAAATGGGGCAATACGTAACTTATTTTAAACTGTCGCAAAATTAGACATTTTTAAAAGCTATTTTCTTAAGGTCTACAAACTTGAAACCGTATAAATTCATTCTGCATTAGACATGCATTTCAGGTAAAAAATGTCTTCCCAAAATATTTTCCTTTTTATAGCATCCGCAGTTTTCGAAAATGAGAGGTGACAAAATTGGTGCCTCCATGTTGGTGAAGTTTGATATTTTTTTCTCGTAAGTTATGCCGTTAATCATAAAACGAAGTTCAGTTTCGGGCTACCTGGTGAGAGGTTCACGAAATATAAAGTACTCAATGAAATCTAAAATATCAACTTTTGGACCCGTGTTGATCTCTCGTGGAATCGCCCGCACATATACACACATAAACACACGTGCATGCACACACATACACAGGCACGCACACACAAATGTGTGTGTATTTGTGTGTGAAATCTTATCTTTTGATGTCCAGACTGACAAGATGGGCATTTTCGAAGATTTCGAATGTGTTAGCCTATTACACCAGAACATCTTTATCATTACGCTGTACCACCCCCCTCAAAGAATCATGGAAGACTTTATTCGGTTTATCGAGTCATGTTTAGAAAATGCGAGTTCAAATAAAGCGGGGGGGGGGGGGGGTATTGCATTTGGCGATTTCAATCTTCATGTTATGGTTAGATATCTGATTCAAGTGGCCCGAACTGAAATGATGCTACCGTATGGTTCTACGAATACGATTAAGTCCCCAACATTAGTCAACAAATCAACACCAACAATAATAGATCTTTGCTACACAAACTTTTCTCGTGATGCGGTTTTCTCCGGAATGTTTTTATCTGGTGTAAGTGATCACTTCCCTTTCTTTGGAATTGTCCTTTTATGTAAAAAAAACGACCTTCGCCTTTCTACTAACGCAGAACCAACAATTCCAATAATATCGCTATTTTCCGTGAGTTATTGAAAACAACTGATTGGACAGGTGTCTACAATAGAACTGACCCAAATGAAGCGTATGATAATTTCATTAGGAAGGTTAATAAGCATTACAATGTCAATTCTTCGGTTGCGGCAATTAGAAAACACAGAAAGGCATGACAATATTGGATAACTAAGGCTCTTTTTATGAGAATAAATGAAAAAAATTGATGTTCTCCAAATTTCCCTAAACAAGAAGTCCTCATATACTAGCCCAGTACAACGAGTTTCGTAATGCGTTAAACGCTGATCTAAATGGGCAAAGTCATCAATTTACAAAAAAAGTTTTCAAACACAGGTAACAATTATATGCAGATAGGGAAGGAATAAAAAATCTAATCGGTAGCAAAGCTAACACAACACTCCTCGAAATGCTGATTAAGGGTATTGCTCATAACGACGTTACGCTAACCAACAAATTCACTGAACATTTCCTGGAAGCTGGTAAGTGTGTAGCCACAACTCTTTTACCTAATAATACTTCCTTTACATCATACAATCACACATTAAAAATATTTTTGACGCCAACAACGAAGCAGAAATCACAACCATCAATTGATTTCTAAAAAATACTTCAGCTCCTGGTGATGATGACATCTTATCATTGCCAGTTAAGAATTATATTGCTTGCTTTAGAGAACCATTGGCTTATATATTCAATCAGATGTTGGCAACTGGTGTGTTCCCAGCTAGATTGAAGATAGCCCGTGTTACTGTTGTCTTTACAGGTGGGAAGAACACAGAATTCGACAATTACCGGCCACTTTAAGTTCTGCCTATTTTTTCTAAGGTTGCGGTAATAATAATATACGACCGCATTTCTGCCATTTTTCCGCAAATAATGTGATAAGTGATCATCAATACGGTTTTCAACCAGGGAAAGTGTCTAAGACCACATTGCTTTATATAAGAAGGTCCTAATACGAAACATTCAAATTAAAGACTTTTCTATTGGTCTATTTCTTTACTACAGTAAAGCGCTCAATTCGGTTAAACATGATATACTGTAAGAAAAATTATGAATTTACGGAATTCGTGGCATTGCTAGAACTCTTACAGAACGCTACTTGGCTGGAAGACAACAATACACAAAGTTACATAATGACACTCGTTCAAACTATGGAAGAATAAAACATGGTGTACCTCAAGAACAAATATTAGGACCTCTCCTATTTACTATGTACACAAACGACGTTGTAAACATTCCTTCATCTTAAAACATCAGCCTTTCTTTTTAGACATCTTTTTTAGACATGAGAAATCCTTTTTTCTGGCTCCAGCATAAAAGAACTTTAGCAGAGAGTGAATAGCTGGCTTGAAAAATTAGAGAGATGATTTCGAGTAAATAAATGGTGATTAAACGTAAAAACTATTTCATTCTATTCTATTTCAAAACAAAGCAATAAACCAAAACCCAAAAGTCTATTTTGGCAATTCAGAAATCGCATGCAATAGTAGTAAGTTTTTGGGCGTGCATTTCCGCAATGACTTGAGCTGGTTTGATCACGTCAGTCATGTAAAAATGAAAATGGCTTGACCTATATGTGCTCTACGCCGTATTAACCATCTTATTTCACATTCGGTGGCAAAGCAGCTATGCTTGTCCCTTGTTCATTCGCACATCACACACTGCAACAACTTAGTTTGGGGCACACGGAACAAGACTGATGCATAAAAATTATCGCAATGCAACAAAAAGCATTGAAACTATTATTAAGAAGACCATATAGCCATATCAATTTATTTTCTGTTATTCATGTATTGCGATTCACTGAATACTACAAACTTCAACAGATGGTTTTTGTTTATAACCGCATTAAACAAGATTTTGCTTCATTCAGCAATATGTACGTCACTCGAGACATTGAATATGACTTGCGAAGGACGACGCTTGTTTGAACTAGATATAGAAAAAATTCTGGCACGCAATCACTTGACCGTCGAATAGTAGACATATGTAACAGTTTTCATTTTGTTGTTCAGTTATCACAGATAAGCAGATCTCTATATTATTTTCAAAATAAAGTAAGATTTCTGTTGGATTCAGGATGAAGCGCTTCTTTTCTTGATGTTTATGTAAGGGCATTTGTATTTCACCACTTTCGATGTCTACTTTTGCTCTCTGATTGTTCTGTTAGACACTGAGTTTGAAGTGTATAGTCACATATGTATTGTCTGCTATGTATAGATGTTGATTTAAAATTCTTTACAGTGATTTTTTTCAATTGTGCGGCACTGGATGTTTGCGCTTACCTCACTGCTGTCCTTGTTTTTTTGTTCAATTGCCGGGATGTAGGTCTAGTCAGGAAACAGTTACACCATAAGCCGCAAAGGATGAAAAGAGGTCTGTTTTTCGTCGTTTTGAGGGGTAACTGCATTTCTACAACCATTACTTTCCAAAGGATGACCGATTCGTCCTTTCGAGAGTAACTGTCAGGAGACGAACTGTTTAGACCTCATTAGTTTTGAGGGACGAAATGTCAACGAGTAAAAGTTACCCTTGTATGGGAGGAAGTGGCTGCATAGGGACGAACTGTTAGTCCCATCAGTTGCTCCTTCTCAAAAAAGAAACAATTTATTACAATTTCTGGTTGAATTTCCGGGATCTTGAAGGTCGATGAATGCATGTGACGACATATACAATCAATACCTAAGAAGTAAATTCAGAAATAAGCAACAAAAATTTAGGACAAATACACATGATTCGAACTCGTGACAATTAGAGTGGCGTACGCTAACCACTATATATCACACCCAAGGTCATAGCAGAGTGAAAATTACGGGGGCATATGTAGGCACCATCTGGACGCTGTGCGTTCTGCCATGTTGCTCATACTAGAAGATCCCTTATATTGGACTTAAGCCTTCACCGTTTTGTAAGCAAACATTTCGTGATCACGTTCGTGAAAATGTGAAATGCGTTGAATAGGTATTTCTGCGCGCGTGTTTCGGGCGCATTTATGTGCTTGATGAATGTATGTATTTATAAATGTTCTGTATATGTTACCGTCACTCAGACAAGCTTGCCAGCTTCTTAAAGTATACATAGCGTGGTTGTAAATGTAGTTAAGCGAAAATGTCTGTTTAATGGCAAAAAAACAAAGCACTTAACGAAACAGCCAATTTCATTCAGACTCGTGTCAATTCTGCTCTATCGTGTGCTCACACCAATACAGCAACTTTTATGAGTACTTTTATGAGCTTTGCTGCCCTCTGAGAAAGACAAAGAAGAAAAAAATGCTTCATTGGAATGAGTGCTGTCCATCTGACTCCAAAAAGTGCAACCACCCCATCGACAGCTGCTGAGAGTGTGTTCGTAGCTGCAAGATATTGACTTTTCTCGGAAGGTGCAACACTTTCAGTCATCAATTTTCTGAAACAATAATTGCAGAAGCATTAATTATATCAGACAGAACGGCCCGTGCACTTGTAGTCACGTCCAATAGCGTGAAAATGAGAGGAAAACTGCTTTTTTACATAACCCATTATAATGCAATGGAGCAGTTCAAAACGTGTTATGGAATTCAAGAAGCCCATTCTCGAGTTTAACGCTTGAAGATTTCACTGCCATACGCTCGTGGGCCCACTTATTCATCAACAAAGCTTGCGCTTCATTTTAGACATATAAAACTAAAACATATCTGGCATCGCTACAAACGAGTGAAATCGCCGACGTGCTCACCGACTGCCTGTGTTAGTGGTGCCAAGCCAAGCTGGACATGCAATGTTAACAGCTGGCCTTCCTAAATTAGTTGTTCACCTAGTAATATATGACAGTGGGCGGAGCATAATTAAGTGATTCTTTTTAAAAGTGGGGAAATTTCCAATGAACAATGCTCATTTCTGCTGCACTGAAAGCAAAGCAATTTATGAACAGCTGTATTTGCTACAGCTAATGGCTACCACGTTTCGATGGCCCAGCCACCACATTTGCAATTCTATAGCAGACGGGGTGGTACTAGTGACGCTTTGTAGCGTGAGCTCATTAACCATTCGGGTTTCGTTCGCAACGAATGTGAGTGTTAAGCAAACGATGCTCGTTACATATCAATAGCACAGAGGTAAATGCGGCGGAGTGATGGCAGTCCTGTTTACACTCACCTTTCAGGCGATATTTCAGACGACGCGTAGCATTTCGATAGATTAACATTTAATTTAAGTAACGCGTCATTTCCTACAGCGCAGAGATGATTCAGGGTACCAGAAAAGACAGCAATCGCAACCACGTATCAATAACACATCCACAACATACCGCTACACGAATGAGGGTTACCTTGCCAAGAACACCACATCAACCATTGATACAGCTGAGTACGAGCACTTGTTTTTTTCTGTTTGCTTTTTTTGAGGATGGGAGCTGATACAATTGCTTACATTTAAGCTATATAAAATATATTACTTTTCTCCTGACGTATTTGTCGTAGTTCTCACGACCAGTTACGTCAACTCAAACTGCTAACAGCTCATTTCTTTAGGCAACTATTTGCTTACGCGCATGCAGACCCTTCCGTCGAGGCTGCCACTGTGCCTGCAAGTTTTGTGGGAGTAAACGTTGCGACACATGGTCTAACAGTTCCTCCCTCTGTTTGCACACGACACTCTAGTCTTACAGTTAATCCCTTCATGGACTCAGTGTTGGTCGCAGAGAAAAAATACAGCACTTACTCCCATTTCGCTCTCTTTTTGCTCTTTTGCGGCTTAGAGTGTACGTCTGTTTCTTTTTGCCTGATGTCGGTGACATGTAACTGTTTTTGACACATGCCAAATAAAGAGTATCATTATTACACACGCATACACGCGCGCGCACACACACATGCACACACATACACACACTCACACACGCACACATACCTCTACACCTACACACACGTGCACCCCCCCCCCCCACACACACAGCCACACAAGCACACACAAATGGACACACATACACACACACACACACACACGTACGCACACAAACATTCTATAGACACACACACACACAGAAGCGCGCGCACACAGGAGGTATTAGATGTACAAGTTGTGCTGTCTTGTGTGCTATGTTTTCAAGGAACCCAAACAATGGACCATGGTTTCAGCGCGTGTTTTTTTTCTGGAAATGGAGTTTGTGAAAACTTGCACGGAATTCTTTCTAATCTGGAAATAGCATGCGAGAACAACCACACAGCACGACTGCTTTGTAAAAATGTATCAGTAAAGAAGGCGTGACCGCTGCCGCACGGCAGGCTAATTCACAATGACGCAAGAGCGACCGAATCGCTTATTAGGAACAGAGCTGTTTAGGATGGCCTTTATTTTGCATAGTGTTCGCAAAATGTTAGGTGGTGTGCGCCACCAAAAGTGGAAGTGTGTCAGGCAGCTGCTACCATGACGGAACCAGAGGTGGAGCCTTCTCGATGTGAGCAGTGATGACCTGGTGGTCAAAGTGGGCACTTTTCAGCCGCTCCCACGGACGTGCGTGGAGACTGGCAGTGGCCATGCCGGCGTCGATTGTTGAAACAAAGCGATAGAAGGTGCGCGGTACCATGGCGCAATCAAGTACCATAGTGCATAGAAATGGCAAAGAGTGTACCCACCTACATTTTTTCTCCTAAAACATGTCAACAACAATGGAGGTGCGTGGAATCTAGGCAGCCAAGCTAACAGAGCATATCTTGTTCTTTCTCCCCTGTCTATTGGAATAGCGCGGCTTTCTATACCGAATTCCACGTGTCTGCTGGAGTTATGCAACGGCAAAGACGGCTACCAGAGCAAACAAGGACCAAAAAACAGAAATGAACCTGCGTTCTGCAGAGAATAAACAGGTATAATTTGCAGCATGTGCAATACGTCATCATCATCATCAGCCTGACTACGTCTACTGCAGGAAAAAGGCCTCTCCCATGTTCCACAAGTTAACTCGGTTCTGTGCTTGATGCTGCCAATTTATACCCGCAAACTTCTTGATTTCATCTGCCCACCTAACTTTATGTCTTCCCCTAACCCGCTTGCCTTCTCTGGGAATCTAGTTAGTTACCCTCACTGACCAGCGGTTATCCTGCTTACACGCTACATGTCCGGCCCATGTTCATTTCCGCTTCTTGATTTCAACTGTGATATCCTTAACCCCGGTTTGTTCTCTAATCTACTTTGCTCTCTTCTTGTCTCTTAAGGTTACACCTACCATTTTTCTTTCCATTGCTCGCTGCGTCGTCCTCAATTTAAGCTGAACCCTCTTTGTAAGTCTCCAGGTTTCTGCTCCGTATCTAAGTACCAGCAAGATACAGCTGTTATATACATTCCTCTTGAGGGATAGTGGAAATCTACCAGTCATAATTTGAGAGTGCTTGCCAAATGTGCTCCACCCCATTCTTATTCTTCTAGTTACTTCAATCTCGTGGTTTGGCTCCGCGGTTATTACCTGCCCTAAGTAGACATAGTCTTTTACAACTTGAAGTGTGCTATTACCTCTCTCGAAGCGCTGCTCCCTTCAGAGCTTGTTGTACATTACTTTTGTTTTCTGCAGATTAATTTTAAGAACCACCTTCCTGCTCTCCTTGTCTAGCTCTGTAATCATGAGTTGCGATTCGTCCCCTAAATTCCTCAGCAATGCAATGTCATCGGCGAAGCGCAAGTTACTAAGGTACTTTCCATAACTCTTATCCCTAAGTGTTCCCACTTTAGGCCTCTGAAAACCTCCTGTAAGCACGCTATAAATAGCATTGGGGAGATTTTATCCCCCTGCCTTACGCATTTCCTGATTGGTATTCTGTTGCTTTCTTTATGAAGCACTATTGTAGCAGTTGATCCCCTGTAGATTTCTTCCAGGATGTTTATATTTCCTTCATCGACGCCCTGATTCCGCAGTGTTTACATGACTGCTGATATTTCTACTGAATCAAATGCCTTCTCGTAATCAATGAAGCCTATGTATAGTGGTCGGCAGTATTCTGAGCATTTCTCTATAACCTGATTGATAGTATGAATGTGGTCTATTGTTGACTAGTCTGTTCGAAATCCTGCTTGTTCCTTTGTTTGATTGCCCCGCCGCGGTGGTCTAGTGGCTAAGGCACTCGGCTGCTGACCCGCAAGTCACGGGTTCAAATCCCGGCTGTGGCGGCTGCATTTCCGATGGAGGCGGAAATGTAGGCCCGTGTGCTCAGATTTGGGTGCACGTTAAAGAACCCCAGGTGGTCGAAATCTCCGGAGCCCTCCACTACGGCGTCTCTCAAAATCATATAGTGGTTTTGGGACGTTAAACCCCACATATCAATCAATCCTTTGGTTGATTAAATTCTAATGTCTTCTGAACCATGCTAGCAATTACATTTGTAAATAGCTTTTATACTACGGAGAGTAAGCTAATCAGCCTGTAATTCTTCAAGTCCTTGTGATCTCCTTTTTTATGTATTAAAAAACGTTAGCATTCTTCCAAGACTCTGGTACTCTTCTCGTCAGGACACACCTCGTAAGTGGGGTGGCTAGTTTTTCTAACACAATCTTTCCTCCACCTTTCAGCAGACCTCATGTAACCTGATCCTCACCAGCAGCTTTGCCTCTTTGCATGCTCTCCCAGGCTTTTATGACTTCTTCTATCATTACTGGTGGGGTGTCATCTTGGTTACTGCAAGTTGTTATAGTATTAAGGTCATGGTTGTCCCGGCTACTGTACAGATCTCTGTAAAATTCCTCCACTATTTTAACTAGCCTATCCATTTTGGTAGTTATTTTGCCTACTTTGTCCTTTAGTGCATACAACCGATTTTTGCCTATCCGAAGTTTTCTCTTCACAGCTTTGACGCTTCCTCCGTTTTTCAGAGCGTGTTCAATTCTCTCCATGTTATACAATTCTCACATCAGATACCTTACGCTTATTAAACAACTTCTAATGCTCTGTCAGTTCTGTTTTGTCTGTTGTGCTTGTGACTTTCATGCTTTGGCGCTTCTTAATGAGATTCTTTGTTTTCTGGAAAAGCTTGCCACTGTCCTATCTAACTACCGTGCCTCCAACTTCCACTGCACACTCCGTAATGATACTCGTCAAAGTATCATTCATTGTATCTACACCATGGTTGGTTTTCTCAATAAGAGCCGAGTACCTGTTCTGAAGCGAGGCTCTAAATTACTGTGCTTTCCCTCTCAGTGCTGGCTCATTAATTGGCTTCTTGCGTATTAGTTTCTGTCGTTCCTTCTTCAAGTCTAGGTGCATTCGAGACGGTACCATTCTATGGTCACTGCATCGTACCTTGCCAACAACTTCCACATCCTGCATGATGCTTGGGTGTGCACTCATTACAAAGTCTATTTCAGTTTTATTTTCGCCATTAGGGCTCCTCCTTGTCCATTTACGTTTTCCTTGGTTTTGGTAGAAGTTATTCAAAATCCGTTATGGATTGTGTTCTGAGAATTTTCTAGTAGTTCTCCTCTGGCATTTCTAGTACCGATGCCATAATCTCCTACTACCTGGTTTCCAGCCTGCTTCTTCCCTACCTTTGCATTAAAGTCTCCCATCAGTATAGTATACTGTGTTTTTACCTTACTCATTGCCGATTCTCCGTCTACATAGAAGCTTTCAAGTCAAGTGTCATCATGGCTGGATGTAGGCGCGTAAGCCTGTAACCTTCATCTTGTGTCTCTTATTGAGTTTAATTACGATACCTATCATCCTTTCAATAATGCTATAGTATTCCTCTATGTTGCCAGCTATGTTTGTGTGAATTAGAAACCTCACTTCAAGTTCGCCTGTATGCATACCTCCCACATGCATATGTTAATTAGCACAATACGTAGCCATCTTTTTTTATCTGACAAGCACCACCAAGTCCTTCCTGCAGCAACAACGGGACGTGAATGATACATTCTAAAAAAGACACGGTATAGAAACACAAAAGAGAAGTCACGGCACCACATACGCCTACTAACAACGGAAGAGACGGCGGAAAGGAAAGAAGGCACGAAAACGTACCTGCGCATGCTTGTGCAACAGGAGAACCTAGAAATGCAGCACACGTGGGGTTCCACGTGAAAGACAACTGTAAAGGCGTTCGATTTCATCGTTCTGCATGTTAATCGACAGTTGACTTACGCGTGCGTCACCACTATTATCGATACGGCATGCTCCAATGATAACTTGGAAGTGTGGCAGATTGGGCTAGTTGGTGCGACATGACGATATAGTTATAGCGCGATAACCGAACGACGACAAAGAGATAAAAAGCGCTCGCGTCCTTCATGTCTCTTTGTCGTCGTTCTGTTCTCTCGCTGTAACTATCTTCAATAATAAGACGTGCTTGTTCCTTCTTATACCGGAATAGAGTGCCCACTTATTGATGTTTGCGTGGACACGCACTCCAGTCTGTGCTACGTAGAAGCAGCCCTAGATGAAAGGGACCTTGTGCACGACAATTGTACCGAAATGAGTGAATTGGTTGATGTGTTTTACGGAACAAACACCACTCCACTTTTCGTATCTTACGTGGTCATTCTTATAGTCTGGCCAGCTGCGCAAATTTTACCTAACTCATTGGCAGCACTAGAGAAAAAACATTTCTGCTATATATCAACTTCCTATATTCTTTAACTTGTGAGACAAGTCGTGAATGTAGGTATACCTACGACACGTTTCCTCCCGCCGCTTTCTGCCACCATGCACGAACACAACATGGCGGACTCCTTCAAATATTCGTGGCCACAGCAGCCCGAGGATAACTTACATCTAAAATACACGCAACCTGTGTGTTAAAGCTATAATTAATTTTAGGTCACATTATTTGGTAAGGGCAGACTTAATTCCATGTCTATACTGTTTTTTTCACAACCTTCGAATGCTTCGACAAAAAATTTAACAGTGGTTTTGAAGATGTAGAATACTGCTTGCGTAACGGTTTCTTTCAAACGTTCAGCAAATGTCTAGAAATCGTATTTAGCTATTTAGAGGTAATTTTTCAGTAAAATTCAGTCATCCTCTATTTGATTCAGATTACTTAGATTACTTAAACACCACGGTTACCACGGTTTCAAAGTCCTCACCACTACATAAAATCTGGTAACTGTCCATGCAACAAAAAACCTTACTAATAGAATTACCTAGAGCACCTTCTAAACATTTTCGTTTGTTATTCTTGGTAAGGTATAATTCACTAAGACCCAAAGCAACCTTAGAACCAATACATATTACTTTTTATTACACATAAAAGCCTGCCTAAAAACCTACGAGGGTAAACTTTAAATGTGTGAATAAACTTCCAGAAAGCCCTTGTATAGAAACACTATATTTATCGGTAAAAACCCTCTAGAGCCCCTGTTCGCTAATACAATCTATAATAGGCTTTAACAAGTTCTCACACGGCAACAACTAATAAAGGTCTTCAATATCCATAGTAAAGGCCTTACAACCACTGGAGTTCTCCGAGAGGAACTGAACTAGCACCTGACAATCACGCATAGCAAAAGGCCAGAAAGACTCAGTGAGCAGTTCTGTAAATAAATAGATACAGTGGCTTGTCAGATGCGTTGCTATGAAACCATTGCTCTGTAAGCAACATCTTATTATGTGTTTTATTATGAAGCAAGTGGTTTAGCCTTCATGTTATTACAAGCCATTCTTTCAAGGTTATGGATTAACAAGACGTCGACAACGCATTGCCTAACCCCCGATGGTTAGGTAATTGATAGGCAACGTATACGTCCCCAAAATTCATGCATTCATTTCTTAGTTGGCCTATGTCAGAGGCGTGACCTTGGATCTCGCCAAACACGTCAAAATTTCGTCGATGTCTCATGGCCGGGAACGTGCCGCTGAGCCTTTGAAACCTGTTTGCCCTCGCAATAGAATAACTTCTACGTAACGAATGCTATTCTTAGTTCTCAAAAAAAAAGCTCATGCATACCAAGCAGTACAGACTGAACGCCACATCTCGAGTTTGAAATTTGGGGTCACTGCTGCTTTATCAACCAACGCAGTGGTCTCCGGCTCGTCGTGCGAGAAAACGGCGTGAATGCATTCAGGGCTGCAAAACCGCTATATCTCAGACGGAGTACTTGAACCTGCTCTCAAGTAAGAGTAGCTGCCCCAATTTCATGAGGTTGTCCTACCACTTCTTTTAGACACTGCGCCTGCATTTGTGTAAAGCAACCGTTGCTCTTAATGCTTGCGCAGCAGTCTGCATCATGAAGTATTTCAGATGAAGCCTTCAAAGTAGTCTCTTTTTCATTGGGGCGTTGGAAACTACACCAGAGTTTATGACATGGCCTGCGCACGCAACACACATCTTGAGATACACTGCCGACTGGATCACTTCTTACCAGTTTGTTGTTGAGAGCGAGAAGCTCGCAAAATGTCCGATGCCCCATGAAAAACTGAAAGTACTGGTTCTTTTGCCACTTCTTGATAAAATATACTGCTCCAGTAGGAGTCTGCATTAGGCGTTACTGCCTTCTGTTCTCCCTTTCAATGTGCAATATTGTACACTTAAAGCTAAGTCATGGTCAGCATTATGATGCCAGCTAGCGCTCAAGCAACAGAAATAAGGCCACCGCTTTGCAAGCAAAGGCACTGTTGAGAACATCAACTGATGAAATGGTGAAATGGCCACGACAGAACACGCAGTAATTGTTGACCAAATTTATATATATATATATATATATATATATATATATATATATATATATATATATATGATTCAAAAAAGAAATTCTGTGGGTCCGGTGTAAATATAGTTAAGAATAAAGGAGCACACTTACGAAAATTTGATAATTGTTTACTCTACGTTTCGGCCGTGGCACGGCCTTCGTCAGGATTCATGACGAAGGCCGTGCCGAAGGCGATGAATCCGAAGGCGATGAATCCTGACGAAGGCCGTGCCACGGCCGAAACTTAGAGTAAACAATTATCAAATTTTCGTAAGTGTGCTCCTTTATTCTTAACTATATATATATATATATATATATATATATATATATATATATATATATATATATATATATATATATATGTATCCTCGCAACGTCTATCCTCTCGTCCAACGTCTATATCCTCGCAACGTCTATCCAAACCAAACCGCTATGGCTCCTGCAACGACTACGTCGAAACCAATCTTCTGGAAATTCCCCGAAACAGAAACGTCAATAGTCGTCATCGGCGACTCGCAGATGAAGTACGTCCATTAACACTTCAATCCATCCTGCGAAGGAACCCCGGCCTTCATTTCACAGCCCGGGGCACGAATCACCGATGTACAAGGAATTCTCGACCTTGTGCCCACAACTACCAAAACCCTTGTGCTCCACGTCGGGACAAAGGACATGGCGCTCGGGAAGGCGAATATCGCCTTTACTCAGTATCGGCTATTGCTGGATCAAGTCGCAAATGTCTTGCCTCAGATAACTAGAGTCCACGCCACACTTATACCTCCTCGAAGCATCAACCACCGCCGTGGTAGCCGCAACCAAAATTTTATCCGTCGCTGCAATAGCGAAGCCTGCTTCTTCAACCACCGACTTCGAGACTACTGCTGTCGGTCGCGAAAAGTCTTCTACGTCGACCACGGCTTTGAATGGTTGCCTCCTTCTCGTGTGTTGGCAGCTGATGGATTGCATCCCAGTTTTGAAGGCGTTGCCCTTATTGCCGCTCATCTTCGCCAACTTTGCTTCAAGCACACCAGAATCGCATCCTCACCATGGCGCGACATCACGTCCAGTGAGACTTCGCAGTACCCGACACGGACATTGGACATTTCTGCAAGCCAGTCCCTACTGATGAACGCTTCGCGTGATGCCGACGCGATGTGCTCCCCTCGGAACACTTCTTATGTCGTCAACGAATGTGCGACGCAGACTTCTCCGAACCTTGGCCGTCGCTATTCATCGAGGAGAAAGGTTAACCGGGACACAGTGTCCAAGTGACATCCTGCACCTTTGACTGGTAAAGCTACCTTTTGTACACATTCTGAGACATTTTTGCAAGCTAGACAACTAGTAGACAAAAATATTCGCGCTGAGTTCCATGCGTCAACGTTTTCAACATACCTAACTTCGTCCAAAGTGCCCAAAGGGTTACAACTGCGACTAAACGCAGCTACTTCCGAGCTGTCTTCGCACCACAAGGCGAGATGGCAACAAGTTTTACAGAGTGCTTTGCTAATTTTGACGCGTATTGTTATAGACCATAACAAATCACGCGCTAAACAACTGTTTCAGAAAGAAAGAATTCTGCTTTCGCAGATATCTGCGCCGGAGTCTGATCAATTAGTAGCTTACCAGCAAAATAAGGTTGCGAAACTAAGTGCAATGAAACAAAAGAAGTACATGCGTGACAACATGCTCCCCTCCTCAAGCCATGATATTCGAGCAAATACAGCCGATAAAAGAGCATTGCCAGACAATGTAATCAATCTTTCTTCAGCAAAGTTTTCAGTCGCGCAGATAGGTTGTTTATCGAAGGGCCTTAGTTTTTGTACAGCAAACGGTGGGTTCAATGGGTTTCAGCTCATTAAGGACCTTCACAACTTCGCCCGAAATATGCGCCTTAAAGAATATTTTTACGACCACTCTAGTGACCACAGAAGCGGGCTGCTACTGCCTCAGCAGAGACACTGGACCCCACCACCGCAACGTGATAGGTGCTTAGATCTATATATTAAGGCTGTACAACAAGATGTCATAGATTCTTACAAAACTCGTGCTCCCTATCGACATAACCTATCAACAAAAGAAAAAAGGGCACTCGAAGAGCTAGCAAATAACCCCGACATCATAATCAAGCCGGCAGACAAAGGTGGCGCTATTGTCATTCTTAATCAATGTGACTATATAAGTGAAGCTGAGAGGCAGCTCGCAGATCGAAACTTCTACAGACCACTCCCTACCGATCCTACAAACGACTACAAGGTCGAATATCAGGACGCACTCACACAACTTGTAAAATATGAAAAGATCGATAAAACGATAGCCCGGTAACTCGTCCCACTCAGCCCTGTTGCAGGTAGATTTTATCTTCTGCCCAAGATACATAAAGTAAATAACCCTGGACGCCCTATCATCTCTGGCATAGGAACAGTAACTGAATACTTATCCAGGTTTGTCGATAGCCTCATAAACAGGATCCCACCTACTTTCTCGTCATTTATAAAGGACACAAATCACTACTTGAAAGACATTTTAGACATAGGTGTTCCCGACGATAGCTTTCTGGTAACACTTGACGTCTCGTACTTGTACACAAACATTCCACACAACGATAGCATTTGCGCTCTCATCAAGGCTTACGATGATTGTTGCTTTGACAAGCCAGTTGATGGTGAAACCATTGGTACTCTCATGAAGCTCATCTTAGAACTAAACAACTTCGAATTCAATAACTTGCACTACGTTCAAACAAACGGGACATCTATGGGCACTAGAGTAGGTCCTAACTACGCAAATATCTGTATGGGCCTGTTGGAAGCTAACTTCATGGAGAATTCACCATTGAAGCCATGCTTCTACAAACGCTTCATCGATGACATCTTCATGATTTGGCCACATGGCGAAGCAAATCTTTAAATCAGGCAACCGCGCAATCCCAGCTAACTACCGACCTATTTCCTTAACCAGCATCCCATCTAAAATGCTCGAACATATTATAGCTTCAAACCTAATGACATATCTGGAATCCATCAAATTTTTCTTCGATCACCAACACGGTTTCCGGAAACAACTATCATGCGAAACACAACTGGCCGAATTCACACATGATATTCTTCACTTCATGGATGAAAATCTTCAAACTGACGCCATATTTTTAGATTTCTCTAAAGCATTCGACCGTGTTCCTCATAACCTCTTACTCTCTAAACTATGCAACCTTGGAATCCCTCCCAACATAATTTTCTGGATAGAAAATTTTCTAAAAAACCGTAAGCAGTTCACCAGCGCTAATGACCACGACTCACCTCTTTCCGACGTAACGTCCGGCGTCCCCCAAGGTGCTTGTCTCTCCCCGCTCCTTTTTCTAATATACATAAATGACTTACCCACCAATGTGCTAACCAAATTAAGACTTTTTGCCGATGACTGCGTTTTATACTCTCCAATCTGTACACCAGACGACAACATTAAACTTCAACATGATTTAAATTTAATTGTAACTTGGTGTGATAGGTCACTAATGCCGTTAAACCTAACTAAGTGTAAAATTATGTCATTCACCCGCAAAAAGAGCCCAGAAAAATTTACCTATAGCATAAAGTCTGTTCCCATTAGCCCTACCCTATCATACAAATACCTCGGAGTGCATCTGTCATCGTCGCTATCCTGGTCAACCCATATTCAAATAATCTGTTCAGAAGCTTCACGCACTCTCGGATACCTGCGCCGCAACCTAAAATTAGCCTCACCAGACATTAAAAAATTAGCTTATGAAACGTACGTCCGACCGAAACTAGAATATGCTTGCTCAATTTGGCAACCCTCACAAACATATCTAACTAACGACTTAGAAAGGATTCAGAACCGCGCTGCCCGTTTTATTTACTCCCAATACTCTAACGATATCAGCGTTACTGCACTAAAAGAATCATTGAAACTGCCGTCCCTCGAATCTCGTCGTATCATTTCTCGATTGTGTCTGATGCATGCTTTCTATTATCACCCTCAATCACGGCACGTCCTCGTTCAACCGTCACACAGAACTTCATCCCGCATAAACCACAGTCACCCTATCGCACCAATAAATGGACACACTTCTGCAATGATTACTTCCTTCTTTCCCAATGGGATAACACTGTGGAATAAACTACCTGATAATATAGTCACGTGTAATAACCGCCAAATTTTCCGCAGTAAGCTAAAATGTCACATGTCGCAATCTAACTGAATGTGCTGTTTTCCCTGCCAATGTTTAAATACTTTTTTTAAATAATGTATAAACTGTCGTCACTTTTTTCTGGAAGCTTACCTTTGTACCATTACTTTTTTAATTGCATTTGGTAATATTGGCGTTTTACTTTGCATATTGTACCTTTTTTTTTACCTTTGTACCATTACTTTTTTAATTGCATTTGGTAATATTGGCGTTTTACTTTGCATATTGTACCTTTTTTTTTATTGTACCTTTTTTTTTCCATTGTTCTCTGAATGTTTACGTTTTGGAACCCTTCGAGTTTTGTTGAGTTGTTCGACATACCTTGTACGCCGCCCCCCCTTATGTAATGCCTCCGGGCCTTTAAGGTGGAATAAATGAAATGAAATGAAAGTCTCTTAAGCTTCATTAGGAATTTCAACAATGCCCACCCCGCCATTACTTTCACCCATAATTACTCATCAATAACAATAAACTTTCTTGACGTTACCGTCACAGCTAGCGAAGGACGGCTCTCGACAAATCTCTTTCGCAAACCGACTGATAGGCATCAACTCCTCCATTTCCATAGCAGTCACGTCCGACACTGCAAAACAGGGATACTGCACAGCCAAGCTCATAGGTTTAAACGAATATGTTCCAGCCACGAAGATTTCCTTTCGAATTGCCAGGATCTGAAACGTTCGCTCATTCAACGTAAAAATCCACGCGGAATAATTGATGACGCCATAAAAAGTGCTGACAAACTAAACCGAACTGACCTGCTCAAGGCTGAGCCCAAGGCGTTTTGTACATCCCAGGTTAACCTTGTGCTCACCCATTCAACGTCAGCTCTAAACGCCACCGCGATTTCGAAGCGACACCATAACATATTAACTGAAAGCAAGCGCCTGAAAAATGTATTCGCAGAGCCACCGAGAGTGGTGTACAGACGTGCACGTAACCTCCGTGATATTCTTTCATCGTCTAAGCTCGCTGCCCGTAAACAAAATGGCTGCGCTCCTTGTGGGAAGTCGCGGTGCAAGGTGTGTGCGCACATGGTAACTACGCAAACTGTCACCAGTTCATCCACTGGCTTTCAGTTAACAATCAGGGGCAATCTAAATTGTGACAGTTCCAACGTAGTATACATGCTTGAATGCGATATCTGTAATCTACAATATATTGGCCATACAGAAACACCGTTTAGAACTCGGTTTAATAATCATAAGTCGCATGTCAAAACCCTTCCAAATGTGCCTCTATTGAAACATCTAGCAATACCTGGTCATTCTTTCGACAATATAAAGCAACGGTACTGGAATCCGGTTTCCGCTCACATCATGAGCGGGAAATGCGCGAGTCGTTTCTAATCTACAAGTTTGGTACACTAAACTCTGGAATAAACGAACACGCAGGCACACTCGCTAATCTACCTTGCACCACTTAAGGTGTCTCATACCCTTCCGAGATTTCTAGTTCATTTTCTGTTGTTTCACTTCTTGTTTTCGTTTTCGGAAGAACCATACTTGTTCCCAGCTTAACAAACTCAGTTTACCTGTTTATCTTTAGTATGTATACCGCTCGTTCATGTGCTTCAATCTGCACGCGTGGTTATCATAATGCTTTCCACACCATGCGCCATATTTATATTTAAAATCTCTTTCACTCGTACTGATGTCGCTATAACGAGAAGAGGTGATCACTGTGTCCACGTTGCTTTACGCATTGCATCTTCACACTAAATGTATTTCGCCTTTTTGTATAATCATGTCGAATCACTTCCGATTGTTCTTGCGCATGTCCCAAAACATTTTAGAAATGTATATAATAGCTACGAAAGCTGCACTACATGTCACACTGACGAAGGCTGGCCCACCAGCCAAAACGTATGTGATTAATAAAAGTGTTTCATCGTGAGTCGTGCTTTTTCGCTTCCGTTTTTACTACGGAGCCAGTGCGCTTCCTTCCTCGCAGCGTCTATATATATATATATATATATATATATATATATATATATATATATATATATATATATATATATATATATATATATATATATATTTGATTTGCGTACACATATACTCAAGGACCGAGAGAAAAGAGGGAGAGAGGAACGGGGCTTCTGCCATCTATAAGGACCCAGCGCCTGCTTGCTCTTTCGTGAGGAGGGAATAGATAGAGGAAAGAAGAGAGGAAAGTAAGTAAAAATGGCAAAGACTTAAATTAAGCAACATGAGTAAACACAAAAAAACGTCTATAAACTGGTGGTTAGGTCCCTTTGGTTCGTAAAAGTCAGTAGAGCTCCATGAGCCCATATGACAACGTCAGGCAGCTTTGGTACATTGTAAAACTACTCTATCAACAATGAGCAGAGTATTCTGAAAGAACACGCGAATTGGTGGGTGTCATTCATGACTTTCTACTGAACACGTAAAAAAAACGCAAGAATTATACCCTGCGAGAAACCGGCAGGGTGATGGAAACATTGCCACCCTTTCTGCTTGGCTGCAAAGTGCCGCAGGCCGATCAAAACAGTGCTTCCTGCACAGAACAGTTACCTAACTGACGTTTCATTACGTCCATTACGTGTAATGATAAGCGAATTTGACAATATGACATGAGCCAGACATACCTAGTGTGTGATAAATATTGCACGTGGGAGATCCATTCATGCAAAACGGACGATAAATATATGTGTTGAAATATTTCTTTTCTGTATCGAGGTGCTAACATGCCCTGAAATATTATAACTGGTTGCCACTCAAGCAGATGACACCGTGTGTAGGTACTTGTGCGCAACACATGTGGTGGCATACTCTAGTGGCATCGCAGTCAGTGTTCGCCATGCCGTCATAAAATTGATAGTTGTCAGCCAAAAAGCAAGTATGAAAAAGAAACTAATTAAAAAAACTCATAATTTACGCGAAGAGGGCACTATACTAAAAAAAATCAGACAAAGCCAGAGTAGCAAGGTATCTTATTAAAAGATGTTTTTTATATAGGTTTGTAGGTCAACAATGTGACAGTGAAAACGCTGGTAAAATACTCGCCTATTGACCACAGCAAAAGTTGAATGACACACACAGCACCCCGAATGGCGCGGTCAATAAAATAAACTCCTTAAAGGGCCAGTAAACAATCCCAAGGTCCCAAATGTTTATGAAGAGAAATATGTGCACTTTCCTTTGTGAACATATTGCCGCATGAGTTTTGCTAATGCGTGCTATATTAAGGAAGTTGCAGGGGTTAGAACACCGGTTTCAGCTGGTTTCAAAATTTCGCATTTCTTCCCCCCTTCTTCCTCACAGGGAGGGGAATGCTTAGCCTGTAGTCGTGACTGGTTTAGACCAATCAACGAGCTACGTTAAGTCGCCGATCGGCGTCTCTGCGTCAGCGCTAGTAAAATGAGGATTGTTTAGGCGTAGGCAAAGAGCGCGGGAATTTTTTTTCGTACTGGAAGCTACTTGCGGCGCATGATATATATATAGTGATGCAATATTCGGAAAACGTCACCACCGTGGTTCAATATACGAACTGCCCAGCTTTTTTTTTTTTGGTGGGGTGGTGGTAAAAATTGTCGGAGCCTGTTTACTGGCCCTTCAAGAATCTTCCTTTAAATAAGAAGAGGTTGTTTTTCAGCTTCATTGCTCCGTTATCAGCGCAGACATTCTTGGGTACAACTAAGCGTATCAGGAAGAAACAATAAACTTGATATGGTATACTGACTGCACCAAGAGCGTTCTCATCATCATCATCAGCCTGACTACACCCACTGCAGGACAAAGGCTTCTCCCAGGTTCCGTCAGTCAACTCGGTGCCGTAATTGCTGCTGTCACTTTATACCCGCACACTTCCTAATCTTATCTACCCACCTAACTTTCCATCTATCCGTCACCCACTTGCCTTCTCTGGGAATCCACTCAGTTACTCTTAATGACCAATGGTTATCCTGCCTATGCACTACGTGTGCGGCCCAGGTCCTATTTCTGGATTTCGACTATGATATCTTTAATCCCGGTTCGTTCCCTGACGCATTCTGCTCTCTTCTTGTTTCTTAAGGTTAACCCTATCATTTTCCTTTCCATCGCTTGCTGTGTTGTCCTCAATTTAAGCGGAACCTTCTTTCTAAGCCCCCAGCATTCTGTTCCATAGGTAAGTACTGACAAGATGCAGCTGCTATATACCTTACTCTTGATGGATAGTGGCAATGTACGAGTCATGATTTCAGAATGCTCTCCGCAGTCTTATACAACTTCAAGTGCACTGCCGCCTAACTCGAAGCACTGTTGCTTTCCGAGGTTATTGTACATTACTTTCGTTTTCTTCAGATTATTTTAAGACCTAATTTTTGGCTGTCCTTGTCTAATTCAGTAATCATGCATTGCAATTCGTTCCCTCAGTTACTCAGCAATGCAATGTGATCGGGACAACACAGGTTACTAAGGGATTCTCCATTAACTCTTTTTGCTAACTCTTCCCATTTTAGGCCTTTGAAAGCTTTATGTAAAAACGCGGTAAGAGCCTTCTCGAGGTGTGGCAAAGTTTGAAGACGACCCCTAAATACCAACAGCGAACGGCTCGAACCGAGTGTTTTACTAAGTGCCACTCCACTTTTTCCAGGATCAAGAAAGCCAGCTGATTTATGATATATGTATCAGGCTTTGACCACCGCACCTACCAGACAGGGCCATCCTAGACAAGGCATGACGACTTCAATCTTACAGTTGTAGTACAGACCGCTTTTCCAAGACCATTCTCCCCGTAAGCAGTTAAAGACTAACTTGTTAACGGAAGACTATGTATCTGTATGTGATATTGATGATTTTTATTACGTATTGTGTTTACAATAGTGTACGATTGTCGTTGTTTCGTTTCAGCTCAGTGTCGCCGCCGATAATGTTAACCTAATTTCTTCTTCTCCTTGTTCACATAATGCTCATCTTGTTTTATATTTTCATTGCTTATCCATGACAGATATGTAACACAAGGTACCGAAGCTGTTACCCCTGCAATAATGCGTTTGAGGCAGCTCAGGTATCCTGTAAATAAAATAAACGAATGAATTAGGTCCATCAAGAGGATCCAACCAACGAATGGCCCCTGTAATAAGAATTTCGCGACCAATTTTCATTGGAGTGTCCTGTCTCTACTCATGTAGAATTCAATCTGCCACATTTTGTTTAAGCATTTTGCTTTTAGGAGCAGTTATACTTTACAGAATATAACTCCCGAGACCACGAGAATCAACATGATACTCTCGGTCATCAGTGAGTGGGTTCGTGGCACCTGCGCGTTCTTCAGGGTATATGCCAATGGTTTACCCTTCATAGCGTAAATTAACCGACACATACATGTGAAGCGAAGCTACAGAAGCACTTATGTAACTATACTTACTATGGTATCCGAATATTCGGAATTTAATTCAGAGTTATCGAAGCAATAAGAAAACGATAGTATTGATTATTTTAGCAAAGCGCCACTGTAGACACCATTCTTACTACAGAGTAGTATTGCTTGGTTTATTATTAGCTTTTAAAGAAGCTTATCGCGCAGCATCACTCCACGAATCGGACTGAAAATGCTGTTTATAAACACGTCCATAAAAAAAAAAACGCGTAGCTTGCTCAAAAGGCGGAATGCGAAAGAGACAGCAGAGCTGTTGAGAACCTATGTACTATGTAGTCATGGGTGCTACTGTTCTGTACGGTTTTGCAGACTTCTTTTTTTATTCCTCCAATTCTTTCTTCGTTTTTCTTCTATTTTGTATTTCTGTCTGTTTTTCTTTGTTTGTTTCTATGTATTCATCTCTTACTCTCTCTCTCTCTCTAGCGTTTTCTCATTTTTTTTTGCTCTCTGTATGTACCTTCGTCTTACATACCTTTGTCTTTTTCTCTGCCTCTTCCTCGCTTGCTTCCTCCTTTGTATGCTTTTTCTCAAGATCTCTCAGTCTATTTCTGCCGCTTTTCTATTCTTTCTCTTTTTATTTCTGTATGTCTTTCTGTCTATTTCTCTAATTTTTTATTTTTAGATGTCATGCTTTACTCCCTACTTTCCTTCTTTCCCTCTACATCACCATCAAATTTCCCCCCCTACCCCGGTCGGCTTTTGACTTTTGTTTTTATTGATACGATTGATAAGGAGGTGTTAACGCACGAGTAAGGCGCCGGCTACTCCTTTGTCCTTGATCGAATGTCGTACACACATATTCATGAAAAAATAAAGAGCAGTATATAAACTTCCTTCCGAACTTATGTGTAGACTATCGCAAATAAAGCATGTGCAAATAGTCCTTTTCACCCACTTTCTTTCTTCTCATTCCTCAAAAAGTTATCTTTTCACCCCCTTTTCTTTCTTGTCATTTACAATACAATTGGCCTAATAACTTCCAATATACCTTCCTTGGCATTATTGTCTGTTAGATCTTATTAATATTGTGTAAACATGAAAAGCGAGCCCTTAAGTATACACTTGTTTCCCTTATTCATTAACGGAGGTCTCGTACTGGCAGACTTGGTGCCTTTAGGTTGTATACGAGAGACTATTTGGTCAGCTGCCAGTTAGCAATAAGTTCACGTGCTACGTGACGCCAAACAGGCTCATAAAGAGTGTGCCACACTCGCCGCCGAGGCTACTAGTGGCGCTGACTGACGCTGTCACGTTTAAACTGATATAGATACCCAATAAAGTGGCTGGGGGGATAACTGTCGTGGTAGCTCAGTGGTAGAGCATCGAACGCGTTATTCGAAGGTCGCAGGTTCGGATCCTGCCCACGGAAAGTTATCTTTTCACCCACTTTTCTTTTTTCTCATTTACAATACAATTGGCCTAATAACTTCCCCTATACCTTCCTTGGCATTATTGTCTGTTAGATCTTAATAATATTGTGTAAACACGAAAAGCAAGCCCTTAAGTATACACTTGTTTCCCTTATTCATTAACGAAGGTCTCGTACTGGCAGACTTGGTGCCTTTAGGTTGTATACGAGAGACTATTTGGTCAGCTGCCAGTTAGTAATGAGTTCACGTGCTACGTGACGCCAAACAGGCTCATAAAGAGTATGCCACACTCGCCGCCTAAGCTACTACTGGCGCTGACTGACACTGCCACGTCTAAACTGACGTACATATCCAAAAAAGTGGCTGGGGGGATAGCTGTCGTGGTAGCTCAGTGGTAGAGCGTCAAACGAGTTATTCGAAGGTCGCAGGTTCGGATCCTGCCCACGGCAAGTTATCATTTCACCCACTTTTCTTTCTTCTCATTTATAATACAATGGGCCTAATAACTTCCCCTATACCTTCCTTGGCATTATTGTCAGTTAGATCTTATATATATATATATATATATATATATATATATATATATATATATATATATATATATATATATATATATATAACATACGACCTTCGAATTACGCGTTCGATGCTCTAACCACTGAGCTATCACAGCGGCCCTCCCTCCATCCACTTTTTTGGGTTTATCTGTGAATTTAGAAGTAGGAGTGACAGTCAGCGCCATCTATAAGCCAAACAACGAGTGTGACAACACTCTTATGCGCATGTTTGGCGCCACGTAGCACGTGAACTTATTATGAGCGGGCAGCTGATTAATTGTCCCTCTTATACAACCTAAACACACCAAGTCTGCCAGTACGAAACCCTCGTTCAATGAAATAAGGGAAAGAAGTGTATACCTAAGGGCTCGTTTTTCCGTGTTTTAACACAATAATAATGAGATATAACAGACGGTAATGCCAAGGAATGTACAGGGGAAGTTATTAAAACCAATGGAATGTAAATAAGAAGAAAGAAAAGTGGATGAAAAATTTACCAACTGCGAGCAGGAATCGAACCTACGACCTTCGAATTATCGTTCGATGCTCTAACCACTGAGCTATCACAGCGGCCCTCCCTCCATCCACTTTTTTGGGTTTATCTGTGAATTTAGAAGTAGGAGTGACAGTCAGCGCCATCTATAAGCCAAACAACGAGTGTGACAACACTCTTATGCGCATGTTTGGCGCCACGTAGCACGTGAACTTGTTATGAGCGGGCAGCTGATTAATTGTCCCTCTTATACAACCTAAACACACCAAGTCTGCCAGTACGAGACCCTCGTTCAATGAAATAAGGGAAAGAAGTGTATACCTAAGGGCTCGTTTTTCCGTGTTTTAACACAATATTAATGAGATATAAAAGACGGTAATGCCAAGGAATGTACAGGGGAAGTTATTAAAACCAATGGAATGTAAATAAGAAGAAAGAAAAGTGGATGACAAAATTACCAACTGTGAGCAGGAATCGAACCTACGACCTTCGAATTACGCGTTCGATGCTCTAACCACTGAGCTATCACAGCGGCCCTCCCTCCATCCACTTTTTTGGGTTTATCTGTGAATTTAGAAGTAGGAGTGACAGTCAGCGCCATCTATAAGCCAAACAACGAGTGTGACAACACTCTTATGCGCATGTTTGGCGCCACGTAGCACGTGAACTTATTATGAGCGGGCAGCTGATTAATTGTCCCTCTTATACAACCTAAACACACCAAGTCTGCCAGTACGAGACCCTCGTTCAATGAAATAAGGGAAAGAAGTGTATACCTAAGGGCTCGTTTTTCCGTGTTTTAACACAATATTAATGAGATATAACAGACGGTAATGCCAAGGAAT
The DNA here is from genome assembly GCA_013436015.1 of Rhipicephalus annulatus. Lineage (NCBI taxonomy): Eukaryota > Metazoa > Arthropoda > Arachnida > Ixodida > Ixodidae > Rhipicephalus > Rhipicephalus annulatus. The sequence goes on along the minus strand of WOVY01003750.1, from coordinate 245,436 downwards.
GTACAGGGGAAGTTATTAAAACCAATGGAATGTAAATAAGAAGAAAGAAAAGTGGATCAAAAAATTACCAACTGTGAGCAGGAATCGAACCTACGACCTTCGAATTACGCGTATTATATATATATATATATATATATATATATATATATATATATATACAACTTCGTTTTTTTATATATAGATGTACAAGTTGTTGCACAACCCACAAATCTGTAGTACTGAAATAGTGAAGTCAGCAAGCTGCAAGATACCCACATTGTACTAGAAATGCTACATTTCCCACGATCTGATAATTACAATGACAACATCGTGAAGCTGAAATTCAATGGTGCAATACGAGCGGCACCGTTTCGTCGACCACGTGATGCCTGTGGCGGGAAACGTTGCAACGCTGGGTGGAGGAGGGAAGGTCGAGCCATCGCGGGGCATTATCGCATTTTCATTTCCGCTAGAATGGCAGTGGTGGCTGCAGCGGTGTCGTTAATGAGGCAGCGAATAATTGCCCACCACGCGTAATTAACTCCAACTGTCAGGGGAGAGCCCTTAGTACCGCCTTGTTTGCGAGCGTCTACATAATGGCTCGCGGACCACGCTAGCGGTCACTGCTATTTGCGGATCATAGCATTGTGTGGCTGGCAAGAGTGTCGTAGGATGCCTAGCATGGTAAATGCCGCGAGAGCGCAGCTATTGTCTGCCGATTCGATTCGAGCTAGTAGTTTATATATCGCCGGTGGTGGTGGTGCCTAATCAGTGTCGTGGTCATATCAGCGGCTTCGCCCCCGCACATGGCAGCGTTTCGATAGTGGAGTTAGTGAATAGTCTGAAAGGTGATCTATCACTGTGTGTAGCACTCATGTGCATACACATTCTAATAGATCACTGTGTGTTTTAGGCGTGTTTTTGAGAGGCCTTCTGGTCAAATATACAATGTGTTTGTTTAGCTTTTGTCATGTGGAACCTCTGTAGCTTCGATGTTTGTGGGTTTGGGCATCGTCACGTGCTCTTCCGTTTATGCCTCAGTGTAGCTGCTGAAGACGCTGTTGCATGTCAACTGCTTGCCATGAAGTTATCTGTTGAGACTGAGCGGTCCTAGGGCCGCAAGAGTGCAGAGTAACAGTTACATCATGCTGCGACTGTAGGGAAAGAAAAAACTCGCACTTTACCAATTAACCAGCATAGCAGATTGCTTGCTCTCTGGGGACTGTGGCGAACATCCTCTAATCACTAGCACTGAACGCGCGGCCGCAGTGCGGGACAGATGTTAAGGGGGCAGGTATAGTGAAGAATGGGCGCCAGCCACAGAGGCAACCTGCGTAATGTCAAGTGTGTGGGACTAGGCACATGGAACTTTGAAAGTGGAAAAAAATTACTGAAGACTACAACAGCAACAACGTTGACTCAGCTAGGGCCAACGCTGATGGTGATGCAGACTCGCCAGAAAACACAATTACAAAGAACAAGTCAGCAAGAAGTTTTAGCGTCACTACTATTACCTGGTTGTTGCTGTTGTTGTTCGCCTGTTTTGTATCACGCTTGCTGTGAAATAATGATCAATAATTGAGGGGTCTTAGAATGGTTACAATACTTACGCCCCACCACTATTTTCATCTTGTTATCCTTCTCCGATGTTTCATAGCCAATACGCGAGATTGTCCTGGTAGTCAGACCTGATAAACGGGCAGCTAATCAACAAAATGACAATATGTTCATAGAAAGAAACACGACAGCTTTATGACAAAAAAAAGGACAGAGCCAGATACAATGCATTTACTCATCTTATTTATTAAGTCAAAAACCCGAAGTTCCTCATGAGATTATGACAAGTGGCCTGCATTAAAGGAAAAAAGGTCGGGGGGTACAGGAACTGCAGCTGCGCTCGGTTAGTTGGTTGATCTTCTCAACTGGTCATGTGACGTCATTATAGCGTTAGAGATCACCAAACTTTATGACGTTGTTATGGCATGTGACAACACGATTTCATCATATCGCTACTTTGTAATACATATCGTATACCAATCCAGGAGGCTGGGAAACGCCACTAGAGCAGGTGAAGCTCGAAGGGAAAACGCGCTCCGAATTGTCATCGCCGCATTCGGAATCTTGCTATGACAATTTAGTCATTCGTTTGCCATTCGTTATCTCTCGGCCTCAGTTTTTTTATTTACGCGCCTATTACCGGCGTTTGCGACATGAGCAAAAGCTGATTTCTTCTTGGGAAGACATGGCGCAGAGACTACATTTACATGCAACCACCTGACGATGCAAAACAGTGCCTGCACCTTTTAGGAGCTTCTGCTCTTGGCAGCTACTGTTCGTATCGTGAAAAGGAATGGAGACGGGAAGGAAGAAGGTAAAACAGTGGTACGAAGGCGCTTCCCGCACCGCGGTGTGGTGGTGTCTTCGCAGATTGACCAAGAGTAAAATAGGTAAAGTGTAAATTTATGAGCTTGTTTCCTTTATTAGGTAGAATTCCAATCAGACCTAATAGCCAATAATGCCAGGGAGAGCATAGGAGCTCCTAATATATTATAATTGTTATGTAAACTAAAAAAGTGCAGGAATAGATAACTTGCCACCTCAGGGTCCAAGCCGACCACTTTCCAATAACGCGTCTGATGCTCTACCACAGAGCTATGGTGCTGGTTATCTCAATATCTACTTTTATAGGCACATGTTTGCGTTTAGACGTGGGAGCATCAATCACTTCCAACAAGATCCCCCACGCTTTTTATGGCATTCTTGCCTGTTTGTTCTCATCATTATTGTGCCTGTAAAGGAAACAAGCCCTTCAATTTACACTTTCCTGCATTTCATAATGAGGGCCTCGTTCAGGCAGACTTGATGCCTTGAGGAGATATGCGACAGATTACTGATCAGCTGCCTTTTTTTAATAAGATCACGTACTAGGTGACTCCAAAAGGGGAAAAAAAGCGTTATACACTCGTCGGCATGCCAACAGGAGGCGTTAAGTGACGTCTCCACGTTTAAATGCACATATAAACCCTATGAATGTGGACGGGAAAACCGCCACCGTATATCAGTAGTAGAGCATCGGACACGTCATTAGAAGGTCACGGGTTTAGATTCTGCCGGTGACAAGTTATCTTTTCGTCCACTTTTCTGTATTCAAATTTAAATGACAATTACTTCCAACGAATCTCCTTGCGCTTTACCTAGCATTATCGTTTCTTCATTCTTATTAACAAGAGTAAGGTAGATTTACCAGTGCAAAAAACACGAAACACTTAGGAAGACATATACTCACACACACGTGGGCGCACGCACGCAGGCGCCACTTGGAGAGCATTGTGAGAAACCGAATATGGTGAGACGGAACAGTGCTGGCATGCCGAAAGATCAAGTGGAGGAGCGTCGACAGCAGCAACATGAGTATACGCTGAAGGCGAGGCCATTGAAAAGAGGTGAATGCAACCTAATACCCTGAGTCCGAGGAAGAATATTGCCACCTGCCGTCGCTTATATCGGAGAACGAGTGGAGAGTCACTACAGCGTAAAGGCAAATAAAGCTTCGCAGGTAATCTGTACCCAAATGAACGCTGTACCTCTACGAAATTCTGATTAAACATACACGTGACTAGACATCAAACAGTTAAGTAGTATTGTTATATGATAAATAAAACAATTAACTAAATTTAAAAAGCTACCTTTTTCTCTGGACGCCTTTATTAGAAGAAAGAATAGTGAGACCATGGACGATGTGGGTACTATATAAAAGGAAACACTGGCTCATCAACAATTACATTGCAGAGCGCATTTTATACAAACTCGAATTTTAACGAAACATTTACGACGATGCTCGAATAATACCATTCGCTGTCAAAAAGAGGCATCAAAAGCCTGCAGTTGCAGTACATGCAAATTACAATGACAAAAAGCCTCGACACTGACCACAGCCTTAGCCTATTGGCTAGGGCGGCTGGCAGGGCCGCAAAAAGTGGTGAGATCGAACACCACAACCTCCGATTATCCACCGGTTAAACGTGTACAAGTGATCCCCGGCCAGTCATTCAGCTGTTCAGAGGTACCTCTGCTTGGGGGAACTGCCGCCGCTGTGTTTAGTGTCCGGCAGCAGCTCTGAGTCAGGGTGGATGGGTGACGCACGCTTATTACCACGTGTAGCCACATGTGCCCTATCCACGAGCACCTCCTGTCACCGTTAACGGTGTGCAACTGCGCGAGCACTTTTCACGCAATTGTAATCGCTGAGATGTCACCAAATTTTCACGAGATGGCACTACACTACGTTCGGGTTTGCTTGCGAAAGTTTTCCTTCAGATCGCGGCGAACATCAATTGCTTAGACTATAAGCCCGGTGTATAAAATACTGAATTGTTAGACACTTTTTGTACTGCCTTAGCGAGTTGAGTCCCTTTATAACACGACGGTGATAACATTGGTAGCGACTCATTCTGTTTTGCCTGAGTGAAAGCTCTGCTACTGCACGTCTTCCATTCGCCATTTCGCAAAGGTTTTGAGCGTCTGGCGCACTAGTGGAGCATGTATATTGTCCCGTCAGGTTATCAGCTGCTGGGAGACAGCGTAGCTGTGCTCGCTCGAACCTTCACCCCTGTGGTTCCACGTCAGTAGGCGAAGGTGAACCACTAACAAACGCCCTCAAGCTCCTTTTCGCACCTTCATCCTATGTCTAGCGGAGGTCAGGATACTACGTGTTTTATTAAGGGATGTCACGAACAACATAGGCTGTGGTGGGGGCAACAAAAGCTTGCTTGTCAGGAGCACGCGGTCCCTGCCCTCCGTCATCTGACGATGTTGTCACGGGGTCATGACGCGGACAAAGTGAGCAGACTGGATGTTCAGGTTAGACTGTTTATTGGGCTGAACTTGTGGCCATGTAAAAGGAAAGTCAGATTAGAGCAAGACGCTGGTACTGACAGCGACGAACGGAGCGCCGGCCGTCGCCCAACTGACAAACCATAGAACAAGCGGCGAAGTGCGTCGGCATTTATATACATGTGATGTCGAGTATTCGAGCCTTATCCCTGGTCGTCGCACAAGCTCCGGAATAATTTCGGCTGTTCACGTCTTGCGCACAATCTTGACGGAACGATCTACAGTGATCGCGAATCTTCTCAAACAATGAGGTGCCGTTTGTGCTGAGCATTCCTTACCCAAGCTGGGGGCGAAAACCGACTGAAACGAAAGTGAAACTAAGAAACACGCGTGACGATGAGGAACAGTGCTCAGACGTAGAACTCCGCTACCGTTATGTGGAGACTGCTGCTCAACTGCAACGCTTCAACTTCTGTGTCGAGGCTCTGTCACGACTGCTTCACCAGCGCTTGGTCACACTGTCTCGCCATGGATGGCGCGTTGGTTGGGCCGTCGTGAGCTTCGACGCAAACAATAGGCTGATGAAATCGCGCGGTAGGTGTAGCGAGCATGTGGGCTGCGGGATATTAGGAAAATTCATAAAGGCATAAATAAAGAAGGCAGCCCAGCTCCGCTCTTCCTTCAGGCGTGGTATTGGTTGTGCGATGCTGCCATGAATATTATTATTGTCCATACTTAAGCCACTATTTATTTTCTTGTGCTTCCACATACGCTAATTATTCTACAGTTACACAATCTCAAGGACAAAAATTGAGAAAACCTATGCACTTTGTCAATGGCTCACTGGCTGGCTAAAGTAAGAAAGAAGAATTCTTTCGTGCTTTTTTAAGTCTTCGTGGTGACTTTTTATAGAAATATTTTCTAGTCGTGGAACCCTGTCGTCAAAATAACCATAATGAGAGCTGTAGAAAAGGCATGCTGCAGGTGTTCCTGTATTCAAATAAGACAGACACAATTCTCAGGCCGTCCAACATATGAAATACCCTTTTCATATCTTAAATTCTGCTCCGGACTGTAGAATTTGCACGTGTAAAGAATCGGCAGATCCCACGTACAATGGGAATCCATAATATGCGAAGCATGAATAAGGAAGGTTGATATGTCTCTTTAAAATAAGCATGAATTCATGAGTCGTACGCGAATTGTACCGCACATGACTTCTATGTCCTTATTATCATGTTACCACCTGTCATTTGTGTTTGTCCTTCATTCACATTAGGTAATACCAAATTTGGTATATGTGGAGCCAGCGAAACGGCCGTGAGTGCGATATGAGCGCAGCATGTAGCCATGTTCTGCATGACATGCATGTCTTCAATATCATGTTTGGACGTTTCATTTACTTTCGTCGTCCATTCATGTCACGTAGCACCGAATTCTATATATGTGAATCTAGCGAAACGGCCACGAGCACGCTATGAGCATACCATGTATGAGCATCATGTTTTACATGAGGCCTATATCATGACTATCATGTTTGGAGGTGTCATTTACCTTCAACGTTCATTGTCACGTAATGCCAAATTTGGTCAATGTGAAGCAAACGATAAGGCTGCGGGTGCTCTATGAGCATAGCTATAGTCAAGTTTTACATGACACGCATATTATGATTATCATGTTAGGACGTGTCATACACCTTGATCGTCCATTCGGGTCACGTAACACCAAATTCTATATATGTAAAGCAAGCGAAACGACCGCGAGCACACATTGAGCACGGCGTGTAATCATGACTTACATGGCATGCATGTGATGATTTCCACGTTAGGGCCTGTCACTTATGTTCACCATACAGTCATGGTATACTATGCCAGATTTGCAATATGTCATGGGAACGAAACCACCACAAGAATAGCAAGATTATAACACGTAAAGCATGAAATTCAGGACACATATGTCATAATTTTTATGTTATGACAAGTCACTTATGCTCTTCATACAGTCATGTTATGCCATGCCAATTTTGGTATATATATCATTATTGAGACGCCCAGGAGAGCCTAAAGACGTAGGCGGCTTGATAGATGGGCAGATATATTCGGTCAAAGTCCCCGAAGTTCACTAAGAAATGCTTTGCATTTAATATTTTAGTAAGACTGTTTCGGCCAGTATGTGTCGACTTGTCATCGTCGCTAAGAAAGAGAGTAACCGATACTTCTGGCATAATTTATGACTAGAACCATATTATTTATAAAGAGGAAAGATTTAAACCGTGCCTGAAGGCTAAGTGATTAGAAAAAATAGAAAGCCTGATTTTTTGTGCCACGATTTCTGAACAAAACCACCACTTGCGTGAGTGAGGTCTGTAAACGAAAGTTCGGGTCCAATGGGTCCATAAAGTCAGTAAAGCTTGATTGTCCCGGTCGCCAATGAAGAGATACAGGCTCAAGAAGTCACAAGTGAAGCAATCAACTTCGGTACCGTGAAAGTGGACGGCCCCCTGGCCGACAAGACCTCGATCGAGGGAGCATCGGCGCGCGCAAACACGAGTGTGTCTGGTCCACACTCGAGAGTCGCATTTCTGTTCGCTGTTCAGAAATGTTTTTTTTTGCAGTCAAACCTACAGTAATGGTGACACTTATGGCAGTGCAAGCTTCGTTTGAAGGAAACGCCGTGGGGAGGCGTGAACGCGAATTGTGCACAAAATCTGTTGGACTGATCTCGGAAGTGGTAAAGTATTGCGTAGGTTCCGAAAGTTGCGAGCAGGCGCAGGAGAAGGGTCTATTAATTGCATACCTTGTGGTAAGGACAAGCCCATTGGTTAGAAGTTAAAATTAGTGCACAAAGCTATTTAAGGAGAATCAAAAGTGAATATTATGGGAAATCGACTTATTTAGACTTGAGATAATGAGAATAAAGTGACCTAAAATTGTATAAATGCAGATGAATCACGCGTGGATTGGCATTGAATGTAATTTACACGTGTATTAGGGTCAAATAAACTTGTATAACTTGTGAATCAAAAGTGAACGTTAGTAGAAGCGGATAAAAGGGTACACCTTTGTAACCAACTAATAACATGCAAAACCAGTGTTGTCTAAGCAACCGAAAGTATCATGTAATAGGAATTAACATTTCAATAACCTGTGAATATCGAGTTAATTAAACGAACGCCTCGTGACCTCATGCACTTTCAATTTAGCTGTTCATGTTAGGCTTAGTTCAAAGACTGCCTGACTTTGACTACTATTCAAGTTGAACGAATTTTGCAGCATGCAAAGCTTGTATTTTAGATGCTTCCGCACTACTAGAAGCAAAAATAAGAATCTATTTGGTTTCACCGCACAAAAGTGTCACAGCTTTACTTGTTTGCAAATATTTGCTAGTGAAATATTGCCATGTGCTCGAGGCCTCACTTTGACTCTGTCCTAAATGTGGCCCTCAGTGAGGATCTCTATTCCACGTTCGCACGAAAATAATTTTTCTCAAGAAGTTTGAAGAGCTCAATACCTAAGTGTCATTAACCATGAAAGACAATGTTTAGTGGTGAGGCCGCGCATATATTTTTTAAAACTATCTTAATGCAGGCATTTCGTCCTCAGAGTAGCGATGGTTGTAAAGTTGACGTTAGAATCATTCAAGGAACCACTAGGAACCGCTATAACTGCACGGCCGCAAGCATACATAATGTATATATCTAAAAACTTGAAGAAGCAGAAAGACAGCGTAAAGGAAGGACTATGCACGATTTGTTCATAATGAACGCTTTAGAAGTGAAGGCTTGAGCCAGCAGTAAAAGATAAACGGTAGGAACTTCATTTTTCGCTCCTGATGAACAGTCGTCCAAACCACATAACCTTGTCTGCGCTTACGTTTAGACTCAAAATCTGTTCCTGCAGCTGTTGCTCAGAGTAAAAGGGAGAGCCTCATGCTCCATATCAAGCACAAGCAATATGATTCGGTGGCCATGTGAGAGTGGTAAAAAAAAGAGATATGCCAGCGTGCGAGCTTACAGCGGTTGCCTGAAGCGTGGCTCGTTGCCGATGGCCTCTTTTGATCCCGAAACCACCGGCGTGTCCGGTCTGGAAACACCGAGCGCGCGTGGCGTCATCGATGCGTTCGTATATCCGACAGAGTACGGCAGGCGCCGGTGTGCACGGGACCCAAGCGGGCGCAACATCGACTGAGCCAGCGGCTGCTGGTGTGACGCTCTCACTCCCAGCCGGCGACAACGCGCGGCCCGCCGCTAGCGGCGCCCGGCGCGTGGCGCGAACCGCGAGCGTGCTCTCCGATGCTCTTGCCTCCTTTTAGAAAGCGAAGGCTAATGCGCAAGCATTCTGTGGCGAAATCAGCTGGGAAAAAGCGTGTGTGGTTTCGTAACAGCGTGGTGAATGTTGTCTAATGCATACTAGACGATACCGTCTGTCACACCCTCTAGTCAATAATGAAATAACTTGAAAAGTCTTACCTTGTGCAAAGCACAGCCTCTGCTCGCGGAGACTAAGCCTTTTCAAGTGTGCAGCACTTTCGAGGTTCGGTATGTCGTATGTTGTGTTTTAAGGCGACGGGAAAGGGAAGTGATGAGAAGGCATGAAAAGACGAGGGCACAGCGCCAAGCCTTCCATAGGCGTGTATGACGCTGTAGGTGAAGGGAGCAGTCTCTGCTTCTCAAATATAAAGGCACTGCTGCGAAGTTGTGAACACAAGAAAAATATTTAAGAAGCTGCGTGTCTTTGCTTCTCAAATATAAAGGCATCACTGCGAATTGTGAACGCGACAAAAAAAATTTAAAAAGCTGTGTAGTCCGTTTTGTTTCGTGTTCTCAACTTCGCGGCTCTGCCTTTACCTACAGTATGTTACAACTAGCCCATACACAAGTTCTTCTGAATGTTTGGTGCCACGCCAGCAAAACTATGCATCGTATTCGGAACTTTATTGTAAGTCCAACATGGTTGTCGCTTGGGGTTCGTGCAGCCGCCGCCGCATAGCGTGTCCGTCACTTGTCACTTCAAACTGCGCAGTCTTTCTGCTGCAGCTAACATGTTGTGAAGGTTTTGCTTCGGGGGTCATTGACTGTAACATCTATTTTATTCGACTCTGTGCGCGGAGAAACGCATGTGCGATGTATCATTGAAGAAGTTTTGAACACTTGGCACATCGTTTGCTTAAATGTGAAGGAATGCTTTGTAAACAGTGTCAATGTATTGTGCCTGCTAACTTTCCGACCATGGAAATACCCGCACGAGCCGTGGTTCGAATTCAGGAGCAGCGAAACGATGAAGGTGATTTCACGCACTGCACTGACTTATTTACTTTCATAAGGGGGAGGGGGGTGTCTTTCTTCGATGGGGTATTCTCGACGACTTTGCGTGTGTGACCGACACCAGTGGAAGTGTAGTTGTTTTTTCTTTACTCGCAAGTAGTACTGAAACGCCTGCTGCACTGCGCACGAATGAAGCGCTTGCTGCTGACGCGTGTGGTGCAGAGTATACGCACACAGTCGTTCACTCTTAGCTAGATAATGTGAGCAGATGGCTGCGCTCTTCAGTGGCCTCCTGATGAGACGTCTCGCACGAAAGAAAAAGTGCACGCTCCTAGTTCTCGTCGTATGTCTTTTAGCTTTGATGCATGGCTACGAAAGAAGTAGTGGGGCTCTTAAGAGCGTAGCCATCCACTAGATTGATTGATATGTGGGGTTTAATGTCCCAAAACCACTATATGATTATGAGAGACGCCGTAGTGGAGGGCTCCGGGAATTTAGACCACCTGGGGTTCTTTAACGTGCACCCAAATCTGAGCACACGGGCCTACAACATTTCCGCCTCCATCGGAAATGCAGCCGCCGCAGCCGGGATTCGAACCCGCGCCCTGCGGGTCAGCAGCCGAGTACCTTAGCCACTAGACCACCGCGGCGGGGCAGCCATCCACTCGTGTGATCTAGCTAACAGTGAGCCATGACGTCGGTGTTCGAACCCTATTATCATATCGCACGGCAGAAAGTGCGCTGCTTTAATGCGCTTCTAAAAAAAACGATACTTGTTTGTATTAGCGAGCTGAAGCGCGATCAGTGATGAACTAGAGCACGCGACAAAATTTCAGGCATGCGTGGAACCTGAATACATCACCATGGTTATGTTGATTACAAGTAATAGTGTTTATTTCCGTCATGTCATATATATATATATATATATATATATATATATATATATATATATATATATATATATATATGACCTTGCGTCACATCATAAGAGAAAAACTAACATCAATCACCGACCCAGCGCAAGTACAGCCACCTCCATCCAGCCAGCCACCATACCCGCAAGTTGCGGCCGCACTTCCTCGCAACGTAAACTCTATGTCGCCGCTACCATCGTTCGCGTCGGTTGCTGCTGCACCACCGGTCCACTTCTGGTCAGTGCCACCTCCCCCTCCATCTGCCCACTTGAGAGCGCTATCTCCCGGTGCGCCGAACGCCCTCACTACCCATCTTGGCGCCGGTCTCACCTAACATGCTTTTACTGTGAATACCGCGGCCATATATGGCGCTTCTACCGCAAGCGCCAGCATGACGAGTGTCAGGGGTACGACATGCGCGAAGAGGACTTTTTCAGCGGTTATTTTTACGCCCGGCGTAGTTCACCGGGACAGCAGCGGTCTCCATCTCCGCCCGCATCGACTGAAACGCGGAACACTTACTGTTCAAGCCAACGCCGATCGCCTTCGTCCTTTCGTCGCTCCTCCTCTCCTCTTCGGTCAGATTTGTTTACCACTCTAAACCGGTCGGAAAACTAAGTGATGCAGTTTTCGGAGGAGAATCTCTATGTAACAGAAAGGCTGATATTCATCCAGCACGCCCGTTCAGCATGGTTTCTGTTTCGGTGGACACCGGTGTTACAGTTTTTGTGATCAGATATGACTTGTGCAAACGCGTAAAAAAGTAATGGCCCCTTATAATGGACCCCCTCTAGTCGAAGCCCAGGGAAACATTATCTGTCCTTTTGCTCTTTGTACTGCTCGTGTTTTTATCGATGGTATTTTTCTAGTTCACTGTACCTGGTGCTATAACCAGCTAATTCTAAAATGGGACTTCCTATCTTCTTCTGGTGTTTTGTTGAACGGATTCTGCACTTTACTAATACGGACTCCATGCTCGACAAAGTCGTCTACAAGCCACTACGCCTGTTCGCTCCCGAATATATTGAACTACCACCACATGAAGAGCGAATTGTGACCCTGACATCTAAGGGCATCGACCACGGTGACTTTTTAGTGTCCTCTTCGTCGACTTGCGCCGCTAAAGCCACAGCCCTTGCGTCAAGTATAGTACGTTTTAACCATGGGTCCGGGCTCGTCATTGCTACGAATGTAACATTGGAGAAAGTTCTCCTGCCAGAGAGCACTGCAGTAGCCTGTGTTGTTGATGCTGAGCCTGTCAGCGTCACGCCACTTAAATCTGCCACTACCAATGACCCTTCTACGAGTAAGCAAGCCTCTTCCTCTCCCTTAACAGCATCACAGCACTTGTTGGTGATGACTTCACAACCATGCAGGTGCAGCAGTTGCCTGCTTTGTTAACAAAACATGCCGATTCTTTTGACGCCTGCTCCTTGGCGTTGGGCTCAACTACCGCAGCAGTGCATCGGATTCAGACTGAGAGAACATATATTGTGCATTGTCACCCGTATAGCGTGTATCTCGCTGAGTGTAAAACGTAGCTGACACGCTTCAGCGAGAAATACTTCATCCATCAGCTAGCCCTTGGTCACCCTCTGTTGTTTTGGTACGGAAAAAAGGTGACTCCGTGTGCTTTTGCGTCGTTTACCGAGCATTTAACAAGATCCCACGCTAAGGTGTATACCCCATGTCGCGCATCGACGACACCATTGATTCACTGTAAGGCGCCAAATACTTTTCAAGCCTTGATTTGCGTTCGGGATATTGGTGGATTCCCATGCACGACAACGATAAAGAAAAATGGCACTTGCAACCCCCGATGGTCCATACGAATTGAATGTGATGCCTTTCGGGCTCTGCAATGCGCTCGTGACGTTTGAGCGCATGATTGACACCGCCCTGCGTGGTCTCAAATGGAAGACGTGTCTCTACTTTTTTGATGACATTATCATCTTTTCATCAACGTTTTCTCAGCACCTGAGGCGCTTGGATGACGTCCTCACATGCCTCGCCGGTGCAAGTCTGCAGCTCAACACTAAGAAGTGCCGTTTCGCCACCAAATTCATCAAGGTTCTCGGTCATGTCGTCAGCAAGGACGGAATTCGCCCTGACCCCGAAAAGATCGCTGCCGTCCTTCGCTTCCCACGCCCAGAAGGCCTAACGATTTTCGAAGTTTTCTTGGCCTCGCATCCGATTTTTGTTGTTTTATACAAAATTTCGCTTCAATAGCTCTGCCACTTCACGAACAACTTGCTTCTAATGCAACCTTTGTGTGGCGCAAAGAATGCCAGTCGGCGTTTGACCTATTGAAGACAGCTCTCACGTCAGAGCCTGTACTCTGCCATTTTGATGAGACCACCCCGACACTCCTGCATACTGACGCCAGCGGTTGCGGTATAGGTGCTGTTCTCCTCCAACGCGATGACTCTGTACGGGAACGGGTCGTCGCATACACTAGCCGAGTGCTTACTGCTACCAAAAAAAAAACTATACCATCACTGAGCACAAATACCATCACTGAACAAAAGTTCTGTCCTTATCAGTACGGGCGTCAATTCATCATCGTAAGGGGCCACCACGCCTTTTACTGGCTTTCTACACTGGAGAACTTGTCCGGACACTTGAGTCGTTGAATTTTAAGCTTACGGGAGTATCAGTTTGAAATTATTTACAAATGTTGCAAAAAACATTAAGACGCCGACGCTCTTTCTCGTTGCCCACCACCCACAGCTCCGTTCGACACTACCGCTGCCATCTCCAACAACACCAGTGCATACTTCACTCCCAGTTCTGTTGCCTTGCTCGCCTCACTGTAACAGCCGCCAATCGGCGATGACCAACCCTTCAGCTCTCGCCAGGAGGTCGACCCATACTGTCCGCACATTATAGACTACCTCTCAGAAGCTACGCAGCCACTCAATGCACGGCTTCATCAGCAACTTGAGCACTTTAAGCTACAGGATGGTGTGCTGCATTGTCACATTTATTATACTGCCGGTCAACGCTGGGTACCTGTTCTGCCACGCTCTATTCGACACCATGCACTTAACGCCCTTCACAACGATTTGACTGCCGGTCACCTCGGTTTTCACAAAATCTACGACCGCATTCAAAGCCGCATTTATTGGCCTGGCCTTTCTACCAACGTAGAAAGGTACGCGGTTTCCTGCTCTCTGTGCCAACTTCAAAAACTTCCGACATCTTCTCCTGCTGGTCAATTGCAGCCCATTACGTGCTCCACAATACCTTTCGAGGTCGTCGGTATCAATATTTATGGGCCCCTTACAGTTACTGGCACTGGAAAGAGATGGATAGTCACCGCCGTAGACCATCAGACACGCTACGCCGAGACAACTTCAATAGTTACTCATTCAGCATCGGAAGTTCAGCATCAGAGGTGTTCTTAACACGGCCTATAGGTGAAGTTCTACGCGTTTTTTTGCACTATAGCCAACAAGATGGCGTCTAGCTACCATACCCAAACAAACGGTCTTACCAAGAAATTTAATCGAACCCTTGCTGACATGATCACCGTGTACATCTAACCGGATAACAAAAACTTGAATAAACTCCTACCGTTCTTAACTTTCTTGTACAACAATTCTGTTCAGTGCCCAACTGGCTACTCACCGTTTTATCTCATTTACAGATGTTCACCTACTTTATCGATGTTTCCTTCTTCACTAGCGACGGCCCTCCGTCACCATCTTCTTGCGAAGATTATATTTCTTGCCTTGCCCAGTGCCCCCAGCGTGCTCGTATGAACACGGAAGCTACGCAACAAGCAAGGAAGGCCGTCTATGACACCTCTGATTTTGTGGTATCATTAGACCGGATGACGAGGTGTTGCTATTGACACAAATTCGCACAACTGCTCTGTGCGACAAGTTCCAGCCTTGATTCATCGGACCATATGTACTTTTAGCGCAGATTTTACCTGCCAACTATCACGTAACGCCTTTTGTCGTGCCAACTGACCGCCGTTACCACAGCACTGAAACTTTGCGCACGAAGCTTTTTACACGACGTTCCTCATCACATTGGCAACCTGCCCGCAGCAGCCAGGCTGACCACTCAACGTGGGGGAAATTAGTGTAGACATCTATTATACGCTTCATCCTCATCTAGACAGCCGTCAATCATCATCACCTCTTCTGGCTGTCTGGCTGACAGTCATTATCGTCTTTAAACGTGCGCTTCATCTTGGGGTCCGCTGCGCTTCTAGTTCACAGCCAATAAACCTCATTTGACGTATGCATGTAGGAGGTATGCATGTGGCGAAACATGGGAAAGAACGGAGAGGCCTTTGTCCTGCAGTGGACGTAGTCAGGCTGATGATGATGATACTTCATTAAAACCAAGTTCACATTATATATATATATATATATATATATATATATATAACAGAAAAACTTAATAACTTCCGCAGGTACAATGTGCATAAAAACACGTAAAAAGGTAAGATGCAGGCGTGCATGAAAGGTAATATATGCCGTCAAAGCAAGCGAGTAATGAATTTTTTTACCTTCCCAAGATCAGCAAGTCATTCATAAATGCCCTTACCATCAAGCCATCCTACGTATGGGTCTTGCTTAAAAAATTACGTTTCTGTGTTCGCTAGATAGATTGAAGGTTCACTAACTGGCATGTCGCCCACACTTGCGATCTTCGCCACTTCAGTTATCTCATGCGTTGTTTGCCCCTGGATTCTTCCTATCGCAATGCACTGCGAATATAATGAACCACACCCACACTTTTTGCAGTGGTAAGCAAAATGTCCTACATCTCCAGTTCGCATGTTATTTTCGTGTACACGTAGCCTTTTATTCGATTACCGTTCTGCTCTATGTGCACGTCTTGCCACAAGACGACGATTTTTCCTAAATAATGTTGCTCACACAATCACCGAAGCTTGGTGAATGTTTTTTTGCCTCTGTATTTTCCAGAGCCACTGTAAGAAGCCTTGCACAGATTATAAAGGTTGTTGAAGTTCAGATGACAACTATTACGTTAGCATTATTTTCTATCTTTTCCAGCCAATTTGAGACATCACTACCTTCGGTAGGACAGCACTTTTTTATCATTATGATGGATGGAGGTGATGGATGCTCGTCATCCTCTCAAGCGTGTTTGAGAGTCTTGAGCAGATCTTAGGCCTCGGCTTCAATAACGTATTGAGAAATCCATGCCCTTTTCAGGTGGTCAGTATTTGGTAAAATACTACATGAATATTTCTGAGGACATAAGCGGCAAATCACATTCATTAGGCTTAAATATGCAATGGTCCTTTTAGCAAACATCAGGTGGCTTGAAAAAAAACGGCAACAAAAGTTCATTAGCTCAGCGCTGTAAAACACGCTCGGGAGGGCGACGGACACTCTTCACCTGAAATGGTGTCAGTCAAGCAGAAATGCACCATTACACCATACGTATGATGGCGAATTCATCTGTCCCATGCCTCGTCTCTCTTTAAATTTGGCTTTTTAGGAACAGTTATCAATGCATCCTAAACTAGATAATCGAATTCACTATTGAAAGTTTGTGGGTTCGGTTGCCATCAACGTCAGGTCAATTTTCGTCCACTCGATCTAACGTTATTTATGCTATGATTACTACCCCACCGTTAAGGCTTAGAAGAAAAGAGCATTGGGCGAAGCACTACTGCGTTATAAAAATTTTTGTAAAAGAGTGGCACACAAAGGGACAAGCACAAATTAACAGCTGTTTATTGGTAGAAATACGCAGGAAATTGCGGTGGTGGGTGCTCAAGATTACAGGTTGGTGCTTAACTAGTCACTCTCCAGCATATGCAAGTTCACCGATGATTCTGCCACACACATGTCACGAGACTTGTGAATGCCGAAGGCATCAACTATCTCTCGCGCGGCCCTACCTTTAAGCCTGACAAGGAACAGCTTCTGACAATTAGCGGCTGTTAGTCTGCAATTGTCTTGTAGTTTGTCTTCATCGTGGTTTTGTTTTTTTTCCAAATATCACTCACACAGCAGATACAAACTACAAATAAAGTACCCTGTGCTTTGAATGCCGTCTCTTTTTGTTAGCTTTACCAAAACGACCGCAGTACAACTGAGCGCTGTCCGTAGATAGGGGGGGGGGGAGGCAAGCTAAGAGTGGTTTACGACTGCTCCTTCACGCTCTGTTGCTGTGGTTCCCACTAGTTTTACGTACACTCCTGACGCCTGCTCCTTGCTCTTGACGCTAGACCTGGAGAACGCCTCCCTTTATTCGAGGGCACGCAGCCATTGAGAGGATGCGGAAACGAGGAGGGGGAGGAAACGGGTAAGTGGAGAGAAGTTGTACCTCGCGCGTCGGTGACCACCTTCATTACTCACTATCCAAAAGCACTGGCACGTAAAAGACGCCTAGGTGCGCACACCAATTTGCGAGGAACCCGCGTTTCAGATATATCTTGTCTTGAACTGCAGCGGTGTAGTGCTCACACTACTGAGATAAATAAAAGAAATGCAATAAAAGAAAGCACTGTGTGGTGTTAGACAAGAAAACCCCGAAAAAAATGCTATAAGAACATACCGAAAATCATAAAATAAAACCCTCTCTGGACATCCTGAGGGCCATGCACTCGGGGCAAATGAAAACTAAGCAAAAATACCAGCAAGACTTTGTGCATTCGCTTCAGCTGCCCTGGTCAAGCGGAAGCGAGGCGACAAAGGCAGCAAGAAAGGAGGACAGGTTTGGGGACATTCACACCCCTCGACCCGCGGTCACCATCAGCGGGGTTCTAAGCGCTTACCGCATGCCTAGCGCGCGCCTAAAGCTCTCGCTTATGGCTTGTTTTTAATGTCTGAGGACGTAGGGTGCGGCTACGAGGCGCATTTCTCTTTGTATCTGCATGCTTGCCGTTAGTTCATATATTGCTTACAGTAAAAGGGGAGCGAGTCACATCAACCTGGAGACAAGGCGTTTTATACGCTAGTTTAAGAAAACGTATGCTAATGGCACTTTCTTCTGTAAAGCAGGAAGAATTAATATTAATAGCGAGCATAATCAGAGAAATTGTGGATTTCTCCTACAGCTCTGAAGTTGGTAACAAAGCACGCTTTACAGGAGAGTAGATGAATATTGTTTGAGAGAGGTTCTCTTGGCTCGGTAACTACTAGAAAATGGGATCACACGATTGACAGGACATTTGTTTCACCTCTTGTTTCGTAAAAAAATGCAGCATATCCCACGTACCTTGCGCGTCGATGTTATGCGAAGCATGCACATGGAAGGTGACTGTGTTGTAATTTTTTATTTGAGCGAAACGTCTACAACCACAATTGGTTTCTTGCGCTTGGTTATGAATGTTTAACGTCCCAAAGCAGCTCAGGATATGCAAGACAGCTTATTTGATGGCTAGCAATAATTTCGACCACCTGGAGTTTTGTAACGCCCACTAACATTACATAGGGCACGAGTATCTAAGACTTTATCTGCTTCGACACATGTACATTCACTGCACCTGGGATCAAAACTGCGACGTTCGATTCAGCAGCGAAGCCCCGCAACGATTCGTCCGTACGAACGTCAAAACACCACAACCACCAGTGAAAGGCTCATCATGGTTCTGATTACTTCTTAATAATATAGGTGGGAATATTATATTTACTTCATTGTTGTGAATTTTTCCTGCGGTTATTTCATCTAATGAATTTTGATATTATAATAATTACGACGCATTTCATGATAAGCCCTTTTGGACCCCTTCTTATTTCATTTTTAAATGAGAAGACTTTTTTAGCCAACTTCAGTGACTTTGAGCGTATCTCTGATTTTGCATCTATCTATCTATCTATCTATCTATCTATCTATCTATCTATCTATCTATCTATCTATCTATCTATCTATCTATCTATCTATCTATCTATCTATCTATCTATCTATCTATCTGTCTGTCTGTCTGTCTGTCTGTCTGTCTGTCTGTCTGTCTGTCTGTCTGTCTGTCTGTCTGTCTGTCTGTCTGTCTATCTATCTATCTATTTATCTATCTATCTATCTATCTATCTATCTATCTATCTATCTATCTATCTATCTATCTATCTATCTATCTATCTATCTATCTATCTATTTAGCCACCTACGACTTCTAGCTTTCCTAACAGTTTCGATAATGACATACCAAAACTAGTATGGCATAACATGACTGTATGACAAGCATAGGATACTTCTCACACCGTGAAAATCATGACACGCATGTCATTAATGCTACGACTTACATTTCATGGTCTTGATTTTTTGTGGGGGTTTCGTTCACACGACATGTTGCGAAATTGGTACACTGTAAAAACGGGCTGTCCTTTTGACAACCATCCCTTCATCTATTTTGACGAGTCGCTGGCGTGAAACGCAAAAGACAGGGGCTCCGCTGTCATTTAGCGAATGGAGCGAATCAGAGACGAGAGACAAAAAGAAAGAGAAGCTTCCAATGCGCTTCGGTTGGCTGCCACACCTCATGTGCCACGTCACTGTCTCTCGCGCCCTTTGAGGTAAATCCTCTACGAAGGAGTAGAAAGAATGCCACCGCTGCTGTGCCAGAGAGAGAGAGTGACAGCCGAGGGAGCTAAAGCCCTTCGAACTTTGTAAAGTAGCGACACTCTCCTCCTCTGCTCGCGTTTCTCCTTGGTGTCCTCTCCTTCGCACTCGTATTTGGATTAGATTAGATTTGTGGGGTTTAACGTCCCAAAACCACCATATGATTATGAGAGACGCCGTAGTGGAGGGCTCCGGAAATTTTGACCACCTGGGGTTCTTTAACGTGCACCCAAATCTGAGTACACGGGCCTACAACATTTCCGCCTCCATCGGAAATGCAGCCGCCGCAGCCGGGATTTGAACCAGCGACCTGCGGGTCAGCAGCCGAGTACCTTAGCCACTAGACCACCGCGGCGGGCCGCACTCGTATTTCGAACATGGTGCCACCTGCGTTGCTCCTGCGTAGCTGATGCCCTTTCGTGAAGAGAGCGCTTGCTCGGCAGGCAGCACACTGAGTGCATTCGTGCCAGTCATCTAAACCATCCTAAAATTATCTTAACTAGTGTAGCGTTTGCCCATATCAGCTCTTTTAAGTGACACGCCCAACGCGCACCTGTGATCAGGCCTTGATCGAGTCACTCGGAATCGAAGTCACCAGGGGATGAATGCAGGATCGGCCGAATTTCACGACACTCGGGATATTCCCAAGCTCTGGCGACATCCCCTCATGAAAGTGCCAACAGGATGAAAAATTCAAATCCACCCCTAGTACACTGCGTCTCATTGGTTACGATGGAACCATTCCCCTCTTCAAGGACGGTCGACTATGTTGGGTGGTGTTTTCAAACCAAAGGCACCATCTTTGATTTCTTTGTCGTTCCACTGAGTGCAGATGTGCACTCATGCAATAAAAGTGGCAGAAATGTTTCGTGGTGATATTTTTCAGAGGCAGAAATGTTTGAATTTATTTTGTAGCTTTTGTTGCTTGGTCTGTTTTAGAAAAATCAGCACGGTGGCCTCTGAGATCAGTACTGGCCGAGCATCTTACAACACCGCGACCGCAGCTAAACCCGAGGCCAAGTGTCAGTCTGTGCATTCTAGCGAGGCCACGTGTCAGCGTGTACATTCAAGCGCGCTGCTCGGCTGGTGCGTATTGTCTTTGTTGTCATCACCTGCTAGCACCCGAGCAGGCGCGGCCGGCTAATCAGCCATTTGGCTGAACGGTACACTTCGCTAGGTAGGCCAGGACATGCTATGACTAAGCTAATTACGCCAAGTAATGGCAAGGCCCAAGTAATCTTGCCACATCTGATTCAGACTGTGCTTCTGAAGCCATATAAAGCTAGAACCGGGCAAACCAGTGTGTGCTAGTTGGTGAGTTAGCAAAACTATGCTAATTAACGCGATGCTAATCAACCCTAACTTATATTATGACAGTTAGTATTCTGCTAATCAGGATTACGTTTATTAGCATTACACTGATCTTTGCATTGCTTATTGCACCCGAGATAATTGCATTTTAACTGAAGTCTTATTATTGAAAACAAGAGAGGTCAGTGTAGTGGTCATTAGGCCTCAGTCAATTAGTTCAATCAAACTCGAGACAGAGTTAATGCGGTCTTCACTTCGAAGCCAATCACGCACATGAGTAGACGACCAACATAAAAAGCTGCAAGAAGCTAGGTTGTCATAAACTCCTCCATGTCTCGAGCTTTGCACAAGTAATATAAGCTCACAAAATATTTATTACGCGTAGAAGCTGGCGCTTAGCGTTCACTGTGTAACGAGGGCAGTGGGCATGGAGCTCATGTAGAGAAAAGGAGGAAGACTTGCTGTGATCGCAGGCTTGCATTCAGTTAGCCCTTGCGCTAAATAAAGCTCTCGTTCACCGAGTCAACTCCTGCTTGTTCAACAACCCGTTTCAAGTGGTGGAAGTACTGGGTACATCTGGTCATCACCCTGGAACTTCGCAGCCACACACTCACACGACCTCCCACAATGACTGATCCGGGGCCATCTCAGGCCACTACTCCAGATCTCGCGCCTGTGCCTGTCTTCTGCGCTGGCGCTCTCCGGCAGCGCGACACCCTCATATTTGGTGGCACAGAGGACCAAGATGTGGACAACTGGATTGCCGAGTATGAACTGGTGAGCGCATACAATAAGTGGAACGCAGCCGATAAGCTCACAATTGTGAGTTTTTACCTGACCGACGTGGCAAAACAATGGTACAGGAATCATCAAAGTGATTTCAGTACCTGGTCGGAATTGGCAAAAACTATCTCGGAAGTCTTTGGCCATCCTGCTGTCCGCCGCCTTCGTCCTGAACAGCGCTTGCGGGGCAGAGTACAGAGAGCAGATGAAACTTTCACGAGTTACATCGAAGATCTGCTCTTTCTCTGCAAGCTCGGCGATTCGACTCTGGACGAGGCAGGCAAGATCAAGAACATCATGAAAGAAATCGACGACGGTGCATTCCAAATGCTGGCTGCGAAGAGTCCCCAGACGGTCGCCGAGGTGATTCAGCTCTGACAAAGCTATGATGAGCTGCGTAGGCAGCGTGCTTCTACACGTTGCGCTGCTCAAGACACCGCGGACATCTCATCCCTCGACTTTCGCCATGACACCGCCGGCCACTCTGCGTTGATGCCACTCATAAAGCAATTCATACGCGAGGAGGTCGCCTGGCAACTATCTATAAGAACAAGAACTACCGAGCCGATGGCACCCTTGTCGCCTTCGCTTCGCCAGGTCATCCAATCGCAAGTTGCCGAAGCATTGCCGCCAGCTCAGGCTCTACCAACTGTTACCGCACCACTAACGTATGCAGCCGCAGTTGCTCGGCCACGTGCGCCAGCGTCCCCGGTCATCTACGAAGCTACTCGCTACGTTTATTCGTCGACGCCACCTTCCCGCTCGCTGACCGTCCCGTCTTTGGCTGTATACGAAACAGCTCAGAACGCTTATATGACGCCGCCACCTGCACGACAATTTACGGTACCTTATTCAGCGAACAGTGCCCCTACCGTAAGCCAATGGCGCACTCCGGATAATCGGCCGACATGTTTTTCATGTGGCATCGAAGGCCACGTAGGTCGTCACTGCCATCGTCACAGCTTCCCTTCTCATGACATTGCAGGGGCCTCCCATTACATGTCCACCATGCCCACTCAGCCGCGATATCCCGTTCCTGCCGATCCACCTCTAGACGTACGTCCCGGTCCCCGACCATCCGGCTCAAGCCGTTCACCTTCTCCTCGTCGTCGATCTATTTCTCAAATGTTACGTCGCAACAGCCCACAAGAGGGGAAAACTGACGGGTGCAGTTCCGGAGGCAAAAAATGAGTTGTCAATGAAAATTTCAAGACCTCACTGCTGTGCCTCGAACGAAAGCGAACTCTATAATGATGGCATTAAGGTCCACGGACTTGTTGACACTGGAGCTGCCGTATCTGTAATTAGCGAGAAACTGTGCCGAAACTTGAAGACAGTGACCACGCAACTTACCGACCTATCTTTGCAGACAGCTACGTCCCATCATATTCAGCCTTCAGCTTTGTGCACTGCACGAGTTGTCATTTAAGGTGCGATGTACGTTGTCACATTTGTGGTTTTATTTCGTTCTTCGCATGACGTTATCATTGGGTGGGACTTTCTTTCATCAAATTCTGCTTTGGTCGACTGTGCTCGTTCCAAACTCACGTTATTTGTGCCGTGCTATGACCCCGACGATGGCGCTTCGTGTAGAGTGTTTGCTGCATCTGACGTTGACATTGCGCCTTTCTCAGCTGTTGTTGTCTGTGTTGTGTGCATCCCCTCCGAAATCGCCTGTGTTGTTTATGCCATCGGTACCATCTGTGTGCCGTCGAAATGTCATGCTTTTGTTTGCCATCGTCTTTTTTCGCAACAGTCACGCTGCCATTTATGTGTGCAATCCCTCGGACAGCCCGTCATCCCTACTACGTGGAGAATGCCTGGGAATCTACGAACCTTACGAGTGAATTCTTCCGGCTACTATACCCGATTGTACGGTTTCGCTCCCAAGTTGTGCTGTCACTCCTACCAACGCGCCTAATGATGTTCTAAACGTATTCTCGGATGCCATCGACTCTTAGCTCGCACCAACTCAGCGCGAAGAGATCATAAATCTTCTACTCCGCTTTTGCTCTTCATTCGATCGTGACCAGTCAGGCTTAGGCCGAACCTCTGCGGTCGTACACCGTATTGACACCGGTCAACAAGCACCGCTAAGACAGCGTCCGTACCGTGCGTCTTCTGCTGAATGCCATGTCATCGACGAACAAGTGGACGACATGTTGAAACGTGGCATCATCAAGCCCTCCAACAGTGCCTGGGCTTCACCGGTTGTTATCATCAAGAAAAAAGACGGATCCATCCGGTTCTGTGTTGCTACCGCCGACTCAACAAGGTAACGCGCAAAGACGTATACCCTCTGCCGCGCATCGTTGATGCTTTGGACTGTCTACAAGGACCAGAGTTTTTTTCTTCGTTAGATTTACGCTCCAGCAACTGGCAGGTGCTCATGGCAGAGGGTGACCACCCGAAGACAGCCTTTGTAACACCAGATGGACTATATGAATTCACCGTTATGCCCTTTGGCCTCTGCAACGCACCTGCCACTTTCGAAAGGATGATGGATACCATCTTGCGAGGTCTGAAATGGAAAACGTGCATCTGTTGTTTGGATGACATTGTGGCATTTTCAAGTAACTTTGCGACCCACCTCAGCCGCCTCGAGCAAGTTCTTAAGTGCCTTTCCACGGCGGGACTTCAACTTAACTTGAAGAAATGCCACTTCGGCGGTCGCAAGCTTGTAATTCTCGGCCATGTGGTTTCTAAGGACGGCATTCTCCCGGACCCTACGAGACTTAATGCAGTCGCGGCGTTCCCAAAGCCAACCACCACCAAAGAGCTTCGAAGCTTCATCGGCCTATGTTCTTACTTCCGGCGCTACGTCCGCAATTTCGCCTCCATTATCGCCCCCTTGACCAATCTTCTTGCTGGAAGTTCTGATTTGTCAGCGTGATCGCAGGCGTGTGATGATGCATTTCAGGAACTCCAACGGCTCCTCACCACGCCTTTCATACTCCGACATTTCGATTCGTCTGCTCCAACGGAGCTTCATACAGACGCTAGTGGTGTCGGGCTAGAGCTATACTGTCCCAAAGCAAGGATGGCTTTGACGAGTACGTCGTTGTCTATGCCAGCCGCACCCTCAGTGAAGCCGAGAAGAATTGCAAAGTAACTGAAAAGGAGTGCCTCATTATTGTTTGGGCAATCGGAAAATTTCGGCCTTATTTACATGGACGTCCGTTTAATATTGTAACAGACCACCATGCGCTTTCCTGGTTATCTTCACTAAAACATCCTAATTGTCGGTTCGCTCGTTGGGCATTGCAGTTACAGGAGTTTGATATCCATTTTATCTACCGTTATGGCCGGAAGCATTCCGACGCCGATGCCCTGTCACGTTCGCCATTGGCTTCAGAGCCTGTCGGCTCACCTATTTCCACCAGTGCTGCCTTGGCCATCAGCATTTCGGACATGCCTTCCGAGTAACGGAAAGATGCTTGGATTTCTTCTCTTTTGGACTTTTTCTCAAACCGGACGCCCGCTCCAGTTTCCAGGACGCTTCGCCGTTAAGCAGGACACTTCGCTATTCGGGATAACCTGCTTTACCGCCGAAACTACAGCTCGATCGGCCGTAAGTGGTTGCTCGTCATTCCCCGACATCTGCGCTCTGACATCTGTGCCACGTTTCACGACGATCCGCAATGTGGCCACGCTGGTGTGTTAAAAACGTACACTCGCTTGCAGCTGCGGTACTACTGGCGTGGTATGTACCGTTTCGTTCGCCGTTACGTAAGGTCTTGCCTGACGTGCCAGCGACGCAAAATGCCCACTCAACATGGCACAGGTCCCTTGCAGCCGTTGCCATGTCCAGCACGAGCTTTCGATCGTGTCGGAATCGACCTTTATGGTCCGCTTCCCTATACTTCGAGTAGCAACCGCTGGGTCATTGTCGCTATCGACCACCTAACGCGGTACGCTGAAACAGCTGCGTTACCTTCTGCTACCGCAAAAGACGTTGCATGTTTTATACTGCAAAACCTGGTTTTAAGGCATGGAGCACCTCGGAAGTTACTAAGCGACCGCGGCCGCGTTTTTCTCTCCGATGCCATCAAAGCGTTGTTGAGCGAGTGTAACATCATACACCGCACTACCACAGCTTATCACCCGCAAACTAATGGGATGACAGAGCGTCTTAATCGTACACTTGGGGATATGCTGGCCAAGTACGCTTCATCCGATCAGTGAAATTGGGATAGCATACCACCTTTTGTGACATATGCTTACAACACTGCGACGGAAAACACCACAGGATTTTCGCCTTTCTTTCTTCTTTATGGACGCGAGCCATCATCAACAATGGATTCCATTCTTCCTTATCGACCAGACCCTTCAGAGATGACTACCGTTTCTCGAGCAGCAGCACACGCTTAAGAATGTCGGAAGCTTGCTCGTGTGTTCACGTCACATGACCAGACGCCCCCAAAACATCGCCACGACGCGTCAATCACGCCTATGAGCTTTTCTCTGAACTCACTGGTGTGATTATGGATTCCTTCTACTCCTCCAGGACTCTCCCACAAGCTTTCGTCCACGTACCATGGCCCTTATCGAGTGTTACGCCAAACATCCCCTGTCAACTACCTTGTCGAGCCGCTTGCTACATCTCCTGACAAGCGCCGTCGGGGACAAGAAATCGTACAAATCTCTCGGCTCAAGCCATACCATGACCCTTCTGTGTACACCTGTCCTTAGGTCGCCAGGATGGCTCCCTCATCGCCCGGGGGTCATTGTAACGAGGACAGTGGGCATGGAGCTCGAGTATAGAAAAAGGAAGACTTGCTGTGATCGCAGGCTTACGTTCAGTTAGCCCTTGCGCTAAATAAAGCTTTCGTTCACCGAGTCAACTCCTGCTTGTTCAACAACCCGTTTCAACTGCATTAAACGCTTGGCAGTCACACCGGCACCATCACAGTCCCGATTTGAACTTTGACCTGCTCAAAATCAACGAGTTTGTATTGAAGTTCACGCGTCAATCACTTTGATTGACAGACACCCGTGGTGGAGATCGGGTACACCCACCACGTTTGCTTCTGCCGAGGAGCAGTACTCATGTCTAGCGGCGCGATTTATCCATCAGCTTTATCACGCAGACTATGTGCACACGCACGCAGAAGTAAAAGTGATGTCACCACGCGGCTACGACGTTTCGCATTCAATTTCACCGTGCTCACAACGTTGCCAATCACAGCCGCGTTGCTGCCTTGATGCGAGCGCCCCTGGTGGCCACCTGTCCTTTTATTTATCTGCAATATTTGATGGGAGCGAAACGAGCAGCTTGAGATTGCTGCGTGTGCATCCTTGCTGCCTTCGAGAGTGGAAATTTCCATGCTGCAGGTGGAACGAAAGAACCTGTTCGAAAGAGGACAAACGCCCACTTACACCCCTGTGGTAGGGGCGTGTTGATTTGGCGAAACGATAGCGCGGCAATGACGCTGATGTCACTGCACTGTTAAAATGTTCACTGAGCGGCGACGCTGACGTGGTCGCACACGGTTATTTTTAGATAACCACGGCAAATGGCCCACATGCGCTTCCAGCGCCACACGAGTTTTAGATGCGGAAGCATCTTATACTCGCGCCTTGTAGTGCGCCGTCCGCGCCGTCCGCACCGCTTCTCGAACATTCGACAGCTGACGCGCGCGCATGCGCCGTTGCGCCGTCGCCCACCATCTGTGCCGCGCGCGCTTCTGCTTCGAGAACATTCGACAGCTGACAGCGCATGCGCCGTCGCGCCGTCGCCATCTGTGCCGCGCGCGCGCTTCTCCTTCGAGAACATTCGACAGCTGACAGCGCATGCGCCGTCGCGCTGTATATATACTCAAGGTCGGCGCTCGCTCGCTCAGTTGCCGCTCGTCCGTTGGTTTGTACTCACTCTTTACTTTACCGACCACAAAGCCATCGTCCTCAAAGTTCGTCGCAATAAATAAAACACCGCCCTTTCGCATACGTGCCGTACGTGTTCACTCATTTAACACCCCATTTCACAACCACGTTAACCAATTTAGCCATCGACCCAAGTAAGTCGCACTTTAACACCCCGTTAACCAATTATATGCTCCGCATCCTCCTCAGTGTTCCCCCGAGGGAAGCTGCGGGCAATTTTTTTCTATCCGTTTTTATTAGCACTGCTATCTTGTGCTCCGCACTGTCTTTATGCCATGGCCACTGCCGAGCAACGTCGGAGCAAACTCGTCTGCCAAGAAACTCGGGCCATCCTGCATCGCACTCCGGATGTTAACTTTGTGCACATCACGCTTTGGTGTGTTCTTAAGCGTAAAAAAGTGACCGTTAGTGAGAAAACCCGATTTTCTTGGGCCATTGTTTAGCGGGTCTCCGAATAGGCTTTACACTGTAAATAACATTACTAGAAAGTTCTTGTGTAGTTGCTGTGGGTAACCTTTCTGTTAGCTGGCGCCATAGCACCCGAAGGAACAGTGCGACCATCTTTCCTTACTCAGCGCACTATTGGTGCAAGTTTCACTGGGTATAGGGTACACAATATGTGCAGAGAGAATTCACAGTGAGTGTCATTCAATGAAAGCAAGAACTCGCTTTGTAGCTGTCCACGCGGAATGGCAATGTCGCCGACGGCCAATTTTAGTGTTTGTTGAGGTATCTAAAGCCTTAATAATCTGTCAGAAGGCCCACTGTCGATACGTTCGAACAACTGTGGTTGTTTCGTGAAGTGGTTAGATGCTCCCATCATGTTTCAGAAGTGCGCCTTGTGGACGTATCTCATATACGAACTATATCACCTAAACAGTGAGCTAGCGTATGAATGAATTAGCGTGCCACCATACACGATTATTTCGCGAGAGCTCCACTCGCGGATGTAAACCTTCACACGAAATAGCAAATAAACTATCAGGCGAAATGACCCGTATGTGTGAGGTTCCTAAACGGTGCACGAACCCAATGACTCGAAAGCATGCCTTGCTGCATGTCCTTGCAAAGCCAGTCCCCGGGCTCGTCGGTCAACGTAAAAGAGCCACAGACAGCAATTTGTTCTGAGATATACGAGCACACCACAAAATACAACGGAGATTACCAATCTTAATTTGAATTGCTGTACTCCAGTTTGGTTTATTCAAAACAGCTACGCAAAATCTCTGGTGTTCCGTAATTACAATTTCAAACGTTTTTTCGCGTGCAATCTAAGTGCACAAACCAGCACCGCGAACTCAGACCAGTCGGTGCATAACGACAACACGTAAGCATGTATTATGAAAAAAAAAAACAGCCCCCGCAGGAGCATCAATGATACTTGAGTGAGGGATCGCGTCGTCTTGCACACTTAACTACGACTTGAAACAAAAGGCGCAAAATTCACTCACGGCAACGAACCGTGACGTGATTTTTTAGTGAAGAGTATTTCACAGAACCGCGTGCACGGAAGGGAAAGTTCATATCCGTCAAATCAGATGCGCTGCGCCCAAAGGAGTCGGCGCCTCCATAGCGAAAACGGCAGTTGTGAGCGATTGTAAACAAACGAACACTGCGAGTGATCCCACGTGACGGCATCTGGCCAATACCAACGCGGCGCCGGCCTCGGAGAGGTAGGAGGAGGGAGAAAAGAGAGGACGCACGTGATTAGTCACGTACGTCACTACTTTACGAAGTTTTAGGGCGTATTCACACTTGAGAAGTGGAGAGAAACGAAAGCGCCAGAGTGGCCGGAAAACCACGGCCACGCGCGCCGAACCTGTTCACATTCATTCTGCCCCATCACGCTGCCGCTACCGTCCATACCTTGACAATAAATTCGATTTCGCCTGCTTTCTGAGAACTAAAATGTGTACCAAATTTTCGTTATTCACGCATAGTAGTGAAAAGAAACAGCTCGCATCTTTTTTAAACGTTGTTTCGGGAAATAAATCAGCAGAAACGACACGTGCGAGACCAACGGCCGTGGCAGCGGTGCATTCAGCAGGCTGTGCACAAACGCGAGACACGTTGGGGCATGCTGATTCGATGCCGCTGCACCGTATACTTCCAGAGTTCTCGGCAATCGTAATCCAAGTCAGGCTCTCGATGAACACGTCCTCGTTGATGCCATCTGGCTTCGTCGTGCTCCACGGGTAGTTCGCGATTTGAGCCGATGCGAGCAACCACTGACGCCTGTGCCGCCTTGTTCAATCTCCGGCTAGCTGATTAGGTCACGTGGTTCGAACTAGTGCAGCCAAGGCTGTGAAGCGGAAACCTGATCAGATTTCGCGTGGCGAGGAAATCGGTCTCGAAGCGATTCTTGCGCGGCGTGGTTTTCATGCCACTTGGGTGGTGAAACCAGCTAGTTTCCAGAGAGTTTCACCGGTTTCACTCTCTTCGAGGCCAAGTGTAAACGCGCCTTTCGGGGCTTTATACGGAGCCTGTGCATGCCAACCTGTTCCTACGTATTTCTTCGATCTGTGTGCCGTTTTTTTTTTTTCCGCAGTCGCGAGGGAGCCTGCAGCTTGGTGTGCCATGTTGCCTTATTTTTTGTGTGGCGTACTGGAAAGACACGAGGATCCATGTAACGTGTGTTACGCTTGGAGCTGCAGCCTAAACTCAGGTGCAAGGTGTGTGTGCTTATATACATCTTTCGTCTGTTTACATCCTTCGGCTGTCCATGGTTGTAACACGGCACGTAGTTTGCAAGTAGCGAAGAAGCAAGCGCTAGTTTTTCCGGCTTGTGAAGTGGACTTTTTCCGCGCCTCTGTGCGCATTCTCTATTTGCGGTATGCATTCGAGCGACGTGCATGCACCATTGAAGTTAGCCCGACACCGCTGCTTTAGGTGGTTCTTTCGCGCAGAGGCTGAACCACGTGCAGCGATTTTCAGGCGCCAGCTTGTGTCTAATCATAAAAAAAAGAAAAGTACTCTTCCTGTGAAAAAAGAATGCGAGTGTACGAAGAGCATTGGCGCGTGTGTATTGCACTTACCGTGCACTTTAGATTGCGATTAAAAATGGTTAAGAATGCAAAAAGCGAAATCAAGTGGTCGAGCGCATATCATCCTATGTACTGCTGAATACAGTGAGAGTATCTGATGAAGATGTTCCGTATGTGCTTTTTGTATTTACTTTTCATCTGTTCGTTGATGGTCATCACTTTTCTGAGGAACTAAATCACGTGGACAGTACATCCGCGAATTCCCAAAATTACACGTCAACCAGAAATGTTTTTTTTGTCTAGTACTAGGGCTGAAAAGTGCATCTTTACCGCTGTTTCTTACTGTGGTTTTAGATCGCTAGCTGGCATAAAAAGAAGACATTGGCATCTGATTGTGGTCGGGCATTTCTACCCTGATTGGCTAATTACAATCGAAAGTGACCTTATCTTGTAATTACACACGGAAGCGTAGATACGTTGCAGAAAAAACAAGAGGGGAAAGACAGATTATATTTTGAGAAGCATTGTACTAAGAGCAATCACGCGTGTAGGCTGACCTAATTATTTAAAAGAAAGTCAGAGCCTATAAAGCCACCACATATCGCTTCATAAAAATTGACAATCTCGAGTGAAGTACAGCGTTATTGACATGTCCAAGCATTTAAAACACAATATGGTCAGGATGACTCTAAGAAATGTGTCAAGAGCTTGCAAGTTTGTATACAAGCTACTGCATGCAACTGTCTAATAGACATGATTGACTGACTGCTAATAGCTTCAATCGTCTCTAGTTCACAGCCCAGGTCTGAAGGGTCAACAGACACCTTCTGGCGCAGACGGGTCAACTTCAAGCATATTTGGCCATGGAAGTCACTGCAACTTTCACACTGCCAAGCGAGGTATGTACTCAATATCTCATCATATTTTTATTTTGCGTACTTGTGTTACCATTTTTTGTTTCACGTGCATTTCATTTGTAAAGACAGGTCAGATCCCCAATTATATCTTTTGTACACTAATACCTCAAACTTGATGTCCAGGCCAACTATTCCCTTGCACCCAAGCTACAGTTGCTTGACCTCGTTGTGGAGAAGGCTTTTATGGAAGTCGAAACGTCGTCTTCTTTTTATCCTTTATTTTGTCGTGTCTTTCATTCCCTTCAACAGTGCGAAGGCTTGTAACTGCATTATCAGTTGCTTGTGTTAAACAATGCAAGGCGACCCTAAGAAGTTTGGTTATGATGTGTGATTTAGATAGATATGTCTGCTTATTACAATTTTTCTCCCGAGTCTAACTGATTTTCCGCTTGTGCATTCCCAGCATGCAGGTGAAGAGAGCCTGGAGAGGATGCCAGCAACACCTCATCTTGCTGCCATAGGTGAGTATGTCATTTAGAAATTTTTACTTTACATTATATTTATTCATGTTCTTCTATTTATCTATCTGCTTGCTGTCTGCCTGCCTGCTTTTTTGTATGTCTGCCTGCCTGCTTTTTTGTAGGTCTGTCTGTCTGTCTGTCTGTCTGTCTGTCTGTCTGTCTGTCTGTCTGTCTGTCTGTCTGTCTGTCTGTCTGTCTGTCTGTTCTGTCTGTCTGTCTGTCTGTCTGTCTGTCTGTCTGTCTGTCTGTCTGTCTGTCTGTCTGTCTGTCTGTCTGTCTGTCTGTCAGCCTACGTCAGGGTGCTCTGGTTTTTGTCGCTTCCTAAGTTTGAATACCGAATTGTTGTATGAGGGCTTGTATTTAAAATGAACATGGATAACATGTCAGAACATTAAAGTACACTATGTCCACAGGGGCACCATTAGGCGATGCGAAGCCAAACGGGAGTGCACACCTCGTTTACACAATGCAGATCTTATACAGCCATTAAGCAGAGCACCCTACAACTTAGTATCTAGTCTAGTGATCTTGATAACATCTAAAACAGCCCTTGTAGCAGTTTTTGACACTACTGGGTCACACATTGCTGACAAAATGTAGCACCACCTCTTTTTGTTTCTATCATCCTCATTCAATCCCGTTTCTTTCCCTCTTTATTTATCCCCTGTGTAGAGTAGCAGGCTAGTGCGCACTAGCTCAGGCTGACCTTTCTGCCTTTCAATACAGCCACTTCAGCAGGCACGAGTGCGCTAGTGCGTTCCAGTGAGTGCTGACTACGATACAACCAAGGAGGTTTTAAACCTCTTGGAATAAAACGCGTTGGTTCATTGCGCGTTTGCAGAATCTCTTTCTTTGACACCCTCACATGATTGCTGATAGAGAGTATGGGGGAGAGGCCACAGCGTCTTACCCTGCCCTTTACATTCCGGAATGCACTAGCGCGCTGTGGCAGCGCTTGGGCAAGCTGTTGCGCATGCGCAGCATGGGTGGGCACGCACGCGGGATCGGAATTCCGCCATAAGCTGCTTCGCATGTAAAAGGACGTCGGCTTGAACAGGGGGACACGAGAAATAAGTTCAGGCCCAGAAAAAACTATGGTGCCCATGATGTCTTGAACTTTTCCTGTGGCTGTGTACCTACGTCACCTTTCTTTAAGATAAAACATTATGAGGAGCCTTGTGTGGGCCGATTCGGAGACAGAGATGCCATCAACAATATTTGTTGATTTTATAGCAGCATACCAATACTAGAAAACAGGCCACAGTGGCCCGTAGCCAACAACCACATGGTAACGCTCGGAAATAATATATTACATCAGCGGTTGAGCTTTCATGCAAGAAAGAAATATATTAAATATACTGGTTAGTTAATAAGTAAGTTCAACGGTTGAGTTTTTATGTATTACCCCAGGACATGGGACTGTGAGGAGCAACAATAAAGTAATTGTACACTTAAAGGGTACAAATATGCGTAGTTAAAATATGCACACTGAGTTCAAATATGCCATGTGATGGTGTACAGTAGTCCATCAGGCATGCCATGAATTACTGGGGCCACATAAATTAAGTAACAATACAAATGTCCCCACTGCTCTGCAACTTGGTGAAACAAGCATAAGACCATCATCGAAAAATCTTGTTTTTACGAAATGGTGTCGCGTCAGATGGAAGTCTGAGCTTGTGAACTAACGGTATGGAGCTTCGACGTGCGAAAAAAAAACAATTAGTTTTCGACACCACAAAGTATATTCCTTAATTTATGTTGGACTATAGTACCAAACCAAACAATAGTATATATAATCAAGATTTTAAAGTATGGCGTGGTGGCGAGGGCAAGGGTGGGGATGATGTCTTTTACTTAGAACACACGTCAGAGTATTGTCCCGCGTCCAGTCGGCGACATCCGCGGCAGACACTTTGCACATTTGCGGTTCCTTTGGAGGACGTCGCCTGGAAAAGTGGCTGCGTAGCCGGAACCGCTACACGAGAGCTGGTGCGCACAGGTTCACAAATTGTTTTAAAAGGTAAACCGCCACGGGCTGGTTTCTATGGACTCGCTCGTTTACCGGGAACCCTGGTGAACATGGCGGAGTCAGATGAATGGTGCCTTCATTGTGGGTTATGGTAATTTTTGAAAGTTATCTCGATTGTTCCTTTCGGCCCTCTCCCGCAGGCAGCGGAAAATAGAGGGAAATCGAAAGTATAGGCAGCCGTTCAGGCAACTAGGTGGTCTTGATTTGCCATGAAGATAATGGAGAGGAGCAACCAAGCGTTTGACACCGGCTGCAGGCTCTTTGCAGACGTTCTTGTCGCAGGAGCGGCGCTATGCACTTCCAGCCCTGCCGAGCAATGAAGCTCAAGTTCAGACGTATATGACTGCCTTTTGACCTTACATATAGCAGTCAGGGTGTTCGGCTATGAAAGAACTGGTCTCCATCTTTTGGTAGTGGCGACAACCATAGTTTTCTCTACTTAACTAGAGGGAACTCTGGTGCTGCAATAGTTCAGCCACCATAAGAATGATGCAAATTTGAATATATATTTTTCGTGCTTACGGCTTCTAACACACTTGTGTTTGTGTTTATTGCAGTGGTTTGGTTTTGTTACGAATGAAAGAACGTACGGTTCTGAATCTATGAGCTGATTTGAATTCTTGAGTCTAAGGTGGTGAAGCGTAACTGCTCAACCTTAGCTGAACTTTGTACTGCTGCGAATCGGATTCGGGTCGAACGGAGCGGAATGGAGCCAAAAGATTGAAGACTAGGCAATATAAGGAAATTTGTGTACTACCAATCACTCCCACGCTGGCTGACGCAAAATGCACTGCAGCTCTCAAAGACTCTAGCGCCAGATTTTCTTCTAGTGTATTTCTAGGAAACACTATAGCAAGTAACACGACGAGGCAAGACGTTTACGAACCACTTGCCACTTCCTTCGGCATCGACAGCAGCTACAGCATTTGATAGAGCTCCATTATGAAAAGAAATGTGGAGAAAGTTGCATTTACTACGTTGATATAGTGCGTTCCACTAAACGACATCACCAACTACACAAGAAATGAAGAGAAAAGCGATCACTAAGCGTGTTTCCTTTCCATAGTTTTCAATTAGTCCAGGCACAGGCGGGTCGTTTAGCCCATGGTGGAACGCTCATTGTATGAGGGGGTATAGAAAACGAAAAGCGGCGTGAAAGCAACTTATCCACAACCAATGCCCAAAAAAACTTGTGTGATTATAAATACGTGGCAGCAGAATTTGAACGTACAGTACGCAAAGCAAAAGATGACTATGACACTAACAAATTTAGCTATCTTTTAAAACCATACAACAGAAAAGCGCTTTTTAGATTTTTGCGTTCCAGAAAAATGATACCACCATCAGACAATATTGATTCTTCAATTCTATCGCCTAGCGAACTCACTGAAGTATTGGAAAATGTTGCTAAAGGATTAGAAGAAAGATTCAGATCAACAGTGCCAAGACAAATAGTAAAGCCAATTGCAGGGGAGGAGTTAAATGAGGTGATATTAGCGGAACTAGCGGGTGTAGTGAGGCACTTACCTCCTACAGCACCTGGACCAAACGGAGTAACCTCAGCAATGATAAAAGTACTATATGACATTTCCCCACATTAACTCTGTAATATGGTTAATTACTCTTTGAAAAATTCTTGAATACCAGCGAATTGGAAACTTTCCAAAATAATTCTGATACTTAAAAAATAGGGACTTGGGTATGCACATGACAATGTGAGGCCAATTTCTCTTACTTTTTGGTTAAACTAACTGAAAGAGTTTTAAATGCACGTGTAATAAAATACATTGAGGAGAAATCAATACTGAACCCCAGTCAAACTGGCTTTAAATCGGGATGCTCCATATGGTGTGCGCACGCGGATTTGGAGAGTCGTATACAGTTGGCTAGGCGCAGAAGAGAGTATTGTGCATTAGTTACTCTGAATTTGGCCAAGGTGTATGACAAAGTGGAGCATAAAATACTAATAGAGCAGATGAAAATGTCACGCTTACCAAACTACATGACAGCATGGGTAGCAGAGTTTTTAAGGGAGAGAGTTTTATTGCTTTCAAAGGGGTTGTTTTTCTAACAGATATCGACAATACCGTGGCGTACCACAGGGGGCAGTGCTCTCACCGGTGTTGTTTAACATCTTCCTCAGTTCGATTCCAACACATACCGATATTCATTTATATGTGTATGCAGATGAAATTGCCTTCTTTGCGACAAACAGTGATCTGCAATTACTTTATCAGACATTACAGAATTACCTAAACATGATAGAGGAATGGCTTGAAAAAATTGGAATGTCTCTAAACGTAAACAAAAACGCGCTTCTAGCGTTCTCGTTCAGGGATCCTGTCAACATCTCCTTGATGTATGGCACAGAGCAAATTCCCCAGGTGGATTCACTCAATTACTTAGGCATCATATATAACAGCTCGTTAAATTGGAAAAGCCACATCTATCACATTGCGTCCAAAGCAACACGAGCCAATGGGTGGTTACGCAAGCTCAGCAACATAAAAAGGGGGTTGCGAAGAAATACATTGTTAATAGTCTATAAAGTGTACATTCGTCTTATCATGGAATTCGGCTGTGTCTTATTTTCGGGCAGTGCGACATATAAAATGAGACCGCTAATACTATTAGAAAGGGAGGCTTTACGACTGTGCCTGGGACTGCCCAAGTTTGTTGCTAACAATGTGCTATACATGGAAGCGCGTCTACCGTCATTGTTGAATAGATTCAAAATGCTTACTATCCAAACATTTTAAAACTATACACCCTGCCCCAGAGAGCATCGTTTTATGCTTATATTAAAGAACCAAGCTTATTTTTTGAAACTTGGTGGTCACGATTCCACTGCCCACAGATCTTTTTCGTTCAAGCGCTGCTAGAACCACTGAACGTCAAAATCAAACATATTTTCTCAACAAGAAAGGTTAATTTAGATCTTAAGATGGAATTTGAGAATATTTATTCCTCTAACGCAAAGCAAATGTCATTTCAATATTTAAATGATCGGCTGCAGTATTACTTGACACATGTGAACATGAACAACATACTTGCTACTAATGCATCCGTATCAAATGAAAAGGCTGGGGCAGGTATCTTCTCAGGTTCCCTTTACTGGTCCTTTTCGGTTAGACTCCCAGATTACACACCAATATTCATAGCAGAATTATTTGCTAATGTACTGGCACTACGGAAACTTCTTTTGGGCGAATCGGAAGCAGTTGTCATTACAGATTCTTTTTCTATATGTGCTGCTCTGTCTTCAGGAGCCAACTTAACACTTATGCATATGTTTCGACAACTCATACCGACAAACTTGAAAAAACTGCAGCTGTTATGGGTACCAGGCCATCACGGCATATATCTCAATGAGATGGCGGATGCATTAGCCACAGTATCTCTTAGCGGTCCCCTTATCCCGATTTTGCCTGATACGGCTTACGCGACAGCAATAAAGTTTAGAAACCTCTGTTTGCATGAATACGACTGCTACTCATTGGATAAATATCGAGATTTCCCACATCTAAGATGCCGCTGGAATGGACAGTGGTGTGGAGCACGGCACTTGGAAGTTACTTTTACTAGATTGCGTTGCAGAATTCCGCAACTGAATTATTATTTGCATAAAGTTGGTCTAAAGGCGTCACCTTCATGTCAGACTTGCGAAGAAATGGAAACGATAGATCACTTCTTTTTGTTCTGTCGCCGATACTCTCATCAGCGGAAAATATACCTGGTAGCTCCACTTGAAAAATGGGGATTAGAATTAAATGTGGCAGTAATTTTGTCGTTTGGCAGCATTAAACTCGGTTATAGTCACAGGGACGTCTGCTCTGCGGTATTTGAATACATAATTGAAACAAAGCGATTGCCATGTTAATCTGCCTATATGTATATGTATATGTATGTGTATATATATGTGAATATATGTATGTGTGCGTATGTGTGTATGTAAATATATATATATATATATATATATCATTTTAGACCCATCATTACCTCTGTCTCAAATCGCATCTGACGGCCTGCATCGCTCCCTGCTCAGATATACTCCTTTTTCGATTTTCGGCTTTTCTTTCTATATTTCTTTTTCAGCCAAAAATTACGTTTTGTTTGAAAAACCATTAGCCTTTTAGTTAAGATCCTGCCGCCCGGTTCTTGGCCGATCCCCCTTTGTGGGTGTGCGCCAGAGTATCAAAGATCATCAACATCATCATCATTTCTTTTTTTGTGTGTGGTTAACGGCAGCGTCTAAATATACCTATTAATAAACTAGCCCGAGTATTGTTGTTTGAATGAGATGGCTTAAATTTCTAGATGAGAGTTTTTTAAGAGAAGAAAATTATTCATATAAGGTGGCGAAAGGGCCATTTCCTTTAAGCTTAAGAAATATTTTAACACGGCATTAGCCTGAACTCTGGGCTTTTTTTTCTGCAGCAGAGCTATCAAACAGCAGTATCCTTCGTTCATCATAATGCGCACTTCCTGCGACTAAGAGCGCTCTTGCGCCTTTTTTATCACGTTACGTCACCTCCTAATGATTCGACCTGTTGTACGAGGCCAGTGAAATCAATCGTTACCAAAAAAAAAAGAAGACAGCACTTCGTTTCGTCGACACAATGTAGTCGCGAGTAATAGCGATGCCTTTTACAAAGGCAAGGGGAGCACTGTTCAAAGAAGAACGCGCCGAGCGACGGCCGAAGTGGTTATATATCGACTGGCGATAGAGGAAGACTCGGACAAAGAAAAGAAAATCACAAACCCGAGCGTAACCATGCTATCCCACTTTCACTTTCTCTGGCTTCCCATTTCGGGAAGAGAATAAACGGAAGATGAATTTGACGAACCATTGTCTAGGGCGATCCCTCCGGCTCTTTCCCTCCTGCCTGGATGGTTGTCTGGCCGGTCGACTGGCTGGCTGGACATTTTTAAGGGACGTCGCGGCTCCGAACTCTGCAACGCGGGACAAAAGGGGAGTGGTGGTGGCGGACACGGACTACAATGGCAGAAGGGTCCCCCGCGCGCAGGGAAGGGCGAGGAGATACGGGATATGAACGGTACCCTCGTATTATATACGGTGGTGAAAAAAAACTAAACGAAAGACCACAGAGAGTATTCTAGGTGCTATGGAACGAGAAAGAGGAGGTTCAAAGCCGGGACGATGAGAGTGAGAGTGTGATAGCGCTTCGCTACGTTGTCGCCTTTGTTTGGAGATGCGTCTTCGTGATCGCTGAGAAATATAGCGCGGCGACTGGGACGAGAACGCAAGAAGGGTCACCGTATTCTTTCATCATTTTTTTCTTTCATATTTGAAGAATCACACCACGTGCTTTTTTCCTTTATCAAGCTCCGCGATTGTTCCTACGAGGTTTTTTCAACTTCGCGAAGCGATACCATCTTTGAAAGTGATAGATTACAACCCTTCTCGAGCGTTAATAAAGGCCAGGTTAGGAAAATAGGTTAATATTATTGCAGTTTTTCTATAAACTACGCCTTAAGGCACTTAGCTAAAAATGCCACCGGTCTCGTTCTGCCTGTGCCATATTCGTCAAATGGCCCACAGTCTCACACTGACTGAGAGGAACACACCAAGCATACTACGTACAAGATTGCACGAGCTCGACCCTTCACTACAACTCCGGCCTCCAGCCGGCCTACATCGACGTGAAGCTTCGCTTCTCTATCGCCTTTAGCTGGGAGTTGCTTTCACGAAAGTTTATACCACGTTAATCGGAATTACTGACAGTGCGGCGTGCGATGTTTACGGCACCACCGACAAAATATCGAACATCTGCTGTGTCACTGTCCTCGATTTGCCTCAGATAAATAAGTACTTGCCAACGCAATGCGGCGACTGGATGATCGGCCTCTTTCCGGGCAGGTGCTATTACAGCAACGTCCACATGCCTCAACAGCCCACAAGGCAGTAAAAGCCCTGCTGTGTTTCCTGAGAAAGACCAGCTTGTGTGAACGCCTCTGGCATGCGGTACAATTCTGCACGCTGCAGTGAAATTACTGTCACTCTCTCCCTTTTTTCTTTCTTCCCTCTTTCTCATCTTTCTTGTCCCCTGCCCTAATCCCCCCGTGTGGGGTAGCCAACCGGATGTCTTTCTGGTTAACCTCCCTGCCTTATCCCTCTTGTTGCTTCTTTCTTCCTTGGACCAAACTAAAATTATTCCTCCCTCGTTCTCTTTCTCGCTCACTCACTCACTCACTCCCTCATTAACTCACAAGACATGTTAACGCATCGTTCAACCATAAACATAGGCTTTATAGTTCCACTTTTTTTTCTGGCAACGTGCTGCAATAACCTTCAAACAATTGCGAGGCTTGCAGCTTCCCTAGCCGATCTTACTGAAAAATGTTTCCCGGAGCAGTTAAGTTGACTATTTGCTTCAGGTTGCTTAAGTGCGAATAAATCTAAGGGGAATCACACGTACTTTCAAAGTATATGTCTGTCTGTCTGTCTGTCTGTCCGCCTGGGGGGTCCTAGGTGAAAGCTGACATGTGTGTCAGAGCGGACCCGTTTGAGAGCAGACCTATGTGTTAGAGAGGAGAGCTCGGCTCTTCGAGTCTCTGTCGGCCCCAGTGCCGAATTTGTAACGCCTCTGTATATATGCTGTACATAAACCTTGTTTAACTCACCGTCGTCTCGTCCGCTCGTCTTATCAGCTCTGCGCAGAAGCAGTCGCGAGCTGAGAAACATACGCTACCAAACGGCTGGTGACCTTCCCGGCGGAGTTGGAAGCAGTGGCGCCTTCGGGACCGTGTTGGTGTCGCCGTCTTTCGAAACAGTGGTTGCAGCGGTGAGATTTCGAGGCGCCCTTCGTAAGGTCGTCGGAGGTGCGCTTCGCAACAGTGGTGCCTGCCTGCCTGCCTGCCTGCCTGCCTGCCTGCCTGCCTGTCTGTCTGTCTGTCTGTCTGTCTGTCTGTCTGTCTGTCTGTCTGTCTGTCTGTCTGTCTGTCTGTCTGTGTTTAGAGCTGGAACGATGAATCAATCGATCTATCCAATGTTCTACTACTTCTTGGTGTTGTCCTGGTTGTTTGTTTATTTAGGTAAACCTGAAAGTTTTCATCGCATGACTTTGGTTATGACAAAATGGCCAGTGAAGACACGAATGGTAGGTGAAATATGTCATTTACGTCAACAAGTTAGTCGCAGCATGCACAGTGGTGTCATGAAAGTTGTTTCAATAGCGTAACACACGTTTTTATACTGGAACTGCTTCAAGTCGAGAATAATCTGTACCGAGTGTCGGTCGCAGTGGTGGTATGTGCAACGAGAATCGGGCAAGCTCCGCTGCTTGATTCTTGTAACTAATGGTGAATGAGCTGTGCATTACTACTCCAGCGGGTATGTGCCAAGGCGCTTCTATGACCCGTAACCATGGAGGAAGAAAAAAACAAAAGAAGAGAGCATCACGTTGCACGAGGTGACACCCACCGTGTCAGCCCTACACGTAATAAAGACGTTAGATTATGCAATACATTTCAGCAGTTTCGGCAGTGATTCATTTTTAAACCTCCTGCGTAAGCTGGCTGGTCTGTGCCGAACCAGCACTCTTCGACTAAAAGCTGCTGGGCGCCATACCCTGAAGTCTCCGCAACTCTCGTTACTTTCGTGATCTTGCCGAGATAGGGTACTAGACCTCCACGGAGGGGAAATTTCTTTTAGGAGCGAAGCTCCTCTTATTCTAACATTGACATGCGTCACGCAAAACCGAGAAAAGAAGCAGCGAGAAAGAAAGGAAGGCAATATCTTCCGAACAGTGTAATAGACGGCGCTGTCTCACAGAAGTACATACAAACAGCAGTTAAGTGAGGATATTCTAGATGGCGCTGTACCGCTACACTCGGATTGGCTGATGCGCAGGCTGTGCCTGGATACGCGGAGAACGAGTGCCTCTCTCAGTCTCTTGAATAGTCGCCGTATGTGGCGGATCAATGGGGGGGGGAGGGCATGCACGAAGCAGAGCGGCGGGCGCACTGAAGACGCTTGCGCTCGGCTTCCTTGGCTCGCCTCTCGCCGGTGTTCCCACGCGCCGTCTGCATTCTCGAACGTGATCGGACGCATGGATGCATGCACAAACGAATGAATGGACGGACGCTTCGCCCTACTCATTATTATTCGCTCTGTAGATATGCTGTGATTTTTTTACTCTCTCTCTCTCTCTCTGTTTTTAGAATGCTTGGTGGTAGTTGAAGTCATGTGCTCTACGTAAGACCAAGCTGCCTCTTCGGAGCGTCAACTAGAAGTGGAACGTCAACTGTAATGACGACGTCATTCTGATCAAAAAGAGTGGAGGAGATAAGAAATAAACAAGTTTGATGAGATACCTTTATTGCTTGCTTCGCTTTAAATGGCGAATAAATATGTCACCACTAACTACCCTGACTTCACAAATTTAACATCGTGAGGGCTGAATTATCAGTGAGGCCACTTGCGTAAAATAAAAAGAAGCCATTAGAGGAAACAAAAGATAATTTCAGAAAATGAAAATGAAGTAGCAAAGAGAAAAAACTGGCATTGATTTTTTCTCACTATCTAAATCTTTGGTTTATTTCTTTTTTTCCAACATACTGTCTTAACTATACAACTCCCCCCCCCCCTCTTTTTTTTCGTTGTAAGCTATAATGCAGTTATCGTTCATATGAGACTATTTGTTCTCTTGGCCAATCCCCCAGAGTGGGTACGAGCCATGGATAAGCCAAATTTAAATCAGCACAACGTTACGAAGTGGAGGTAAATGAGGCCGTAATTGTCTTCCTTGTCGTGATCATCATGTATGAATGTGTCGTTTACCTTCGTCATCTATTCACGTCACATTTTACCAATTTTATTATATGTGCAGCTAGCGAAACGGCCGTGAGCATGCTATGAGCGTGGTATGTTGTCATGTTCTCACATGACGCGCGTGTCAGGATTATCATGTTTGCACCAGTCATATATTTCGTCATCCATTGACGTTACGTAACAACCAATTTGGTATATGTGGAGCTAGCAAGACAGCTGTGAGCATATGATCAGTGTGGCATGTAGTCATGTTGTTACATGCCACGTGTGTCGTGATTATTATGTTTGGATGTGTCATTTACCTATGTAGTCTGTTCGCGTCACGTAATACCGAGTTTGGTACATGTGAAGCTAGCGAAACGGCCGCGAGCGCATTGTGAGCGTAGCATGTTGTCATGTTGTTACATGACATGCATCTCATGTTTATCATGTTTGCACCAGTATCAAACTTTCGTCATCCATTCCCGCCCCGTAATACCAAATTTAATATAAGTGAAGCTAGCGAAACGGCTGCCAGCGCATCATTAGCGTGGCATGTAGTCATGTTTTTACATGACACGCATCTCAGAATTATCATGTTTGCACCAAT
The DNA here is from genome assembly GCA_013436015.1 of Rhipicephalus annulatus. Classification (NCBI taxonomy): domain Eukaryota; kingdom Metazoa; phylum Arthropoda; class Arachnida; order Ixodida; family Ixodidae; genus Rhipicephalus; species Rhipicephalus annulatus. The sequence goes on along the minus strand of WOVY01003750.1, from coordinate 202,141 downwards.
CAACTACCTTCGTCATCCATTCACGTACTGTAATACCGAATTTAGTATATGTGATGCTTGCGAAACGGCCGTGAGCGCATCATGAGCGGGGCATGTAGCCATGCTGTTACATGACACGCATGTAAACATTTTCATGTTAAGGTCTGTCGTTTGTGTTCGCCATGCAATCATGTCATACTATACCAGTTTTGCAACATGTCATGTGAACGAAAGCACCGCAAGAGCTGCAGAACCATGAAATGTTAATCGTGACATTCATGACATTCTTTTCTTGATTTTCATGTGATGACTAGTCAGATATGTCCTTCATACAATCAAGTTACGCCATGCCAAGTTTGGTATTGATACCATTATCGAAATGGCCAGGAGAGCTAAAAGACGTAGATAGATAGATAGATAGATAGATAGATAGATAGATAGATAGATAGATAGATAGATAGATAGATAGATAGATAGATAGATAGATAGATAGATAGATAGATAGATAGATAGATAGATAGATAGATAGATAGATAGATAGATAGATAGATAGATAGATATGCTCAAAGTTGCTGAAGTTTGCTAAGAAGTGCTTCGCATTTAAAATACGAAAGGAAACAAATAGCAGGGCACCAACAGAAAATGAGAGTTGAAAAACTGATGTCACTTTTTACTTGGGTGATCCCCGCCATTGTGTATATGCCATGTCTGGAAAAATACAAAAACAACAAGAACATTAGTTTTTCTCTTTCATTAGCCTTGAAAACGGGGAGTCAGTTAAGACATGTTTATTTTAGCAGAAGTGATTCTAGAATTAACGTACGATACAATTACCCTGATGTGTCCTTTATATGACGTACGTACCTGTCTCTTATGGTTTGAACGTAACGGAAATCGCTTCTTTCAATGCGATTAAACCGTGCACTTAACTTGTTCACTTTTTTACTTGCTGATGTTTAGTTTTCTCCCCCACTCTGTTTTTCTGCTATATCATTTCAGTGCTATTGTCAGTGTTGTGGCTATGGATTTTCACTCCTGTTATTCCTAAACATAAAATTAGCTTACCCAGCTTCATCAAGCATAATTATTACTAAGTCGGCATTAAAAACCTCTAAGTTTTCTTTTCTCAGCACGGCCGCTGATCTAGCAAAACATACCTGGTTTTCGCTGGGCGAGTTGGTCCTGCAGCCTTGAATAAAGAATCTTTGTGTTTTACACAATATTATTTAGAACTGATAAACAATAACGCCAAAAAAAGCACACGGGATGTTGTTTGTTGTAAATATAATGTAACTGTCAAATTAGAAAAGTGAATGAAAATAATTTTCCGCTGGCAGGGATGGTGACCCCCGAATAATCGAAACATCCGAATAGCACGTCCGGTGCTCTACCTACTGATCTACTACAGCGGATATTACCCCGTCTGCTTTACGGGGTATATATGTGCATTTAAACGTGGGAGAGCCAGCCGGCATGGTCAGTAGCAAATTGATAATTTCTATGTGTCTAGTGAAATATGTCTAGTGAAAAAAAAGTCCTTAGAATTTTCAATTTTTGCCTTGTTTGGTTTTTTCGTCTTCGTTGAATTGTGCACTTTTGTTCGGTTGTCGAGATTGTTCGCTTGTACTTTTGTTCGCTCGCCCGATATCGCTTGCCCAGATTACTTTCCTGACATGATGTCTTGGCTGAATCCTCAGTTGCAGTCAAAAGGGCCATCGTACCTGTTTGGAGGGTTCATTTGTCCTTTTATGCATGGTATCTCTTTTCAGGTGGTTGCTGAACAAGCTAGCTTCAAATTTTGTACCTATTAGCCATGTCGCCCAAGAAATACATACATTCACCGCTTGCTGCACGTTTAGTGGCAACATTGCGTCTGCTCCAGCAGTTTTCTATCACCATGAACTGATTCCGGCGATTTTTCTCAAAAAATAGCGAGAATACATGCACAAACCTACTTCACCGAGAGCACACTTTTATCAGCTGAAGTTGTTTATCATCCTCATCATATGCTTAACAGGAATCACACATGCTAAAATGTCTATCAGAAACATTCGTCGTCGTTTGAAGCTGTGAACGAACGAAAATATTTTGGGAACGAACTCGTGGAGGTACGTCACATATCGCGATATTGTCATTCATAAATGTTCACGTTCTTTCCGAAGAGTAGCCCACATCACTGAGCCGCAAGTATCTGCGCACTCTTCTCCAGCAGTCCTCGTTCAGGTCGCACAGCTGCGCTGTCTCTTCCTCCCGCCACTGGCATGACACTCGCCGGCTGACGACCCCAGCGAGCCTCATGAACTCGTGCATGCCTTCTAGCAATTTGACCGCATTTTTGATCATAAGGATGGCGTCACTTTTGGGAACCGAGGAAAGCTCGGCGACTTGTTCCGGCAGGGCGGGATGAAGGTGCATCCATTCCAGTGCTTCAGCGCATGCCCTGTAAAGGTTAATTTTGTTAGATAAGACAAAGTATGTTTGTTTTACGATGAGATATTGTGTACGTTATTTTATGCCCCCCCTTAGCTTCTCTGTAACCAGTACCGTAACATAAAAAATGCAATATGCACTGTCAACTTTTGACAAAAAAAATGTAGGAACGACGGTACAAATGGCCTAACATAAAATTGTGCTGTTCACCCAGATACTTACTGCAGAGAGCGGATTCAAAAGCTTGAACGTTGAACATTGTGCGGGCTGAATGGTTAACTTAGTACACGCACTCGAATGAAATGTGCTGGTGCACGTCGCGTCAAGGTGAACATCGTTTCAGGGCGAGATAAGCAGTGAGTATTACACGAACGTGTGTAATTGCCTAGTTTAAGTCTTACGAACTTTCAATCGTGTAAAAAAAATTCAATGCCGACTCCCCACTATACATTGTTAAGCTGGAACATGCATTTTGTTTGGAAAGCTGTTGTAATAATGAGCGACGCCACGCGTACTCACCGATCGCATCGAGTTCCACTAACGAACAGAGAAGCGTGCCTGAAACGTCCAGAATTGCGCCGCATCACGTCCCAAACAATGAACCAGTTCCTCGCCAACTCCTTGTCATCCAGGGTAACGTCGACGACAACATTGAGTAACGTGAGATTTTTCCTGATGTTTTCGGCTAAAACCAGAAAAAAGTCGTTCGCATCAAGGGATCTTTCGGGCACAAAGTACACACGCTGTATGTTTTTGTTGGACTTGACAGCCTCTGCGAGAATCTTGGTGTCTTGGCCTTCTATATTGGGCAACTTGACGTGCAACTCCTCGACGCTTCCATTCCGAGACATTGATGTAACAATTTCAGCCCAAGAGTTGCTCCCCGGGATGTCTTGAAAAGGATCGCAAAACAAGGATAGGTGTAGCTTCTTCAGGGTGGTCGAGTGCCGGATGTAGTCGGCGATCCGCGAAGACATCGGCGCGTCTATAGCGTTCATCGAGATTTCAAGATGAACGGATGTGACGTGACTTGCGGTTGGCAACTTGTGCAATATACGTGAGAACTCGCTTCTGGTGTCACTTCGCAGAGGTGCGAATATTTCAGAAAATCCCTTGTATTCCAGCATATTGGCGTTGTTTGGAGGAAAGATTGTTTCGAAGAATACTCGCTGTTCGGCGCCGGCCTTTCTGAGCACGCTGCACACTTTAGGTAGAAGGTGGTATTGCGTGACGTTCCACTCGATGGTGATCTTTAGATTTCCTTTCATCGGCAGTGCCTGAAATATAGACTCCCACTGTTCCAATTTTCCGGCGCACAAGGGTAGCCTGACTGCGTTCAGAGTTTCGTTAGATTTGAGCGCTTCCACCCAGTCCTCATTGGTGGTATCGTCATGTACTTCAATGTCCCTTGTCGTGGAAATCATGTTAAAACTGCTTATCGTTTTGTTTCTGGCAAAAATAAGTGCTATAATTGCGGAACTCTGGCTATCGACGACAAAGTTTGTCAGGCTGACCCTTGTAATTGCGTGGTTTTCCAACAGACCTTTCAGAATCCACATTAAAGAATCGTTAATTTTGCTACAAGCCATGATTTCCAGACTTTTTAGAGTTGTATTCTTCCTCAAGTAATCCGTGAACGCAGATCGATTGAACAGCGATGCTTCACCTATAAAAGACTCATCTAGTGAGAGCTCTTTGAGGGTGCTGTTCTGCACAAGCGATTTTAGGAACGCTGCCACGCCGTGGTTTTTGATGCACACCATAGGCATTCGCAAAGCCTTCAGGCACTTTGTTGCTAGGATGAGCTCTGACAGGACATCTAGAAATGCCACAGGACACTTCCATGCCGTGGGACACTCCAGTTCTTCCAATGTGTGCAAGAAAGAGATTAGCCTGCAGATGTTCTCTTGCGTCCTCCTAGTGGCAAAACGGGGATGGCGAATCCTTAGTACTTTTACAAAAGTATTTCCCCAAAGCTCGTCGACGAGCAGAGCGAATTCTCTTGGTTCCATCGCCATGACGCAGATGTCAAGAGTCGCCACGCAGCGGTGAGTTTTTACTAGCCAGCAAGCTAGCGTGATGGCTTGTCGCGTCGTTAGTTCATCCGCACTTGGTACCCACGGCTTTTCGAAGCTCACCAGAGAGAGCTCTCCTCGTACGCCCGACGATTCTCGTAGCTCGAGTCGACACTGGCAGAGAAACTCATTCCATACTGACAGCTTGCGGACGATGCGACACGTACAGCCCTCGGATGCCGTGCACGGCTCGCACGGCTCCATGATAGAACCGGTGAAGCACCCATGCGCTCCTCGTACATTTGTCAGCAACGTGTCGGGAGAATGCTCGGACGGTTGTCCACCTACTGTTTCAAGCATATTATACGCAGTGCTCTGATGTTCTGCCATATTGCCTGCATCAAACAGAACATTTATTTATGAGATCAGTTCTCACTATTTCATGCATACATATCACGTATGGTTTGTACACGGAGAGGTTTCAGAAACAAATATAATCCATATTTGAATGTTGCAGCCCTACACAGCTCCCAAAAAACGATTTCCCAGTCATTCCACCGATTATTAGGATATCGTACTCTGACATATTCCGAAGACTGACATATCCATTAAAAATTCCCGGAAGATGAAACATTTTACAGCAGGTGCTTTTGCATGCCATGGACACCGGTTATGACCCAAAACCCGAGTAAGATCTTTGAGTGGACTACCGCAGATAAAAAGACAGTATTTGCGTGCAGCCAACCACGCCTACCGGAACTATGCATTTCTGGGGGCTCAATTACGAACGATGGTTCATTTGCAGGAGAAAATCTTACACAGGGAGTGAGTGGAGTTGGCACAAAAATCTCTGTACACATCCATGCTGGATGATTAGCCAAGAGCCGAGCAATTATTATAATGAAATTCTGTTATAAAAGGTTAAATTTGGTTTATTGTGATTTTTGTAGTGCTGTTAGTTATTTCTTTTTTAATGCAGAACTACCCTGCTAAGCCCAAAGATGCGTAAACAGAGCAGCGACAGTTTGAAAAAACGTCTTAGTTAGTGCAGCACACTCGGTCATCAGACAGTTAATTCTACTCCTCTACACCATGAACAAAAAAATTGCTATAAAGATTCGTTCTAGTCTGGTATTCTTGAAGTTTAAGGTCATGATCGGATCTTCCAGAGAGATAATGTGGTGATTTAAGGTCTTTATGAATGCGTGTCTTTCTATAGCATATATTAAATGATAATTTCAAGCGCAATGTGCTTCTGCGACAGCAGAGCACTTTCCATCTCAGCTAGCTTTCAATAAAAAAAATGTTTGGTATTGCCTTACTGTATCTGCCCAACCCCTATTCTAGTCCTTTAGACATTTATAAATATTGTTATAGTTTTGCGTTCAACCACGATACCATACTAAATAATTTTCATTTAGCTCTGACACTATAGGTAATAAATGAAACACAAACTACAATAAAAATATTCTGTTTTAAGTCAACTCATTACTGCCATAGCAATACCTAAATAAGTTTATAATTAAAGCCACATTCAATTTTTTTTCAATGAAGGTAAGTGCAAACAGCATCCCAAACGTTCTTGTGGCTGAAGCCTCGAACTGAAGCATGAAATGTAAGTCCCATTCTCGGCTGTAAAGTTCAACCCCAAGTTAGCGAATGGGATAGCAAGAAGTAGTTTTAGTAGTTTGCAACAGTGACATGACAAAAATAGAGCTGTATTGGTTCCATTTCTAAACAAAAGTTACATAGGACAATATCGCCGGACCAACCCTGCGTGAATATCGTCCCGGGGTCCTGACGTGGACGAAGGGAGCAGACTGTAGGTGCAAGTTGAAATTGTTTATTTGGTCAAACTTGTGGCCCGCAAACTGAAGGTCAGGTTACAGCAATACCCACTGGCACTGAAAACGGCAAATAGGGCGTCGGCAGTCAAGCAACTGCCAAGCGGTGAAGCGCATATATACACGTGTCGTCGAATATTCTAGCATTATCGCTAGCGGTCACGAAGTTTCCAAAATAATCTGTAATGTTCGCGAACGGGGTGTAATCTTAACAAAATGATCTACTAGAGTCCTGAAGCTTCTCGAACAATGCGAACATTGCATTGACTGATGAGTGGGTTTTAACGTCCCAAAATCACCCTTTGATTATGAGATACGCCATAGTGAAGGACTACGAAAATATCGACCACCTGAGATTCTTTAATGTGCAGTACAATCTGAGTACACGGGCAAACATCATTTTCGCCTTCATCGAAAGTGAAGCCGCCGCAGCCGGGAATTGATCCCGCGAGCTGTGGGTCAGCAGCCGAGTACCTTAGCCACTAAACTACCGCGGTAAGGCTTCTGAACATGCAGGTGCAGTTTGCGCCGAGAACTTCTGACAGTGCAACAGGGTGCATGTGGCAATATAAGGAATGTGGCAATACAAATAAACAGGGGCCCACGAAATCGTAATATAGTTATTGTGACTTTCAACTGTCTAAGATGACACCGGTGGATTACTACAGAAATTTTAAATGTCTGAAATATGTCCATGATCTTATTGATTCTGTGGCATCTGCACGGCGTTAAAATTTGCTGTAACTTAGCTGGTATACTGGGCACTACACCAATGACAGAGAAACTATTGGACCATTTAATGCCACTTTGTCGAAAGTTCTTCTGTGCTTTTTCGAAGCGCGTGCGCCGAATATAATGTCAAAAAAAAAAGAGACAACGTCATTTTTTCTAAGAAATGTTAGAACCCACCCCCGAAAAGCTTGCTTGCAATGAGCTACCGTTTCCCTATAATATCGACTCTTTATTCTTGATATTTGGCAAATATAGCACTATACTTTCTTCTTATTTCATTTTCATCTCCTCGCCGCTACGCCACTTGAATCACTTCGCATATGCCACATTGATCTGCTGGCTTATATAATTAGCCCTTGAAAGTTTATGGTATGAGATGGGATGCTATTGAATTTTCCTACTATTGAATTTTTCACAACTAAGCACTCGAAGTAAGCCTCAGATAGTTCAGTCCTGACCATGCGTGGTCTAGCCATGAAGTATTCTTGCTAAACTCAGTGAAGGCGTCATCTTTCAAAATACGAACACTCTCAGTTGACCGCGCCGCAACACTGTGCTACGTCACCACTCATTGCTTCGCAGAAGGGCGTAAAGTTCCACTTTCCACCACCACAATATAGTTTTTTGGCATCTTGGACTCAGAGACCTTTGCCTAAAAGAGGGAAGCTCAGGGGAAAAATGCGAAGGTGTTCGGCAAAGTCTTCTAACTGACTAACTGACGTGTACAATTGGTTTCTCAAAGATCGTGTAGCTTATGGCTATGAAAGGGAACTGCAAACGGTAAATACGAGAATACTAGACCTTGAAAAGTCAGGTTAAGGTATCTCGGTTGCTCACAACCACTTCTCATGTTCACTCTTGTTGTCTCTCTCCATCTTCAGCCCATCTGCGTAATCTCAATATCTTATTTAAAAAATTTATTCGTACCTGTTAACGCTGCTGCACTGAATTATGTGCAACAATACACCTTGAATAGAGGTCCTGGCCCTTCCCGCATTTCATTTGCATCTTGTGTGATTTTTTCACTGAATTACTTTCTTTTCTTCTTAGTCATGATTTGCTTCGGCATTCTTTTAGAACTCCTTGAACCAAACGGATTTGGCTAACCGTTTGAAGACAGTTTTCATTATTTTTAATTTTTTTACTTATACCTAAGTCTTTGTCATTTTTTTACTTCCCTTTTTTCTTTCCTTCTTCTCCTTTCTTAACTTACATTCATCTGTTTCTTCCCTCCTCCCGAAAAAGTAAGCAGGCGTTGTGCCCCTTTAGCTGGCAGTTGCCAGCTTGCTCTCTCCATTATTTCTCTGTGTCCTTGTGTTTCTGTGTATCCAAATAAATAAATAAATGAATAAATAAGTAAATAAATAAATAAATAAACAAATAAATAATCTGGCCTTTTGATATGGGTAATTTTTTTGTTATTGATGCAGCAAACTTGCACCGTTATTGAGACCTAAAGCTATTTTTGAACACATTCGAAAATAAATGAATTAATGAATTAGTAAATTAATCATTATTTCACCACCGACTCATTTACAGCAATTTGACAGCTATTTTACAGGTGCTTTGGCTTTTTCTGCTACGTGTTGATGTCTACAATTACCGCTGTTCTGAAAATATTCGGTTGAGGCTCTTTTACGAGTGTAAATTTTTCATTTTAGGTGATACTTGCGTCTCGAAGGATAGAGATTTACTTACTTTTATTGCTGTAATGTATAAGCAGGTATGTACGGCAACGAAGAAAAAGAAGAAGAAGAAGAAGACAGGATCGTCGTTTTATTCTGTGGATTAACCAGCAGAACCGAATTTCAAACATATGTAGGTGCCTGCGTCGAAGACTTTGCCTGCCACAAGAAAGATGATTGTGGTAAGTCATCAGACCCCTTTGTGTGACAACGTGCAGAATTCTACACGTTACCTGTTGAGGTTTGCCACGCACTGCATGCATGTTCAAACGGCTTGAAACGCATTGTGATCATTTGTAATCAGCAGGATTGCTAGCCATAAAGTAATCACCCCGTTTGGAGGGCTCTTTAGCAGTTTTCGGGCACTGTCGGGCAGTAGTATGACTTTCTTATCAGGCGTAGGGCACTTACCACTTTTCACTTGTCATCGATCATCGAAAGATGCGGATGATAGAAGGGGCATCTTCGAGGGTTACATTCTTGAGTGCATCCGAAAACTAAATCATTTTTATGGGGAACATTTCTTCGCGAACTTTGGCGACATTGAGCGTATCTATCTATCTATCTATCTATCTATCTATCTATCTATCTATCTATCTATCTATCTATCTATCTAGGTGCATACGACTTTTAGCTCTCCTGGCCGTTTCGATAATGGTATCGATGCCAAAATTAGTATGGCATAACATGAGTGATGTCGATTGTGACTAGTGATAACATGAAAACCATGACCTGTACATCATGATTTACAATTCATGATCTTGCAGCTCTTGCGGTGGTTTCGTTCACAAAACATACTGCAAAACTGGTATGACATGACATGACTGCATGGCGAACATAAGTGAAAGACCCAAACATGGAATTTATGACGTGGATGTCATGTAAGTCATGACTACATGCCACGCTCATGCACTCGCGGTCGTTTCGCCGCCATCACATATACCAAATTTGGTATTACGGGACGTGAATGAATGACGAAAGTAAATGACTAGTGCAAACAAGATAATCATGAGATGCGTGTTATGCAAGAACATGACTACATGCCAGGCTCATGATGTACTCGCGGCCTTTTCGCTAGCTTCGCATATACCAAATTTCATACTACGTGGCGTGAGCAGACAATGAAGGTAAATGACACGTCCAAATATCATAATCATGGCATGTGTGTCATGTAAAACATGACAACATGCTACGCTCATGATGCACTCCCGGTCGTTTCGCTAGCTTCAAATATACCATTTTGGTATTACGTGCCGTGAAAGGACGACAAGGGTAATTGACATGTCCAAATATGTTAATCATGATATGCATGGGATGTAAAACATGACTACATGCTACGCTCATAACGCGCTCGCAGCTGTTTCGCAAGCTTCACATTTGCCAAATTTGTTAATATATGACGTGAGTAGACGACGAAAGTAAATGAAACGTCCAAACATGACAATCATTCATTACATGCGTGTCATGTAAAACATGACTACATGCTACGCTGATAGCGTGCTCGCGACCGTTTTGCTAGCTCCACATATACCAAATTTGGTATCACGTGACGTGAATAGACGATGAAGGTAAATGACACGTCCAAATATGATAAATCCTCACAAGGAAGTCATGTATGGAATAATTTACGTTCGCCTCGTAACGTTGTGTGGATTTAAAAGGACATATCAACCTTGGTCATTCGTGCTTCGCATATCATTGATTCCCACTCTACGTAAGATTTGTCAATTTTTTAACAAAAAACGCATTAATTCAGCTTGCCACAACTAATCTCAGCTGGTCACTTCGTATATTAACAATGCTAACCGCATTTTTGACCATTTACGACGTAAGGTTTTTCATTCTCCATATGGCTTAAAACGGCAGCTTTATAAAGCACTACTACGCTCTAAACCAGAATATTCAACAGTCACGAGGGACCCCACGTAATAATCTGGTAACTTTCCTAGAACTTACTTCTTCAGAATAAGTCTGTTGGCGTGTACTGAGAAATTACAACAGAACCACGACCATTACAACCAAGAAAACCTTCCTTGCACTCTCATTTGAAAGTCTCCCGTTTACCACTTTTTCACGAGATGTATCACTATCCCTTCCTGAATTACGAACTGCTACTTTGCCCTCAGCACATATCCCGCCGCATTGATCACCATCACAAAATAGGCCGCCCTTCATGCAACACAAAATCTTTCTTTAATTTATTTTTGCCTCGTCTATCAAAGAAGTGAAACAGACTTCCCACTTAAATTGCTACTAATAGTGTTAGCTTGTTCCGTGATGCATTACCTAACATTGTCTAATTAGTTTTTTTCTGCATTAGTAAACATTGTATACTTAGGTTGGCGTTGTATCAGCTAACGTGTATTGCTGTACAAATGGATTAGCTAACATTGTTTTATAAGAGATTCACTTGTACAATCTAACCGCATTTGCTGCTTTTGTTTAGTTACAATTTTTTATTAACCGGACCACCTCTAGTAATGCCATTTCGCTCCGAGGCTAAAATAAATAAATAAAGAAACTCACACGTCACGAGCATAAGGCAGGCGCGAAAGATCATACGCCAATATATTAAGGGTGGGCCGATTAACGCACTTGATGCCTTCAAGCTAAGGACCAGAGCTAAGGGCTGTGCAGAGAGCCCGCAAAGTCGCCGAGAGCTTTAACCTCCCGGCGCCATCGTGGGTGGGGCCCCCAGATGGTACCCCCTGACGGAGGCATTCTCGTCTTCTCAGGACCAAATAAAGTTCCTTGCCTGACTGACTGACTGCCTGACTGAAGTTTGTACGCAAGTAACCATGCGAATATTTTTTGATCACTGTGCGTGAGTGTATAGAAGACCAGCCCCTTTACGACTGAGTGGTAACCTTCACTTTATGAAACGTCACGTTATGCATTATTATTTGTATTAATAATAATATTAGTATTAGTATTAGTATTAATATATTGGGACCTTTTATTATTATTAGGACTTGACACGAGTTCACAGCATATCAACGTAGTAAATAATGATGAGGGGGTAAATCGTTCATCCGTTTGTGTATCCAACCGTCCGTGGGTCCGTACGAACGCACAAAACACGGATGGATGAGCGGAAGGACGTAAGCACGGAGAGACTGATGGGCGCATAGATGGACGCACGAACGGGCGGATGGAAGCATGAACTAACAGACGGACTCAAGCACGGACGGACGGATGCACATATGGTTAGAAGCAGAGACTGACAGGCTGACGAACGAATGGACGAACGGGCGGAATAACGGATGGACAGGCAGACAGACGAATGGAAGTACGCACTGGCGGACAGACAGACGAACGGACGGAAGCATAAACGGACCAACAGACGACCGACCGACGGACGGATGGACAGTCAGAAGCATGGACGCACGAATGAAAGGAAGCACGAACAGACGGATGGACGCACGGATGGACGAAAGAATGCATGGACAGAGAGACGGATGGATGCTTGGACGGAGTCACAGACAGCTGGATGTACAGAATCACAGACGGACGAAAGCACGTATGGTTGCACACATGGACAAACGGAAAAACGCCTTGCCCCACTAATCATCATTCACTGTTGGAATATGCTGTGAAAACCACTACCGCCTTCTAGTTATATTATTTTCACAGACATATACACACAACAACATCTATGGAGCAAGTCATGAGCTAGAGGTGGCTACATACTACATACGGAGGAAGGAACAATCCACGGGCTTAGAAGCTTCGCCCCTAAAAAGATTTACAATATACGAACCGCAATTATAGAACACCTACAAGCCCAAACCTTTCACACTAGTCGGCAAACTTAGACATAATGGACAAAAGGGGCCGTTGGGTCACTCACAAGGCCCCATACGAAATTTCGGTTAGACCGTGGTAGTTGTTGAGTGTGCGATGAGGAACATTTTGCCACAAAAGCTTTTTTTGAATCTGTTCATTACGAGCTGAGAAAGCTATTTTTTATTTTTATTTATTACATACTGCAGACCCTTAGGTCCAAGCAGGTCGGCATTTACAAGGGGACATATAGTCGAACAATAGGTGCCATAAAGATTGTTTGGGGTGAGTGTTTCATACACTCATAGTGAACACAAGGAGCGACATAGCAACTTATTTCTTATTAACGCATGTACCGGACAAAAGAGAAAAAAACACCACAAATTCATACTTCATAATATGTGCGATTAAAGTAAAAATAAATACATAACAAATACAAAACAATAAACACAATTATTTTCACCGTTCAAGCAAAGAAAGCAATGAATACACAGGCATACAATAAGTACAGCACATACAAGATGAAAAAGAAAACGAAAATAAAAAAACGCTGTAATAAAAGATCGGAAACCTGAAATTTTAGGACAATGCAATTTAGAGCGAAGAAAAAATAGATTCTCTGAGGATGCCCGAATTGTTCCGTTCCAATCTGAAACCGTGCGTGGAAAATATGAGAACCTATAAGCGTCTGTCCTGCAGAAATAGGGTGTTAGAGATTTGGCGTGACGATGCCTTGTGGGTCTGGTTGATAACGATTTCAGGTATGGCGATGGGTCAATCGCAAGTTTGTGGTTCATAAGAAGAGAAAGAAGGTCGATTCTTATCTGTTTTCGACATGTGCTAAGAAGGGAAATGCTATTGGCCTTCAATATTTCAGAAGGAGAGTCGACTCGTGAGAAATTGTTAAAAATGAACCGGACGGCTTTCCTTTGTATTCTTTCCAGGCACTTGATGTTAGTTGGAGTGTATGGGTTCCATACTGCACTCGCGTATTCTAGTTTAGGTCTTACTAAAGAATCTTAGGCCAGTAATTTAACATTGCTTGGGGCAATAAAGAAGCTTATGTTTTATAAAGCAAAGTTTTCTGAATGCGGAGGAGGAAATAATAATTATATGTTTATTCCACGATAAGGTAGTGGTTATTGTAACACTTAAGTATTTATAGCTATCGACTTGCCTAGGTGGCTAAGAACCATGCTGGTAAGTAAAAGACAGGGGTGCTTGTTCACGCGTTATATGGAGCAGTACGGTTTTATCGGCGTTCAAAACCATGCCCCCATTTTTTGCACCACTGCAATACGTTATATAAATTGCTATTTAACTCAACCTGATCATCAAGATGAAAACTTTCTTTGAATAATACGCAGTCGTCTGCAAATAATCGAATTTGAACACCAGGGCTTACTACGCTAACAATATCAATATTATAAACCAAGAAAAGCAGGAGGCCTACGACACTGCCTTGTGGCACCCCTGAAGTGACTGCCAAGCTTTCAGAACGTTCACCTCCAATGTCAATATATTGCTTCCTGTCAGTCAAGTAAGCAGAAATCCATCTGATGAAGTTTACAGGGACGCCAAGAATTCTAAGCTTTATGATTAGTTTATTGTGCGGAACTTTTTTAAAAGCTTTACTAAAATCAAGAAATATTACATCTACTTGGCCATTATAATCAAGAGATGAAGCGAATGAGTGAACTACTGTTATTAGTTGGGTTATCGTTGAATACCCTTTTCGAAAGCTATGCTCATGTTCTGTTAGTGCAGCATTATTTTCCAGAAATTCACCAACACAGTTGGCTATAATATGTTCCACAAATTTGCAGCATTGTGATGTCAGTGGAATAGGACGATAGATTTGTATACGTGTCCTGTCACCTTTCTTGAACACGGGAACAACCCGGGCTATCTTCCAGTCAATAGGCAGTTGTGCAGTGATGACTGATACACGAAACAAGATTACAAGAAAGTTTGCAAGATGCTCGGCATATCGTTTGAGAAATATGTTAGGGATTTTATCGGGACCAGAACTCTTAGTTTTCAAGTTAAGAAGCATATTAAATACCCCAGCATACGATACAAAACTCATATCTAATTGTTTGGAGAATGTTCCGTCACACGCGCATACAGTTGCGCTAGAGGATACTTCTTGAAAATAGTTGTTGAACCGGTGCGAAGCGAGGAGGAAAGGAGGCGAGCTCGAAACCCTTGTCGCTCCTCTGCGTAGCCTTCGCAAGCCGGGAGACGCCGCAGGCGCCGTACAGTGAGGAAGGAGAATATCGGCTCCCGCTCTCAACATCTGCTTTCGCCAGTTAATCAATGTGTGTCATTGAATGAATTACATCGATCGACGCAAAACAACGAGGAGAACAAGGCTACATCACTTTTCTGCGGTTGGTGAAGTTTTCGTCATTTTACGAGACTTTTTGTGCCGACGACGCCGTTTTGAGGTAGGCCTACGCCGAGCCGGGTCAACGCCAAACGGACGCGCGCCAAGTGGCGTTCGTCGGGGGCGAGTGGCCGCGCGTTCGACATGCAAGTAATGATGAACGGGGAGAGCATATCTCCCGATGGGTGTACCGAAGAGTACGGGTCGTAAGCAGCAGTTTCAAAGCGAATGTCGACCAAATCCGCTGCTAGCGGGGACTCAGTCGGAGCTGGTCCTAACACGGACGCAGCGTCTAGAACATTTGAGAAAGGCAATCAGGTCAAGAACAGAGTCACAAGGGCGTCCCGCATGCCCTACATGCCTAAGGATCACTTCCAGGATATCCTACGACCACGTGGCGGCATCAATATTAGCCATATGGGTTCCACCAAGGTAGGCAAAGCCATAACAGAAGCTGCAGGGTTGGGCTCGGATCAGACGGTGTCAGACATCATCTGCCCCAACGTCAGCCAGAACATGATGGTGGTGAGTACACTGGAGTGGGAAAATGCTGAGAGGTACGTGAGAATAAGATCAATAGGCCTGAGCGGTTACAATTATGAGATCAACGCCTATGAGGCAGCACCAGACGATATGTGCAAAGGAGTGATACGAAACATCGACATCGCCGACGGGCCGGCGGAGCTTGAGAGAAATATTGTCAACCCAAGAAACCCCTTGGCGCTCGCGGCTAAAAGAATTAATACCGGCACGGTGATAATCGCCTTCGACGGTTACAAGGTTCCAAATTTCGTCAGGTATGGTCCGATCCTGGTGAAGTGTTCACTCTACAAGAAAAAGATCGATATAGGCCGGCTCGGTCACAGAGCTGACGTATGCCCCACCCCGGAAGAGACCGTGTGTAGAGGATGTGGTGAAATAAACGTGATTAAGGAACACAAGTGCCAACCCAGATGTAAACTTTGCGGTGGTCCACACCCCACGGCGGACAAGATGTGCAGACAGCGTTACACAATTCCATACGTTGTCAGAAGAAGAAGTGGAAGAGAAATGGCAGCCAACGCTAAAAAGAAACAAGTCGACAATCCGTTGAACCTGCACTTATCCGAGCTCCACTGCAAAGCATCAGCTTCAATGGATGACTCGAAGCCAACAGCAGCATCTCGCGGCAGGTCCAGGTCTCGAAATCGCTCCCGATCCAGAGGAAGGAGTGTATCTAGATCGAGAAAGAGTGCATCCAGGTTCAAATCTGTGGTGAGGTCTGGGAGTCGGAGTTCATTGATCAACCCAGAATCCGAAGGAGGCATTGGTTCTACGTGGGCCGACAAAGTCGAGGGACCGGCGATGACGGACAAGACATCAACTACAGAGTACAATCTTCCGACAACAGATGACTTGCCTAAGTTGATGGTGTGCGAACCTAACCGGTAAGTGTCATGCTTTGCGATCCACCACCAGAGCAAAGTAGGGAAACAGAGAGGCTCAAGAAAGAAAATGAAGAACTAAGGGAAATGAACAAAAATGTGCTTACAGAATTAGCAGCAATTAAAAAACTTTTAAGTGAAACCTTGTAGGCCGAGAACAAAAACACACCAAAAGAAACGCCAGTTACAGCACCTGTTGGTGATGGGGCCAAGGCGGCCAAGCACAGAGCTGTCGAAAGTAAGCTCAAGAATACTAAAACGCACATTGAGGAAATGAAACAAACACTAACCTCATTTGCAGATAAAATGAAAATGATCATGGGCAGCGTCTCACAGCTGAATATGAGTGTGGGACAAATGCAGAGTACATTAAATGATCCTAGGGAAGGGCTTAGGGCATTTAAAGAAAGAGTGAAAACTCTTGAAATGATGACTATGTCCGGCAACAACAGAGAACAGTGTGGACAATCGTCCCTCACAGCATCCATTATTCTCCAGTCAGGGGATATGAATATCCAATATGGCCCACACTAAAAGAAAATTTTGAGTGTTGCAATGGAATTGCGGGGGGTACAACAACAAACGTGCCACACTCGAGCAATATCTTAGATCACTACAATCTAAGCCAGATATAATAGCACTCCAAGAAACTGAGTACTGTTACAAAGCAGTAACGAAGTCCTTGGGCCGGATGCCCCCAAGCGTGCCTTCCCTTCATCTCAGACATTCTTTTGTGGGGTGTGGGTTGTCACCTGCACCGGCTCTGTTTGTCTCGGCTGTGCGCTTTGCCTGCGGGGCAGTGGCTACGGGCGGGCCCATCTGGAATGTGCGGAATGCCGGTTGTGTGCTACAGGAGCGACTGCCATGATTTTCACCTGCGTGGTCGCTTCCCAGTCCCCGCGCGTGTGCCACGTGCATCTGCCACGTGTGTGAAGGGATACTTGTGTTGTGCTCTCCATGAGTGGTTGGTTCCCCGAAGAGACATTCCGCCTATATGTTCGGAACGGCACGGCGAGGCAGCGGGAGCAGCCCGCGAGAAGAAAACAGGAGAGTGTCGCGAGAAGAGTCGTCGTTCGGACGTTACTGTCGAACATGTTGCAAATAAACGTCTTGTTAAGTTTTCCTTTACGCATGTCCCTCTGCCCCAGCTCTCGAGAGTTCTGAACGTCCCCGTGGCCTGCGGAATGACGACCGCCACCCGGCTCCATGCTACCTACTGGGTCCGCTGCGGCCACCGACGCGGCTCGTAACAACTGGATGGCAGCGACAGGATTCTGCTCACGCCAAGTCGCAACAATCCAATACGGCCACTATCCAATACGGCCACTCCCATCCAAATCACCCAGTGGAATTGTCGGGGCTTTAAGGCTCACACTAAGCGCGCCAACCTCCGGCTTTTCCTCGCAGCATTTCAAAACCTTCCTTCTGTGGTAGCCCTCCAGGAGCCAGGGAGTGCTGCCACACTCACAAACTATACTACGTTTCAGCAGGACCCTTTATCTTGCATCTGCGTGCACAAAAATTATACGGCCAACCTAGTTGATCTCGACCTTAAGCCAGCTTTCTCGTACGTGATGGTGACACTCCTTCCGCTGCGTAAACAGGACCCGCCACTGCACGTGCTAAACATTTATTGCTCACCGAAACTAAGCAACATTACATTCGCAGACCTTTTTAGCCGCGCTTTAAAGGCTGCGGGCAGGGACCCTCTGGTGATTGTGGGTGATTTCAATGCCCCCAGCACACTCTGGGGGTATGCACGTGAAGAGAAACGTGGACGTAAATTGGCGGAACTTATGTCCACGCTGGGCCTAACTCTTCACACCGACCCTGCCTACCCAACTCGCGTGGGTAACTCCGTGATCCGGGACACATGTCCGGACCTTACCCTCACAAAAAACATTCAGTATGCGGATTGGGTCAACACTGAAGAGACCCTCGGCAGCGACCACTGCATACTCAACACCACCATTCGCACCTACCCTTTGGCAAGACCCTACGGAGAGGCAAAATTACCCGATTACACGAAGTTTCGGCAAATATACGCCAATTCGACACCCATTGAGGAGCAAGGATACCATGCTTGGTCCCAGCAACTGGTTTCCTCATTACGCTCCACAGAAACACAAATTAAACTCTCCGAGGCGACTCCGGCGGTGGATAACCATCTCCTTCACCTCTGGGAGGCCCGGCGCAGCCTCGTCCGCCGATGGCGCCGGCAAAAACACAACCGAAAGCTCAAAATTCGCATCGCTGAGCTCACCCAGCGAGCAGCAGAGTACGCGGCCCAGCTCGCTGACTCTAACTGGGTGGACCGTTGCAACACGGCCGCTCGACAAATGTCCAGCCGGAGTACCTGGTGCCTCTTCCGCGCCTTGATTGATCCGACCCAAACTCGAACAGAGACACAAAAGCATCTGCAACGAGCATTTCACAGCTTCGACGGAGACACAGCCAAATTGGCATGTAAACTCCGAGACCAATATCTATGCACTCAGCAGGACTCCCAAGGGCCGGCGTACTCGTATATGCAGGTACCGAGAACGCGGAGCTGGATCAACTGTTCCAGTTACACGACCTGAAGGCAGCCCTAGCAAAAATGAGGCGAGGAACGGCGCCGGGAAGGGATAAAATTACCGTGAAATTACTTGCCAATCTTCCTGACTCGGCCTACACCATGCTCCTTGCCTACATCAATTCCATTTGGATCGGGAAAACAAGCCTACCAATTGAGTGGAAGACCGCCCTGGTCACCTTCATACCCAAAGCGGGCAAAGCCATTAACGCGGACAACCTCCGCCCCATCTCCCTTACTTCTTGTGTGGGAAAATTAATGGAGACGATGGTGCGCGACAGGTTGTCCGCGTTCCTGGAGAGCAAAAATGCATTTGCAGACACCATGTTTGGGTTCCGCCCACACCGGTCCGCGCAAGATGTCTTGCTTCAGCTCGACCATGAGATCCTCGTTCCAGTCGAGTATCCCCTGAATGACAAAGTTGTGCTCGCTTTGGATCTGAAGGGGGCCTTTGATAACGTGACCCACGAAATTATTCTAACACATCTCTCACAGGTGGATTGCGGCCAAAACACTTTCAACTATATTAAACAATTCCTCACTGACCGACAATCATACATTCGGATTCAGGACATTGAACACGGCCCGTACCGATTAGGCACGAGAGGGACTCCGCAGGGAGCGGTCCTCTCGCCCCTCCTATTCAATGTGGCAATGATGAGACTCCCCGCTCAGCTGGCGAAAGTCGAAGGCATACAGCATGCGCTGTACGCCGACGACATCACCATATGGGCGTCACACGGCTCGGCAGGAGACATGGAGGCAAGCCTGCAGCAAGTGGCGGACATCGTGGATGACTATGCCCGTCGCTGCGGCCTTCAGTGCTCCCCGTCCAAATCGGAATTCGTGCACATACGCCCCTCGCCAAAGTGCACCGCAAAGATCGACCTCTCCCTTCACAGCGGACCAATACCCGAACGCGATGAGATTAGAGTACTGGGGCTTTTTATACGCAAAAATCGCAGAGCAGACACAACATTGGCCAAATTGCGTAAGGTGGGGGACCAGGTGGGCCGGATGGTCCGCCGGGTTTCCAACAAGCGCGGGGGGTTACGATGCAAAGATGCCTTGCGGCTGGCGCATGCATTCGTAACCAGCCGAGTCCTGTACTCGGCTCCATACCTCCACCTACGCAAATCCGACGAGAATGCACTCGAAGTCATTCTCCGCAAAATCTACAAGCGCGCCCTCGACCTTCCTGTCAGCACCTCTAACCAGCGCCTTTTGGGCTTGGGAATGGTGAACACCTTCAAGGAGCTGAGAGAGGCGCACTTGACAAACCAATATACTAGACTCTCTAAAACACCGTCGGGTCGCCGCCTCCTTGCCCGGCTACACATCAATCACTCAATACACACGGAAGAGCGCGTACGGATTCCAGAAGTTTGGCGATACTCCTTGCACGTGCGCCCTCTTCTGGCTAACATGACCCGAGACGACTACACTGGCCGACGCCTCGCGCGGGCGGAAGCCTTGGCTCGACACTACGGCCGCAAATTCGGGGTATTCTACGTGGACGCCTCTGGCCCGCACCACGGTGGTTGGTATACGGCTGCGGTCGTCCACGAAAACACCGTTGTAAACGGACTCACATTCCGTGCACATAACATTACGCACACGGAGGAGATCGCCATCGCACTAGCCGCCGCAGATCAGGACTCGAGGGTCATAATCACCGACTCAAGGGGTGCCTGTCGCAATATTGAACAGGGATACATTCCGTACCGTGCTTATAAAATACTGCAGAACAGCAGCTACCTAGGTGCCCCCGCGCACCGAACGATCATATGGGCTCCGGCTCACACGGGCCTCGATGGTAATGAGACGGCCGATGCCGCTGCCCGCGCGCTCACTCTCCGGGCACCATCCTCGTCCCCTACCGATCCGGAACTCGAACCCAATCCTGCCTACACCTTTAAGGAGATCACACAATTTTATCAATCCGGCCATAACGTCTATCCTAAACCCTGTAAGGGCCTCACGAAGGCGGAGGAGCGAATCCTCCTTCGCCTTTATAATAAAACTCTATTGTGCCCGGCAATCATAAAACACTTTGACCCCGCTTGCACGGGGAAGTGCCCACATTGTGAGGAAAGTTCCTCTGACATTTTCCACATGGTGTGGGCATGCCAAAAAACCCCAAATCTTACCCCACTACCCAACCCTTCGCGGGAGGACTGGGAGGCAGCCCTGCTCGGCTGCTCTGACCTGACGGCCCAACGGGCCCTGGTCGAGCGTGCCCGGGCCGCGGCCAACGCCAATGAGCTCCCGTAAGAGGGAGCCCACCTAGTGTTTGTACGGGGCGGCCCCTTAAGGACCGTTCCCACCCTCCCTGTAAATAACATCTGTAAATAAATGTTTTTCAGCAGCAGAAGTCGCAACAAGCTCGGGCCAGCATCTGGATCGTCTCCGCTGAGATCATGGCTGCAGAGTGCGGTGAGTGCTTGACTTTTCTTCACTGAGATTTTACCAGGCTTTATCTAGAGTTTTGTAGGAAAGGTGGTAAATTTGGATAACTACTCTACGTTGACCTGTGCATGGGAACGTAGCGTCCTAGTAGTAGTGAAGTTAGCAGCACTTGTAGCAACCATGAATCTGAAGGCACTGAAAAAACCGCTTTTGCTAGAGTTAGCTAAAAGTTTGGGTTTGGATGTTCGTGAACAAATGAGAAAGCCAGGGATTATCGAGGCCATTGAGAACCTTAACGCAGACGACGACGAGCTCTCAGAGTGTCTAGAGCTGATAGACGAACATGAAAGGCGTAAAGCTGAAGAGAAAGAGAGAAATGAGAGGCTCATACGCGAAGCAGCAGAAAAGAATCTTGAGATGAAGCGCCTTGAAATCGAGCTTTTCAAGGCTCGAGGTAGTAGTGAAGGTAGCGAAGCGTCTAGCGGAGTAGAAAGGAAGTCGTTCAGGATGAAAGACCTAATGCAACCTTACCGCTCCGGAGAGGACATGGGTCTGCTCTTGGTAAATTTCGAGCGCACACGCGAGAAGGCGCGTGTTACCAAAACGATGTGGCCGCAGTGCTTGCTTGCCCTACTACCCTGTGAGGCTGCCGAGGTAATTGCCCGCTTGACAAAAGAGGAAGCAGATGATTACGACCAAGTTAAGTCGAGCCTGCTAAAGAATTATAGATTGTCAGCAGAAGCATTCAGGCAGAAGTTCCGGCACACCGTAAAGCAGAAAGACGAGTCGTATGCTGATTTCGCATACAAGCTAATGTCTAATATGAGGGAGTGGCTCAAAGAGGCTAAGGCGTTCGAGCATAAAGAGAAATTCGTTGAGTGTTTCGGACTCGAGCAGTTTTACCGTCGTTTGCCCCAAGACGTTAGGCTCTGGGTGCAAGACAGGGAGGAGGTAACCACTGTGTCGAGGGCCGTGGAGCTAGCGGAGGATTTCGTTTCGCGCCTCGCGCTTGATAGAAGAGAAATTCCCCAGCAGGAGGGCCAAATCAAAAAGGCAACTGGGTGGAGGGGACATTCAGTCCAAGAGAATCGAGAGCGCAACACTGATCCCGAAAAGCAACGGGAGGTAAGTAATGAGACCACGGTTGAGGAAAAGCACCAAAACAGTGCGTTTGAAAAGAGGCGACCACTTGTGTGCTATAAATGCCACAAGCCAGGTCACATTGCGGCCGTCCTCAAGAGTCCAAAAGTTGTTTGCTTCTCAGTCGACAGCGAGGGTGAGAACATGCGACTGCTGGAGCCATATATCAGAGAGCTGATAGTAAATGGAAAATAGTGTCGCGTGCTGCGGAATTCGGCAGCGACAATAGACGTGGTACATCCCTCGTATGTTGAAGCTGAATATTTCACAGGAGAGTGCGCTTGGATTAAACAAGCAGCGAAACCATCAAGCGTATGCCTTTAGATTGCTATGGTATGCATCGAGGGCCCATTTGGCGCATTGCACACAGAGGCTGCAGTATCTGCTTATTTGCCAAAGCAGTATGCATACTTGTTTTCAAACAGATCCGATTGGCTACTAGGACAGAAGAACCTAGCGTACGGGGATGGGGTTGTGTGCGCGCTCACTCGCTCAAAGGCGCAAGAACTCGCAAGTAGAGCCGGACCGCTCGGTGTTCCCCCGAGAATCACCGAGAAAGCCAGAGATGCAGAGCCCACGAACACGGTAGACACGATCACACCAAGCACTGATCAAGTGAGCGACGAAGGCACGGATGAAAACGAGGAAGACCCTCTTAAATCTGGAAGTGTGTGTGAGGAAATGATTACTCCTGCATATAGTAGCCTGCAGCCTATGCTGGGAGTGGATCGATCGTCCCTTATAGCGCAGCAAAGAGCAGACCCCACTCTTCAAATTATAAGGAGTCAGAGTAATGAGGGTATTTCAAAGAAAAACGTGATGTATCAGAACAGGGCCGGGATACTTTATCGTAAGTATCTAGATCGCAGACGGGTGCAGTTTGATCAGTTAGTGGTACCGGAACGTTACCGCCGTGATCTTTTACACTTAGCTCACGGTAGCTCATGGTCGGGTCACTTGGGGGTCAAAAAACGAAGGATCGCCTGCTGCAGGAATACTATTGGCCGGGTTGTCTCCGGGAAATAGAGAATTTTGTCAGAACCTGCGACACCTGTCAGCGTGTAGGAAAACCAGGGGATAAGGTTCGTGCCCCATTGAAGCTCGTGCCAGTGATCACTGAGCCTTTTCGACGACTCGTGATCGACACGGTAGGGCCTCTTCCAACAACAACATCCGGTTACCGTCATGTCTTAACAGTAATTTGTCCCGCGACCAAGTTTCCTGAGGCAGTGCCTTTAAAGGAACTGAGCTTGGTAGAAGTGGTAAACGCGCTGTTGTCTATTTTCGCACGCGTTGGTTTTCCCGCTGAAATACAGTTCGATCAAGGGACCGTTTTCACGAGTGCACTGACTACAAGTTTCTTGGAGAAATGTGGAATCCGATTAATCCACAGCTCGGTGTATCACCCCCAGTCAAACCAAGTAGAAAAGTTACACTCGGTAATGAAACGCGTCCTTCGAGCACTCTGTTTCGAGCGCAAAGTTGACTGGGATGTGTGCTTGCCAGCAACCATGTTTGCACTCAGGACTGCACCTCATGAAGCCACTGGATTTACCCCGGCAGATGGTCTACGGTGGCTCTCTGCGATCCCCACTCCGTATTCTTCAGGAGTCATGGGAAGGGCGAACGGAGGACCCTACGGTGGTTGAATATGTGCTACCTCTGCTAGAAAGGCTGCATAGAGCACAGGAGCTGGCAGGGGATGAGATGAGCAAGGCACAGGCTCGGGCCAAACGCTAATACGACAGGTCGGCAAGATCACGCCGGTTTGAAGCTGTAGATCAAGTAATGCGGCTGAAACGTTCACCAATGAATAAGCTAGATGTCCAATGGGAAGGTCCGGTGGAAGTCGTTCAAAGGCTGTCCGACACAAACTATCTGGTAAGGATGCCAGGTGGACGTAAGACGCAGCATATCTACCACAGCAATCTGCTCAAACCGTATCGAGAGAGGGAGGTTGTTGTAAACATGGCGGTAAACGTGCCCGAAGAGCCACCACTAGATTTCCCCTTTTCGGGAGCGGAAAGAAAGGAGGATAACGCTGGTCAAACGCTCAAGGCCATGGTTGAGGTAGCTGAGCTCACAGCTAACGAGAAGCGTGACCTAGAAAGCCTCCTGATAGAATATGAGGAGATGTTCTCGGAGAAACCGGGCCGAACAAATTTGGTAGTGCATGACATAGAGCTTACGGCCACTCAGCCCGTGCGGTCAAAGGCGTATCGAGTGTCGCCGCGTCAGCGTGCCATTATTGAGACCGAGATTAAATGAATGCTCGAGCTCGATGTGATTGAAGCTTGTGAAAGCGATTATACCTCTCCGCTTATATTAGTGGAGGTTCCTGGGAAAGATCCGTGACCATGCGTTGATTACCGGAGGTTAAATCACATAACGAAGGATCAGAACTACCCCATACCAAATAAAGAGGGAAGAATTGAGGCAGTAAGCAGTGCTAAGTACACTCTATTTTCGACCTCGTTCGGGGTTATTGGCAGGTGCCTTTGACCGAAAGGGCCAGCAGATATGCGGCATTTATTTCTCGCATAGGAACATACTGCCCTAAGGTGTTGAGCTTCGGCTTAAAGAATGCCACCTACTGTTTCACGGCTCTCATGGACAAGGTATTGCGGGGTTTGGAGGGGTTTGCCCTGCCTTATCTGGATGATGTAGCAGTATTTTCAGGGTCATGGTCCGAACATCTCACCCACTTGCGAGCAGTGCTTCAACGTTTCCGCGAAGCAGGTCTGACCGTGAAGGCTCGGAAGTGCCAACTTGGCCGAGCAGAGGTTACTTACCTGAGTCACATAGTGGGGCAAGGCCACCACAGACCTTCCGATGTCAAAGTGGCGGCAGTTAATAATTTTCCGCAGCCCCAGACAAAGACAGCTGTGCGGTCGTTCCTAGGATTGGCAGGGTACTACCAGCATTACATTCCCCGTTATTCAGAGCTGGCCAGCCCGCTTACTGACGCTCTTAGAAAAACCGAACCTCAGATTCTGGAGTGGGATGAAAAGAAAGCGAGGGCATTCTTAGCGCTGAAAAATGCGCTCATGAGCCAACCTGTATTTCAAGCCCCCCACTACGCTAGACACTTCGTGGTTCAGTGCGATGCAAGTGACCGCGGCATGGGCGTGGTATTGTGTCAGAGAAACGACGCAGGAGAGGAACATCCCGTGCTATATGCAAGCCGCATCTAACTGTAAGGGAGGAAGCCTATAGCGCTTCAGAGAAAGAATGCGCCTGTGTTGTATGGGCGGTTCAGAAGCTCGCATGCTATCTCGCGGAATCAGAGTTTATTATCGAGACGGACTACTGTCCCCTCACGTGGTTGCAAACGATGTCACCTAAGAACGGCCGGCTACTTCGCTGGAGCTTGCTATTGCAACAATACTCTTTTGAAATTCGTTACAAAAGAGGCAAATTGAATGGCAACGCTGACGGCTTAAGTCGTTGTTTCTAGGGATCTTGATGGCGTCAGGTAATCTGGCTTGGGTATTTAGGTTCCATTTTTTGTGTGTGACAGGTTTACAATAGCTTTTTTGTATTTGTGCTTTATCACGACACGTGTTTGTGAATTTGAGCAGCCTATTTCAGGTTGGGTTGTTAGAATTGCTGCTGCTATTGTAATGAAGAACAGGTCGTTTTGGATGAAGTAAAAGCCTGGTGGGTCTCAGGAAGAGAGTATGGGCGCTTGCCTGCTTGGCAGTTGTGTTTCTCGCGTGGTGGACACATGTGCTGTCTTTCGAGAAGGAATGTTGGCCAGCAGAGCGGGAGCCTTTCTCCCAGTTTGGACGATGCTACCAGAGACCTACCAGAGGCTGCAGATCACCAGGGTGCCAGAGGAATGCAGCAGAGCCGCATCGAGGTGTCCATGGCTTCAGCGCACCAGCATTGTCTTCATCAACCTCTCCCCACAAAGGTGGATGACCTTCGTACGTCGAGGTCTCGGCCGGCCGCCGGGGAAGCTGTTACAAAGCAGTAACGAAGTCCTTGGGCCGGATGCCCCCAAGCGTGCCTTCCCGTCATCTCGGATATTCTTTTGTAAGGTGCGGGTTGTCACCTGCACCGGCTCTGTTTGTCTCGGCTGTGCGCTTTGACAGCGGGGCAGTGGCTACGGGCGGGCCCCTTTGGAATGTGCGGAAGGCCGGTTGTGTGCTACAGGAGTGACTGCCGTGAATTTCTCCTGCGTGGTCGCTTCCGAGTCCCCGCGCGTGTGCCACGTGCATGTGCCACGTGTGTGAAGGGATACTTGTGTTGTGCTCTCCATGAGTGGTTGGTTCCCCGAAGAGACATTCCGCCTATATCTTCGGAACTGCACGGCGAGGCAGCGGGAGCAGCCCGCGAGAAGAAAACAGGAGAGTGTCGCGAGAAGAGACGTCGTTCGGACGTTACTGTCGAACATGTTGCAAATACACGTCTTGTTAGGCTTTCCTTTACGCCTGTCCCTCTGCCTCAGCTCCCGAGAGTTCTGAACGTCCCCGTGGCCTGCGGAATGACGACCACCACCCGGCTCCATGCTACCTACTGGGTCCGCTGCGGCCACCGACGCGGCTCGTAACAGTACAGATACGTCACGCTCTCTCGGTATAGAGCTATAGAGTGTGAAAACTATGGTAGAGGCTTATATATGTTTGTAAATAGACAGCTGACACACATCTCTCACGATGTAGGCGTTCGGGACAAGAGTTTAGAGTATCTCATAGTGGAGGTATTAGTACCGGTCTCATACAAAAATCAAAGATGCAACAGCTTATTTGTCCTCAACATTTACAGTAACCCGAAGCACTACAAGCAACAGTTCAAAATAATTTTCGAGAAAGCTACGAAACTCGAGGAAGATATGCCTCTAATCATAATAGGGGGCTTCAACGCTGCTCATGAGCTCTGGGGATATACTGCGACAAACACCAAAGGCAGGAATGTATGGCATCATGCTGACGAGCAAGACCTGGTATTGATTACGGATAAAGGTTATCCCACAAGAATCGGCAATTCTGTCTGTAGAGACACCACACCCGACCTAACCTTTGTCAAGAACGTAGAGCATCCCATATCGACAATACCGGTCATAACTTCGGCAGTGATCACTATGTTCTCGAGGTTAGGCTGGAGGTTGAGAAAGGCCACACTCGAGAATTTGATGTTGTTGATTGGGATGTCTTTCGCAGAACTAAAACGCAAGGCGAACCAAATGCTACCAAACCAAGTCTCAAAGAGTAGTGTGAATCCATCAGGAATGATATCAAATCAGCCACCAGAAAGCTTCTCACTGACGCTAACGTGGAGGCCATAGATTACAAACTAGCCCACTTAATTGAAGCAAAGCAGGCCATTACTAAAAAATGGCGGACTCAAAGACTGAATCGTAAACTAAGGATGAAAATAACAGATCTGAATATACAAATCAAACTGAACTGCACCGACCTGTGTAAGCAGCAGTGGGATGAATTTTGTGAAACAATTGATGGGCAGACCAGGAACGGTAAAGCTTGGAAACCCATTAAGAACCTCCTAGACGAGCAAGGCACCAGGTCCAACCAGAGACACTGTCTTGCCCGGGCCATACACACAGCCCTTAAAAATCAAGACATTGAAACAGTTACTAAACAACTCATAGACAAATGCCTACCAGTCGCTAAAGAGCCAGAACGATTTCCACGAACGGAATACCGGGGAGCCCCTCAGCCGAAGCGGGATCGACTCTTCACTTCATCTGAAATCAGAAGGGTGTTGAGTGAGTTAAACAGAAAGTCTGCCCCTGGCCCAGATGGCGTCATCAACAAGTCACTCAGGAATCTCGACGAACCCTCTATTGAATCAATAACTGATTTTATTAACGAAGCATGAAATTCGAGTGAAGTTCCAGATGAATGGAAACTTCCTCAAGTCATACTAATAACAAAACCGGGTAAACCTCCAAATCTGGAAAACTTGAGATCAATATCACTAATATCATGTGTAGGGAAAGTTGCCGAGCATGCAATCCACAACAGGCTTAAGGATTTCTTGGAGGACAACAACATATACACCAACAATATGTTAGGCTTCAGATCCTTACTATCTACTCAGAATGCTATGAAGCAGATTAAACACCACATTCTAGACGGACACTCTAGAGATACCAAAGCCATTCTCGGACTAGACATGGAGAAAGCATTCGATAACATTAGGCACAAATACATCCTTCAAACGATTGAGGAAATTGGACTTGGATCGAAATTGTATAATTACATATATTCCTTCTTGGGGGCACGTACGGCGAGGTTAATTGTAGGAGACACCAACTCAGACGTGTTTAAACTCGGCGATCGTGGAACTCCTCAAGGCTCGGTGACCTCTCCCGTCCTCTTCAACTTGTGCATGATCGGCCTGTCCAGAAAACTGAGCAATATCAGCAACATTCACCACACCATCGATGCTGATGACCTTACTATATGGTGTGCTGGTGGTAGTGAAGGGCAGTTACAAGATGCACTCACAGAAGCGGTGCAGACAGTGGAGGAAAACTTGAGGCCCACTGGTCTTATGTGCTACCCACAGAAATTGTAGTTATTACTTTAGAGAAAAAAGAAAGGGGGAGACCTAAGGGCTGGAAGCCACTATCCGAAAGTGACATACATATTTTGACCGAAACCGGGGTAAGTATACCCAGAATCAACACGATTAGGGTACTGGGCTTGTTTATAGATGCAAATAGAAGGAATCACATGGCACTCAAGGAAATTATCTTCAAGACAGAGAATGCATACCGGATGATAAGACGACTTGCAGGGAGACAAAAAAGGCATGAAAGAGGACAATATTATCAGGTTGAACAACTTTTTCGTGCTATGTCATATTTCATATGCGGCTTCTATGTATAACTGGACACAAACCCAACTAAAGAAGCATGACGTGGTGATCAAGAAAGTCATCAAGAGTGCACTGGGTTTCTATGCTTCACACCAGCACCCAAAAATTGCTCAAGTTAGGAGTACACAACACAACTAGAGGAATTGCGGAGGCTCAAGAAAGGTCACAAATAACAAGACTCTCTACAACTTCCACGGGAAGATTGATCCTCGATTGAATGACGATCAACCCTGTCATCGACCAGGATACGTACACCGAGATACCACAGGACTTTGCTGAGAGCATCATCGTTGCCCCGTTGCCAAGAAATATGCACGAAACTTGCAACGTCGCCAGAAGGGTAGCCAGGGCTAAGGCTTTATTGAAGATGTTGGATAAAGGAGGTAGGGAGGCTTGCTTCGTCGACTCAGCCTCATAAAAATACCGAAATAGGTTCGCCGCAGTAGTAGTTGACCACCAAGGCAGGTGTTCTAACTGTGCCACAGTTTACCATTCCAAACCGGAAGTCGCTGAACAGGTTGCTAACGCGTTGGCCTTGACGAATGATCGAAACACCGAGATATACACTGACTCAAAACCAGCCATCAGAGCCTTCAGCAGAGGCAAGATCATACCAAAAGCAGTTCGAATGATTAATAGTAAACAGGCCATTGATACACATTACATATATTGGTTCCCAGCGCACCCTGGATCACTCGATGACATTCTTAAGAATCCAAATGAATCGGCCAACAGCTTTGCCTGCAAACTTATGGACCGAGACGCTTTTACACATGGCTTTAATTCTGCTGGATTCGAAAATCTACAACGGGATACACCCATGACATATAGTGAAATTACTAAACATTACTATCTGGGGAGGAGAGAGTTTGTACCCCCTCACAGAAGACTAAACAGAGCACAAGTGGTCACACTTAGACAATTACACAGTCTTATTACTCACCGGCACAGGTAAAAGAATGGTACGATATAAAAAATATGGATGTTGTTTGCAAGGCATGTAAGAAAAAAGTATGCACGCTTGAGCATATACTCTGGGAATGTGGGTCGCTTGGCCGTGGCATTTCCCGGGAACGGTTTACAGGAATGATAAAGTCTCACGACCATGTCCCCCAAGTCCTGGCTGTCCAGTACGCCCATGACAGGGCTAGGAGGCTTGACCTCGCAGTGCCAACGTGGGATTAGCCAGGCAGGTGGCTACACCCTGTACAGGACGTATAAAGTTATTTCTATCCATCCATCTATCCAAGCCAAATCTCTTCCCTGCGCTCTACGACATCCGACCAAGAGGTCACGTGCGTATGACGTGCGGGAACAAGCCCAAGAACCACGCACGCGTGCGGTGTTTTTCCTTTTGTTTTTTTGTTCTTTGTCTTGAGGTCTACTGCCTGTTTCTGGAGGTGGTTCGGGAATTCTGGCTTAGACCAATCCTCCTTGGCTTAGACGCGGTATAATAGGTGAGCACAGTGGGGCGCGAACGCGCAGGAGCGTTTCATCGCTGTCATCTGCTCGATGAGGTGACCGCGGGGACACGAACGCATGCGAAACGCCGGCACATTAGCTCCGCAGCTTTTTGCAATTCAGGGGTAGAAAAATGATAAAAAAACGCTCACATTCCCTCATTGCGTCTCAGTATTTATCTAGATATTTAATAATCTCTTCAAGCAACAAATACACGAACTACGCATTTCGTGTTAAATAATTTTCGCCATGTCACGTGCCACTGTTGGCAACGTCAGAGCATAGTCGTCTACAAAGAGGACCAACGTCACTGCATTGCCGTGTACGTAGGGCCATTCATACGCGCACGTCACGCCCTGATTCTCTGGGCGCACGCCCACAAAAGGAAGGGGGAGCAGCGTTCATCTTGAAATTTGACCCATTTCTACAGCGCGTAGCGTTCCGATTTCGGCAGACATGATCATGAACGCCTCACTTACGCACTCCGCTTCTCAGCTCAAAATTGAGTGGCCCTTCAAGACTGGTGAGTGGCCCTTTAAGACCAAGCGTTGTCTTTGACTCTTGGTTGGTTTTATCACTTCATTAACATTTTATGGGGCAGCACTCGAGTAATATAGGCGAGACACGGCGAAATGTTTAGCAACATACTAATATGAATGATAAATGTGACAGAACAATATGGAGCACCCACAAGCAGTAAGCTTCTACGCTAGTTAGAGAATTCAACATAGACATTATGGACTTTAGAACCCGGCTTCACCCACTCGTCATCATTCACTTCGGGAAGTTGCGTGGAATTTAGATACGGAGCATCTCTTGCTTCCGGGCATGTCACGCGTCTGGCGTCCGCACTCTCACTACGCATGCATAACTCTCCTCCTTCCCTCTTTCCAACCGCTGCGCGTTACTCTCTCTTACCACCTACTTTGTGCTCGCTCTCCCATAGCGCATGCGCATCCCCTCTCCTCTCCGAGGCTCCCCATTTCCTGCCTCGCTAGAGTGTCTTCGCGACGCCGACGCAGGGAGCGTCTGCTAAGCTACGCTCCCTCCGCCCTCTTCTCCAGGCATTCCTTTCTGTGGCTGTAGTGCCTAAAGTATATTGTAGGCACTATACCGTGGCATCTCACAAACAATTGAGTTGCTCGGAGGATTCCAAGCTGAACGACTGTGCCGCCCGCGACCTCCGACGCTAGCGTAGTTCTCGCTGACTGGTCCACCCTCCGCGACCTTCTGACGCCGTGCTGCTCTTGCCGTGTGGTGCCTCGTTCTCTGACTTCTTCGACTTCTCTTCTTCTCTTTCTGTCGCTTGCCTGTTCTACTTCTCTGTCTATATCTTTGCACTATGTTTTTATCCTTCATTCACCCTTTTCCGACAGCCCCGCCGCGGTGGTCTAGTGGCTAAGGTACTCGGCTGCTGACCTGCAGTTCGCGGGATCAAATCCTGGCGGTGATGGCGGCTGCATTTCCGATGGAAAAAGAAATATTGTAGGCCTGTGCGCTCTCATTCGGTTGCACGTTAAAGAACCCTAGGTGGTCTAAATTTTCGGAGCCCTCCACTACGGCGTCTCTCATAATCATATGATGGTTTTGGGACGTTAAACCCCACATATCAATCAATGACCCCTTTCCTGCAAGGCACTGCGCCGTTTCGCCCAAGAGGCAGATAGAAGAAGTTAGGTGCATCTTTTTTCTTCTCAAGAAGAATAACCACTCATTCAAGCCGACGCGGGCCGCGTCTGCTAGTGAGATTCTTGATTGCACAAGCCGAGTGCTCGCGCTGCACCACCGTTCACTAGCTATTCTGTATATATATTCATTATATCTTCTCCAAGGTAGTAGCAGTGGGAGATTTCTCCACTGCGTTGGTAAAGAATGAAAATTCACAGCGTGTGCGTTAACTAAAAAAATTGGCAGCATATCCACGGAGTGAATGATGGAGAATGGGGCGAAGCATTAGTCGGTCCATTCGTTCTTGCTTCCGTCCGTCCATGCGTCCGTCTGTGTGACCGTCGATGCATCAATCCACCCGTCCGTGCGTGCGTGTGTTTGTGCGTCCGTCCCTGCGTTCGTCCATGCATCCGCCCCTGCGTCCGTTCATGCGTCCATCCATGCATCTGTCTGTGCGTCCGTTCGTCCATATATTCAACACTCCAAGTACCACCATCTCAACTTTTCATCATATATTCCCCATATAGATAGCACCGCCATCCAGCGGACATTCCAAGGACTAAACGAGAGGTGGCACACGCACACTTTCTTACAGTTTGCGCTTCGGGTCTACTTCCTACCTTTAACCACCTCGAGCTCATGGTATATACTAGTTCACCGTATTCGTGGCACTGCGGCCCAACGCTCGCTAAACCTTTCTAAAACCAAGGAGGTTACGCCCAGCGAGTATAACGTAGCAACCTTTTCCTGTTAAATAGTGCTCAGTGTAAATGCCAATGGCTGCTAATGGGAAATGAGAGACAAGAGAATTCGGCTTTTACTAATCTTACGGCTTGCGCTTCGTATCTACTTCCCACCTTTAACCACCTCAAGTTCATTCATGGTATATACTAGTTCATTGTATTCATGGCACTGCGGCTCAACGCAAGCTATATCTTTCTAAAACTAAGGAGGTTACACCCAGCGAGTATAACGTTGCAACCCTTTCTTGCCAGATAGTGCTCTATGTACATGCCAATGGCTGCTAAAGGGGATCGCAGCGTGCGCTTTAACTAAAAGCCGAATGCTACTGTCTCTCATTCCCCATTAGCAGCCATTGGCATGTGCATTGAACGTTATTTTTTATCGTTCAACAACGCAAAGAAGCAATCTCTCACCGGCACCACCTTGTAGGTCAAAATGTTATACTTGTTACATACTACAACGGCCACGAGGGATGAACGAGTGCCGTTATAAAGAGCTTCGCCCCTAAAATTACACCATCTCCCGAAGGGGCCATGGAGTGATGCGGAGCATCGTGGGAGTTTGCAACACGACGTTCACACGATTCATGGCAACGAACCAAGTTGACAACATAATAAGTAATAACTCGCAAGGTTCACCGCCAAGGTAACACAGCAAACCAGTAAACACCATCGTTAAAAACACCGTTAGAACTCCCTGTGATGCTCTCTATCGCCCCATGGTCCCCTTCAGAGAGATGGTGTAATTCTTCATGCTTTCAACATCGAAACAAATATAAACATGGGTAAAGGTTCCCAGATATCTTGTGGATTTGACTTGTGATTATCGCGTCGTATAAGTTCACACAACTTCATTATTTAAATGGGTTAGCATGTTTCTTACCTCCCACCACTTATCTTGCAGGTTCCAATCTTCTGCACCAACCTGCCCATCAAGTGGCTGCGCGCAATCGCTGTGTTCTGCATAGTAAGAAGCTCAGTCCTTAAAAATGTTGCGAAATGCTTTACATTTCTTTGCATACTGCAGCATCCCTGGGCATTTTCAAATATCTATCTATCTATCTATCTATCTATCTATCTATCTATCTATCTATCTATCTATCTATCTCGTCGCTTATGTCGGGATTGATTGATATGTGGGGTTTAACGTCCCAAAACCACTATATGATTATGAGAGACGCCGTAGTGGAGGGCTCCGGAAATTTAGACCACCTGGGGTTCTTTAACGTGCACCCAAATCTGAGCACACGGGCCTACAACATTTCCGCCTCCATCGGAAATGCAGCCGCCGCAGCCGGGATTTGAACCCGCGCCCTGCGGGTCAGCAGCCGAGTACCTTAGCCACTAGACCACCGCGGCGGGGCTTATGTCGGGATGCTTTTACTATCACCTCCCTAAATGGCAGTAAAACCAAAATTTGTTTGGAAATGTAACGGGGTCCGACGGTTATGACTTTTTGGTCATGACATCAATATGAAGATCTTGTCGCGAGTGATGTTATATTTTTTTCTAGAAACATGTGGCACATACCCGCATATCAACAGCTAGGTGTGAGACAAAGTGTTTGACAGTTCACATGTACCAAGAAACGGCTAAAACAGACATTGGTCATTTAAATGCCAAGGCGGTACGAAAAAAGCAACATTGGCACGCAGCATTGACCATACGGATGCAAAAAATAGATGCCATGGTCCCAGCCCAGCAGGAATCAATCCCGAACATTCTGCGGCACGATAAAATATTCTACCGCAAAGTCACACCTGGTATCTAAACTCCTTTGAAAAAATACCCTGTGCCGGCGTAATGTTGCTGAGACATCAATTGGAGCTGGAGTGTTGCCCATTCATTTTGATAAAAATTGCATATGTACTCCAATATTACAGCCGTTACTACGAGTTAGCGACAGTCGTACTTGAGCGCCGTTGGCTAACGTTTGTCTACGTAGCACTATCGACGTTTATACCATCTCCGCAAGCACAAGCGCTACATTTCAGCTTACTGCTTCTGGTGTTGTTAATACCAATGCTCTTGGCTTAGCTACACAACTGCAAACAACTAGGTATATAGAGTATAAGTGACTGTTCAACATATATATCTCTCTGTATAACATTTCTACGAAGGTTTAGTGGCGTTTTGCAATGTCTCGCTCCACAAAAAATTACGCCAGAGTTGTCTCTCTCTTCCGCGTGTTTTGTATAACATCGTTTCCCATGGTACGTGGTACGTAACATGGGATCTACCAAATTATTTCTGTCATGACCTATTTGAAGGACGTACTTCCCGAGAGCAAACTGTGCCAGTGCAATAGACTGATGTATTGGGGCAGTGTGTCGTCCGCCAAAAAAAAACGACATGGTTCGTTTTTAGGTGAATGACTGCGGTGCTTGAGCATGTCAGACTACTATGTCGCCGTCGGTTGTTGCACCTTGAAGTAATTTCCGGCAAGCGAGGATACAGAAGCGCTGAGATTAGTTGTAGCTGCTGTGCTGCTCATGTATGTACAGTGTAAATTCACTTTTTTTCTCATGAGACGCTAGCGAGATTATTACGTGTGCATGACAGACCTGGTGTTTGTAGATGTTTAAAACATTGCAGCTGATTGTAATTCCGTTCTGCGATGCGAAGTATATATGTGCAAGCTCAGGCGACAAGAAGCAACTTTCTTTACTGCAGTAATGCATCAAAAAGTGTTAAAGTGCCTAAATGTTTTTATATCGCAAATTATTTTTGTTCCAATCATGCCATGTGACCATTTTACTCAAGAAAGGCACAACGTTTCGCACTGCTCATTTTAATTTCGCGCTGTAAGTACACCAGTCTCCCGTGGTGGCCTGCTGTTGTTGCAACCGCAAGAGTGACAGCTCTTCGACCATCCATTCTCTGCGAAGACGACGCATTGCCCCATCGTAGTACACCATATATAACCATGCGCGATCTCTTTCATTGTACATCTACAGTAATATTTTGCACTAGCTAACGTGCTTGTTAGCGCTACCATGGACATTTCTTGGTCCTAAACTCACTCCAGACACGCCAAGTAGTATGCTCTGGCTGTCCGGCTGTTTGATTTGCTGCCTTCGGTGGTCGCCTCGGGTAGAGGTAACGCGATGGTTGGTTGTCAGGTTCACTCTGATCAGAGCTTGAGGGACAGTTGGTCCGTTCAACAATTAGCTACACTTCATTAAAAATTATCATGCCATTGCTACAACAAACATCCGTCAAACACGTGGGCATGGTATTTGTAAGTCTCTGCTACGAAGGCAGAACTCTGCTATGACCACAATGCAAAAAACGTCATCGCACTTAAAGCTGCTCACGTTAAGTTGCCCTAGCTGGCAAAATTATCTAAAAAGCACCACTCTGGCGTTCTACACCATTCTTTGCGACGCGAATGCCTATGATTACGTTTTTAGATATCCTATGAATGACGTTCATTCAGAACTGTTGCCAAAATAAACGTAGTCTTTCTGAACAATAACATTCAAAACCTTGGGAAATAATGCACCAGCTACAGTATAGCTACACAATTCAAAGCTACTAAATGTGTTTAGCCATTTGATTATGAACTTTTGGAAGGCGAAGTAATCTGCCTGTAAATTATTATTTCGATTTAGTGTAAGTAAATAACGCTATCATCACATCACATCAGTGCCACTTATATGTACAAAGCTTGAGCTCAGCGCCATTGTTACTGAAATGATAGTAAGGGTATTAAATCGCACTAGCGCTGCAACCGGCAACCTATTGCTTGATATCCGTGTCTCACGTCATCAGAACTGATTATTGAAGGCGGGTGGATGAGCAACAAAACACGATGAATATCAGCCGCCAGATATGTCTGACGACCTTTTTCGAATTATTGAAGAGCCCTTGGTTTCTGCGAACAGTAGGCGTAATGTAAGCAGAATTATTTCTGAGCAGTGCTTGCGCATTTTGAACACCATGCGGTGAATTTGCAGCTGTTCAACGGTGCAACGATTGGCGAGTGCGTGTACAATCTGGTCGAGGGCCGTGACCTTCCCGTCACCCTGAAACCTTTTCCAGCGTACTCCGAGGCCGTAGGTAAGCACAACGATGCATTCGCGTGTCTCTCACACAATTACTAGCAGTGTCGTATTGATGAATCACCTAAGAATATCGGTTTTTGTCAGCCTAAGAAATTGTCTGCAGGTTTATGCGTCGGAGTTTACGGACGTCAGCACTGTAATTCGCAGTCTTTGTAGTTATTAAATAAAAACGCTCAGATGGCCGTAAAACGTGAAAATTGACAATCGGCTTTGTAGAGCCGTGGCGTCGGCATCAACGCTGGTAAAGAAAAAAAAATCAATACTCAGGAAGGCGTCACGGTATGACACCATTATAACGTCACAAATAATGAAAATTTGTGACATCAGTTTTACGCCACTTTGACGTCACGTCACGTGACCTTATGTCATGGTACCGTCTTTTGATGAAGGGTGGTTCGATCATGGAGGCTGGGCGAAACGACGTTAGGGGCAGAAAAGAAATACGTCGAGTGTGAAAGAAAAAAAAGCCTTATTTGCCATTCGAGTCGTGGTAAGCAAATGCATAAGGGATTCCGTGAGCTTTTAGCTGTGAAGCTTTTCAAGTTTACCATAAACTGTACGTCGTATCACGTTTATAAGGGAGTATGCCCACGGAGGTTGAATAAAGGTCCCTTATCTCCACAGGTCCTCTAAATGTGACCCAAAAACTATCCTCTTGTGCCACTCCACGGTCTATATGAAAAATTTCATTGCCAATGGTTATGTTCTTCAGGAATTGGGTAAATTCCACTATTAAAAATTTTGCAGATCCCACGTACAGTGGGAATCGAAGATATACGAAGCAGGAATGAGAAAGGTTGATGTATGTAACTTTAAAATCAGCACAACGTTACGAGGTGGAGGTAAATAATGCGGTACCTGACTTCCGTGTCATGATTATCATGTTTGGTGGGTCATTTACCTTCGTCATCTATTCACATCACGTGATACCAAATTTAGTATATGCAGGGCTAGCGAAACGCCCGCGAGAACGCTATGAGCGTGGTATGTTTTCATGTTCTTAGATTACACGCGTGTCAAGAATTTCATGTTTGCACAAGTCATATACTTTCGTAATCCATCGACGTCACGTAGCGCTAAATTTGGTGTATATGGAGCTAGCAAAACGGCCGCGAGCGCATCATGAAGGGACAAATATACTCGAAAGTAGCGTTGTCGCACGTGCACGCTGGGCACAGTGACGCTACGTTATTAAAACGCGAGGACTCTATTGCCTTCCGCCAGGCGCGACCGGCAGTGTTCGTCGGCGGGGCCTGACGGCAACCAGCGCGAAATGCGACATGCTGCATTTCGCGCCGATGCGTTACGCATACAACACTGCGTCTCCCTCCTATTGCGACGGAGAGACGCCGGACACGCCGAGAAGCGCACGCGTCAAACAACGCCGCGCGGCGCGTGCCTTCGAGTATATGGCAGCACCGGTGCCTAGCGTGGCAACACTGGTGTGACCCGATAAAATGAGCGCTGGTGAGCACGCGCACCGCGTCATGTCAAAATCTATTGGCGCCTTAGCTGTGCCATGAAGTCATGTTCTCACATGACACGCATCTCATAATTATTATGTTTGCACCAGTCACATACAATCACCATCCATTGACGTTACGTAATACCAAATTTCGCATATCTAAAGCTATCGAAACGGCCGCGAGCACATCATGAGTGTGGCATGTAGTCATGTTGTTACATGACACCCGTGTCGTGATTATAATGTTTGCACCAGTCACATACCATCGTCATCTATTCACGTACCGTAATGACAAATTTTGTGTATGTGACGCTAGCGAAACGCCCGCCAGCGCATCATGAGCTTGGCTTAGTCACGTTGTTACACAATACGCATGTCATGATTTTCATGTTGGGGACTGTCGTTTGTGTTCGTCATGCAAAGATGTCATATCATACCAGTTTTGCAACTTGCCATGTGAACGAAACCACCACAAGAGCTGCAGGACCATGAAATGTATATCATGACTTTCATGACATTCATTTCATGATTTTCATGGTACGACTAGTCAAATTTGTTCTTCATATATTCATATTATGCCATACCAAGTTTGGTATCGATACCATTATTGGAACGGCCAGGAGAGCTAGCTAGCTAGCTAGCTAGCTAGATAGATAGATAGA
This sequence comes from Rhipicephalus annulatus, assembly GCA_013436015.1. Taxonomy (NCBI): domain Eukaryota; kingdom Metazoa; phylum Arthropoda; class Arachnida; order Ixodida; family Ixodidae; genus Rhipicephalus; species Rhipicephalus annulatus. The sequence continues at coordinate 162,821 of WOVY01003750.1, read as the reverse complement.
TAGATAGATAGATAGATAGATAGATAGATAGATAGATAGATAGATAGATAGATAGATAGATAGATAGATAGATAGATAGATAGATAGATAGATAGATAGATAGATAGATAGATAGATAGATAGATAGATAGATAGATAGATAGATAGATAGATAGATAGATAGATAGATAGATAGATAGATAGATAGATAGATAGATAGATAGATAGATAGATAGATAGATAGATAGATAGATAGATAGATAGATAGATACGTGCAAATTCACCTAAGTTCGCTAATGAATGCTTTGCATTTAAAATGAAGAAAACAACACTTAGTCCAACAAGTGGCTCAGAATCGATGGTGTTGAGCGAAACTCCTCGAGCACGCACAACGAGAGAATGCCAGGAAAAGGAAAAAAAACGATGCTTCCCACAGGACCACTAATTGAGGGAATGCATACATCCAAGCCTTACAGCGAAAGTCTAGCAGCAACGCAGAAGCAACCCAGAAACAATAAGATTAGTGTTTGTAATGATCCAGTTTCGATATCTTAACCTTTACGAGGCTTAGTGGAGGTTTCGCTATTTCTTTATGTGTAAATGGCAATATTACATCGTAGATATTTAGATGATTGTCGTAATGTTTACTGCGTTTATTATGAGGGTATCCTAAAAAATGCAGCAGTGTAGCCAGTTTGGTTTCATTATTATTAGAACACTTATGAAATATGTATTTCTTTTGTTGCTCTGTGTTATCTTGACGCCGGTGCTGCAACTTCATGTTCGTTTTTGCAGATACTAACACCACACGGATTTTTACCATCACCTAATCGGGCTTTCCACACTGGCCGTTTTAGCCGACATAGTTCTTCTTGCGGGAGTCAAGAAGGTATGCTATTTTTGGCCATTCTGTGACAAGACTTCTGACCTTGCGCGCTACGTGTAACACCGCCCTTACCATCAACAGTTCAAAGTCACTTTGTACACACATCCAACGTTGAATAGGCATAGAAATGTTGTTGCAAGGGATTGTTGCAATCGTTATCACTGATTAATGGGCCAGAGCTCAAAGTTGAAAGGGGATATTCATAATTAGCTGAAATCATCACAGTAGTGCAGTTATGCCGCCTAATTGCAGCAGCTTCTACCAAAGCTCTTCTCAGGCGAGCGCAGTAAAACGACCATGTAAAGCCGTTTCATTATGACGAAAATTAGAGGACAAATGAGCTCGCCTACAAGAGCAGGTCGCGATAGCGCAATCTGGCCTTTGGGCCATCGCCTTCCGAAATCGGAACCTTCTTCCTTCCTCCGTGCGTGCCTCAACAATGTCATAAAAAAACGAACGACTGTGCGCGTAACATTAGTCGTTTCAGAGCATCATTGATGTGATACCACTACAAAATTTCTTATTGAAAAAACCAAAGAAAAGTTATTGAGCAATGACAACATATCACATCAAAAATACATGACGGTTCAATTGAATTACCATTGAGGAAATTGTTGACCAGGATTGAAAATTGGCCCACGACTTTCAATTGAAAAGCCATCACTGTACTCGATATAGATACTATTGAAAAAACACTTCCTCAATGGCCTTTCAATAAAAAATAGTCTATGACACTTCAATTGTAAAGTGCTCAACATAAATAAGAACAACGAAGTACTGAAGCAAGTCGATTGGTATTGAGGAACCATTCATGATCAATAGAGTCAATCATTCGATTATAGTACGACAACGTAAAATCAACAGTAATTTTCATATGCACAGTTAAGTGCCCACGATACCGTAATTATTTCGTTTGCGAATCAGCGAAGGGCCCAGTACTTGTCCGTAGGGTAACACGCGAAGCTACGCAGCTGTTCACTTTGCTGATTGTTCTGCTGCTGTTAATGATTACGTATGTTAGAGCGCTTTGTGATGGTTGGGCCTTTAGAATGCACATGCGTTGCTCAATTCACATATTTTTACAAATGGCGCAATTCTCCGCTTCTTCCAAGCAATATATGATGCATTGAGCAGACTCCTTCTACAACATAACATTAATATTGCTGTTTTTTGTTTCCCAAAGCAGTTTGAACTAATGTCGTGCCCCGCCGCGGTGGTCTAGTGGCTAAGGTACTCGGCTGCTGACCCGAAGGTCGCGGGTTCGATTCCCGGCTGCGGCGGCTGCATTTCCGATGGAGGCGGAAATGTTGTAGGCCCGTGTACTCAGATTTGGGTGCACGTTAAAGAACCCCAGGTGGTCAAAATTTCCGGAGCCCTCCACTACGGCGTCTCTCATAATCAAATGGTGGTTTTGGGACGTTAAACCCCACAAATCAATCTAATGTCGTGGCTTTGTAATACAACACCCGTTTGTCACTTATACGACTTCGTTGCTATACGCCCCAGGACCTGGATTTATTTTGTTCATTTTAATTGCATCTTCCTTGATCTTTTTATCACGGACGAGATTATCTTCAGCTCACAACCAACGATGCCAACGCTGACGCTGCCGATGCTAGAATTGCTGCAAAACAAGCTCTTTAAGGCTGTCGTTTTAAAAAAAGCCTATTTAACGAAAGAACAACTCGGACATCTGATGCTTCTCGTTTCATAGCAGCAGGCTAAGAGGGCCCATTCTTACCACATTCATAAATGGCGGCATAACGCCGCAGTTGTCATGTAATGCTTTGTTAGCAAACGGCACCGAAGGTGGTCATGTAACCTGGTGGCGCATGCATTGTGCGCCGCTGTGTTAATAATATGAAGCTCGCCTGTATTGGATGAGTTAACGTGCGGGTGAACATAAGGTCGATAGAGGCGCGGAAGATGCTATATTTTCGAAGTATATTTTCAATATATGAATGTGCCTAAAGCTGACTCATTACGAACTAACACTAAATGGCCGATGAGTCCATGCCAGAAAACATCAGACTGCTTCTCTTTTTTTTTCGTTTCAACACCTACATAGAACAATTGTGCAAACCATTCGTGGGCCAAACACGGCGCACGCGAGTAACTTGTAGGGGAACATTTAACGTCAATAACAAGAAGGAAATAAGTGAACTTGCCTACTCATTGAAGGTCATGCACGGGAAATAAGCCTGTGCTCACAAAGGTAACAGTTATAGAGAAGACCAGTATACGACCTATGCGGCCCACTGACCTCCCGTTTTTGGCCCAGACGGCACATGACGGTCTTCATTCTTCCTCACATATATAATCTGAATGTCCATGAGCTACGCAATGTGACTAGTCTCAAGAGTATTTTTCTTTTGTTTTCGAAGCACCACACGTGGCTATTACACGTCAGAACGTAACCATGGAGAGAAAAACGTCAGTTTCGGAATAGACGCCGTAGTTTCGGTCATTCTTAAAATCAGTGTGGCTATGTTTCTTAAAACCTGACGCCCAATGCCTTTCCGAATACCCATATATGAGAAATGGAAAAGACGTTCGCTATTGAACGCTAATCAGCAGAAAGTGCAGCAGGCATTAGAAGAACATCCAAGTAGGCTTTCGCAACTGAATCTCGGAATGTTCTATGCCTTCCCAAATTCTTTGTCTTTTTATTCACCGTATATGTCATATATTGTTCTCCAACGCCTTCATAGCCCTTCGGCGTCGGTATTGCTAAATAAATAAATAAATAAATAGATAAACATACAAAAATAGTGGATTAAACGATAAAGAGTAATTTATTATTATGCTCTACTTCTAACACTTAGCTGATAAATACTTATGAATCGAGATTTAAAAAGCGTTTGTCAGGCGCGCAGGCAAAAGAGGGCCTTAATCGTTTTATTCTGTATTTTTCGTTGCTCTTCGTATCATTTATATTACGCGTCTTTTGAAACCTAGAATCAAAGCATCTGAGCAGACATATTCATAGACGGCAAATCACACCCGCTGCTCTGTAACATAATTGTTATTTTCCTTCTCGTACAGAATCCGGCGAGAGCACTTGGTATATTTTTGTACTGGAACGCCTTCCACTTCGTAGCCGATGTCTTCATAATAGCGGCCTTCTTTATTGCCGTACTCAGAAAGGTACGCTGTATCCTGGCATTGTACTTTCAACATAATGCCGTAGCTATTGCTTGAAGTTGTTATTTATAATGCGAGAGCGTGATGCATACAAATTCAAGAATTAGCATGCATTACCGAAAAGAAATATCACGTAAGTTTTAACAGGTAGTTACGGCTAATAATGGCCGAAATTTAACGTGTTAAACCCACGATATGATTACAAGACACACCATAGTGCGAGACATCAGATCGATTTCCGCCAGTTGAGGTTCTTTAACCTGCTCATAAATGCAGACAGAGAGATGTCCTCGGCATTTCTTCTCATTGAGATGCGACGGCAGATAGCACGACATTTTACATGCTAAGATACAATGACAATTTTTATGAACAGCACACGGCGTTACACACAGTAATCAATGATAATGACGCACTGGCTTTTAAATGCAGTTAATTGAATAAGCATAGATTTTCAACCTTCAACAGCACCACCCAGTGGACGGACGAACATTCATCGCATATATGGCAAAAAAAAGATAACTGGGTGCTGGCATTTGCCGCATATACCACCACTGACAGACTCTGCAGACAGCGTGCTATCTCAGCCTCAGTTTACATTTGTGAGGGTTAGGCTGGTTAAGCTTAACAAGGATATCTGTTGCCAACGGTGACATTGACATACTCCCAGGTTCTTTGCGTAGTTTTTTTTTAACACGAAAGTATTTTTTGCCGGGGTTCACCGCGGCTCCGCTGGCATATTTCCGTCACGGATATGGCGTTGTAAAAAGTATGTTTACATAGTTGCAAAGAAAAACATGAGCGCTGATTACTTTAGCGAGACGTCGAACTATAGTGACCACCTGGTTCGCAGCACGTGACGCGAACCACTACGCCCGCACAGCATGTCTTGCTCAGCCTGCTACCGGTAAGCATACGCATCATATAACGTTGGCGGTCCTCAGAGCTCAGTAACTTCTGCTCGTATTCATCATCAGTAGTGAGATGGCGTGAGAAGTGCACGTTGAGCACGCGTGCTTAAAAAGTTCTCGGCCCGCAGCAACCCGCGCACATCCAAGCGCGCGAGCCTCCACATAGCGTGGTGAAAGCGCCCATAGATGTTATCTAGCATGAGCGCTCCCTCGCGCCCACAATTACATCGGCATTCGGGCGTTTCGAACCTTTTGGGCTTCTACCGCAAGTTTTCTCCGAAGTTACAGTGGTTTACGAGAGCACGACAGTCTTTTCATTCGCTTCCACGCCCATGTTTACGAAAGGAGCGCGCTGCTCACACACGAAGTAAGAATTGAGGCAGCTGCTCGCACGTGTCCAGTGTATACTTGTGCGTTCGTTTCACCTTCCTCTCTGTTTTAGCACAATAGACGCTCAAATATATCTATGAAGACACGTTTCACCATTGTATTTAATAAATTAATAAAGAGAGCGATCAGCCAATTTTTTGCGTTATTTTCGGAGCATAAGATTCTACACTAAAACGATTAAAAACAAAGCGGGCCAGTTAGAATGAACGGCCCGGGTTAAAAATCTTGGGGAGCATTGCAGAATCAATAAATAAAATGCCAACGATAATAACGTTATGCAGTTCCTAAGATCATTGTTTTTTATTAAAGTACTTTATGACAGTTCAAGGCTAGTTAAATTTGTTTTCCAATTACGCAGAGCCAGTTAGCCATCACTACGCATTGCAGAGGTATTCTGACATCTGACAACATATTGTTACGTGATTTCGTCTGACTGAAAGAGGGCATAGCGGGGCATACCCAAGTAAGGTGCCTCAGACTGAGAGTAAAGAAGTGGACGTTGTCAGCGAGCTGTGTTGTGGCTGCGGACCGACTACTGTTATTTTCCACGTAACATTTTGGTGGAGGTGCTGGGTATGCGTCTTTCTTGGTGATGTTGTTAAGGTGGCGATAGTCCACACAAAATCGCCACGATCCGTCCTTCTTTTTAACTAATACCACCGGGGATGCCCAGGGACTGGAGGATGGTTCAATAATGTCCTTCGCTAGCATCTTGTTCACCTCCTTCTGAATTATGCTCCGCTCAAAAGCAGACACTCTGTAGGGACGGCGGTGAACAGGGTTGGCATCACCTGTGTGTATGCGATGCTGGACAAAGGACGTCTGCCCAAGAGGTCGCTCACCAAAATCGAAAACATCCTGGTAGGCCTCGAGAAGATGTTGTAGGGCTTCAACTTGCGGAGGTGGAAGATCAGTGGCGATCATGTCTACAATTTGACGGCTGCCCGAATGTGTTGCGAGTGATGTGCGCTGCGGTGAAGCAAGTGTGTCTAAGGCAAGCACTTCAATTTGTGAATCGAGCAACGGACACAGGTGGGCCACAGAAATGCCTTGTGGAAGCACACGATTCATGTAGCCGAAATTGACAAGAGGTAGACAAGTTTTGTTATCTGTGATGCTGAGCACCGTATAGGGCACTGCAACATTGTGCGCAAGGAGTACGTCGGTGAGAGGCGTAGCGTAATAGTCACCGTCGGGCACAGCTGGTGAGCACAGAAAATCGACGTACGTCACAGTTTTTGAGGGCAGGCGAACAAAATTGCTGCATTGTAATCGGCATGTAGGTTGGTACGGGGCGGCACTGATTTGTGGTAGTTCAAGGCGGAGCACACCAGCGGAGCAATCAATCAGAGCAGAATTGGCGGCAAGAAAATCGAGGCCTAGTATGAGGTCGTGGGGACATGTTTCAAGCACGGTAAAAAGGACGACCACTTTATGACCGGCTACGGTAAGTTGAGCTGTGCACATACCGACGACAGGGACTTTTGCACCATCTGCAACTTGGACGACACTGGTCAAGGGCGGCGTGAGGACCTTCTTCATGCGACGACGAAAACGCGAACTCATAATACAGACGTGAGCGCCCGTATCTATCAAAGCTTCAACAGGTGTACCATCAACATATACTTCTAGGGTGTTCCGGTTCAAACGTAAGGGCAACAGAGGATTTTTGGGTAAGGTCGACAGGGCAGCTTCACCTCCAGAAGCTGCACAGCCTAGTTTTCCGGGGACGCGCGGCGGTTGAACGATGGCGAGGGAGAGCGGCGACGCGTGTTTGAACGAGAAGGGCGGCTTTGAGGCGGTGGCGACGACGGGGCAGGGTGGCCGTAGTCCTCAGGGGCAGTAAATGCTGTAGACTGAGTGCGGGTCGGATAACGGTGGTTTGGTGGACGGAATGAGCTACTGTAAGCGGGGTACGAGCCAGAAGACATAGATGGCCATTGACTGCGGCAGTAACGAGCGATGTGTCCTGCGCGACCACAGCGGAAGCAGATTGGCTTATCATCAGCTGTTCGCCATTCAGACGGGTTCCTGGTTCGAATAGAGTACGGACGGCGACGTCTCATGTCCACAGAAGCTATCGAGGGACCAGTATTATCCAGTGTGGATGCAGTGGACAGGATACCAAGGTTTGCGAATTCCTGGCGGACAACAGCCTGGATCAAGGCGACAGCTGGCGTTGAGGCGTCGGGCAACGTCGGTAGTTTGTTGGCAGCCGGGTAAGCGGCCTCGAGTTCACGTCGGACGATGCGCGTCACGTCTTCGGTTGTAGACGGATGACAAGGAGTGGCTTCGCAAGACGACGTTGCCGCGGTGTTGGGTAGGCGCTGAAACTGCTGCAAAATGCGTCGACTCTTCGCCTGCTCGAGACGGCGGCACTCTTTGATCACGGCGTCCATGGTCGTTACGTTGGTGAATACAAGCAGACTGAACGCATCGTCGGCGATTCCTTTTAACACGTGCGAAATCTTGTCGGCCTCAGTCATGTTGGGATCGGCCCTTTGACACAACGCTAAGATGTCTTGAATATAAGTCAAGTAGGGCTCAGTGGACGTCTGTGTACGGACAGCCAATTGCTTTCGGGCATCAAGTTGTTGACCAAACGGGTTGCCAAAAAGGTCGCGGAGCTGTTGTTTAAACATTTCCCAGCTCGTGATTTCGTGCTCGTGGGTCTCAAACCAGGTGCGAGGGGTCTTGTCAAGATAGAAAATGACATTCGCAAGCATAACGGTTGGGTCCCAGCCATATTGCTTGCTGATGCGCTCGTACATGCTAAGCCACTTGTCCACATTCACGTTGTCCTCTCCAGTAAAGGTACCGGGATCACGGGGTTGCGTTAGAGCGACGTACCGGGTTGCTGTCGTTGCTGAGGTAGGTGGCGAAGCCGTATCTTCACCCGGAGCCATGGTAGCAGACTTAAGGAGGCGTCCACTGCGTAGCTCCGTTGTCAGAAGAGCACCCAGCACTTCCACCAAAATGTTACGTGGAAAATAACAGTAGTCGGTCCGCAGCCACAACACAGCTCGCTGACAACGTCCACTTCTTTACTCTCAGTCTGAGGCACCTTACTTGGGTATGCCCCACTATGCCCTCTTTCAGTCAGACGAAATCACGTAACACGTGATTTTCCACGTAACAATATCTTCCTTCTTGTACAGGCTGATGGCGTGTCACTAACAAACTTGGTTCTTTTTTTCTTCATATGGTACGCCTCCCAGAGTTCACGTTCCGGATTGTGCCTAGACTATTGGCCTCACAAAGTAACGTTAAGAGAGCATGCATAAAATCTAAAGAAAGTATATATAGGCGTCGCCCCCCTTTCGAACCACTGCTGAAAATGTATGGTTTAGCCTATATTTCGCGAAGCTAAGATTCTAGGTAGAAGCGAGAACAAACGTGCTTGACGTACGTGCATCGTGTGTCCCGGCGCTGTATGAAGCGCTAAAACTTTCTTGACCACATAATTACAAGTACAGTGCTGCAGTGCATAAATAAATTTATGGTTTGTTTAATGATTTTCTCCTGGCACAGGTCCTATTTTTTGGCAAGAACGCTCGCTCTCCTATTCATTGGTATTAGCCACTCAATTTCAGACATTTTCGCAGCTTCAAAAATGAACCCATAAAATATTTATATTCAATTGGGATTATATTTTGTGATTAGAACGCTAAATAAATGCATTGGTATAGTAAAGGTTGTGACTGTCTTTATGGATCTATAATCAAAATAGGCAAAACTAGAGCTGGCTCACCGAGGCAAAACTATAGTGTCTGCGATAAACAGCTGTGTTATATTTGTAGTGAACATGATGTTCGCCATATATTCATTTTTCCTTTTTTTATTTTACAGTACAATGCCAATGAAGCCTTGAATGCGTCACCAGCACTCGTATTCATTGCGACGGCTCTTCGAGTAAGCACTTGCTGTTTCCACATATATCATTGCACTGCGGAAAAACATTTTTAAATATGTATTTATTATTTCTCCCCTTTATTGCATAAGTTTACCACCCAAATAGGAATCCTATTTTCATTCTAAATACTCCTTTAAACGTTCCACCATAGAATGACAGATTGTGACACTAGAGAGTTGGAGAATGGGATCAAACGCAGGCTGTCTTGTATCAAGCGCACGGGGAACCACATGTGACCAAATTGAAACTATATGAGACACGGGCGGTATGACACCGAGGGTCGCGATGGGTCGGCTTTACCTCGTTGGTGACCCAAGACGCCTTGGGGACCCAGGCCAGTTTCCAATTTTTGGGCCTTGGGTCGACACGAACGCAAGAGCCCAAGATTGGCACGTGCGCCCTGGTGGGTTGAAAACTTCTTGGGGCCCCAAGAAGCTTGGGGCCCCAATTCTCAAACTCTCTATTGACTAAAAGGGCTCCAGGAATGTGACCATTACAAACACGAAGGTGGTTTCAATATCTAAGTGTACCACGCGGTAGAAAACACGGACGGGAAAAAGACAATAATAAGATGGAAAAAGACAGGTTTTAGTAGTACGCTAGCGTAGTATAAACTTTTATGCAACCACTCTATTTGTTAGCGTATGAAATGATAATGTCCGTTTTGAAGATACGACGAAATGAAAAAAAAATCACAGCACATCCACGGAGTGCATGATGATGAGGGAGGCGAAGCATCCGGCAGTCCGCCCGCGCTTTCGTCCGTCCGTTATTTCTTGCTTCCATCGGCCTGTGCGTCCGTCTGTACGACCATCCGTGTGTCCGTCCGTCCACGCGTCCTTCTGCCCGGCCTTCCGTGCGTCCATTCGTGCATCCGTCTGTGCATCCATCCCTCCGTCCGTTAATCTGTTCTTCCAGCCATGCATCTATTCATTTGGTCATTCATGCGTTCGTGCATCCATTCGTCCGTTTTTGCGTCCATCAGTTCATGCATATGTCTGTCTGTTCGTCTGGGCGTCTGTCCATCTGTCCGTCCATCTAGTGAACACTCCAAGTACCGCCATCTCGTATCTTTTCAGCATACATACATAATATAGAAGTACCACCATCCAGCGGATATTCCAAAGACTAAACGAAAGGGGGCATAGTCGGACTAAGTTTCATTTTAAAACAGACTTGAGGAGCGGCACCGCACACTCTCTTACGGGCTGCGCTTTGTGTTTATTTCCCAACTTCCACCACCACTAGTTTATAGCACCACGCCTCAACCCACGCTAAACCTTGCTAAAACTAAGGAGTTTACGCCCAGCGAGTTCAACGTTGCAACCCTTTCTGGTCTGATAGTGCTCAAAGTGCGTCCTTCTGTAACTAGCTTTTTTAGTAAGCACGAAATTCAAGATAAATTTTATAGAAGATTAAGTCACCGTTACACGTCTCCGTAAGTAAATTCAGCAGAAACGACAATATTTTTATTTGTGATTAACGTGCGCGGGTTTCCTCCTCAATTCTAAAGAGTGCGCGTGTACTGCTTTTCTAGTCGAGCCTTGAAGGTGGCCACCTACTTCTACGACGACTACTGCTACTACTGCTACATACAACGCAGACGCATTACCCAGTGCTCAAGGAGCTTCGCCCCTAAAAAAATTACACTATCTCCCGCTAAACATGTGTAGACTCGAAGCAGCGGGAGCTAGCGCTTACACTGGCGGTGAAGTTGACACTCATCGCGGCGTTGCCCAGGAGAGAATCCTGGGGAGGCGCACAGTGCTCAGTGATAAATCGGTGTTTCGTACTGAAACATGCCAAGCGCTTCTAAAACACACGGTGCGACAGAAGACTCGGTTTAGACTCAGAGACACGCAATCCTCTTTGAGTTAACAGGCACGCTGCGGCTTGCTCATTGTTAAACAAGGTATTGAAGAAATCTCCCACCGGCACTACCTTGGAGGTGAAGATGCAGTGCATATATAAACAGGATTGGCCAGTGAACTGTTGTGCAGTACGAGTATTCAGTTGTTTCAATGAAGAAGCTCGCCAGCCGATGGTACCTGCGTCGGAGTTGCAAGGCAAGGGAGGGAAGAGCGTAGGAGAGAAGAGGGGAAGGAGACACGCATGCGTAATAGTAGCATTGCAACATCGTGGTTCACGCAAAGGATTGTAGGCTACGACGCCCGTCTGCATCGACGTCCGGTTCGAGATGTCATGTCACCGTACGGGAACTCTTGCCAGTGCCACCGCTTTCTGCGTGTTCCACCCAGTACTCTTGGCACCCTATTCTCAGAACTTCCTGCATAATACTTTGGAGAGCTGTGCAGTTTAGTTGAATTAGAATAGAAATACGGTCACCACAAGACAGTTATGTTTGTGTAGGTGGTCATATCTTTATTTAAGCGACTGGTGCCTCCGGACACATCCTTGTTGTCTTATGGCAAAGGGTGTTATCGGGCATATTTTGTCACATACAAAAATTTTCTGCGCAGCATAGCATGACAAAATCTTCGTCGATCTGTTTTTTTATGCTACAGTGCCCTAAAGTTGTTTATTTACTATTTTGTTCTAAATGTACCATCCCGGGTTTCATTTAGTTAATGACAATAGTAAACTATTTCTGACTGTGAAAATGATCAAACTGAGATCGCAGTTGTTTGACTTTTCTGACGCCTTTCCATCTTTCCTTACATGAGATGCTGTTTCTTCACACACTCGAACATTGTGTTTCAATGTACGAAAAAATTCTCTACACATAACATACTTAACGCCGCCTCTGGGCACTTCAAGCCTACAACAGGAATAATAAAGACGCCGTACCATGCTAATTTTTGCTTCTGAAGTGACTTCAATCGTTTTACGTTCCCACAACACTATTAATAGAGCAGCCGTTTTGGCCGTGGGCCTTTTACGCACTCAGCTGTTTCCACCAATTTGACAGACAGTGGGCGATGCGGAATCTCAAGGCAAATACACTACATCGTCGTACTTCATGGGGCAAGTACGCGTACTTATGTTGTCCTTGTACGTATGTTCACATTAGGCAGCATGTGCACACATGTGTGAGTAATCTGGAAGTGGTCATCGTCTGTGCTCTGAAACACTAAATCGAGGTGGTCCTGCAAATGATTACTGCGTGTTTCAAAGCATAACTGCATGCTGCGTTAGAAACCCACCACTTACCAATCTTCCCGTTTGCCCATTTCCACTCCTCGCTTCGTTCTCTGAAATGCACGAAATATTGTTTATTCATCCACAACCCTATCGGAAAAATTGCCATGGTGGATACTGGAAAACATGGTGGGCATAGTGGAAATAATAGTGGGCATGGTGGAAATAATAGTGGGTATGGTGGAAATTATGATGGCTATGGTGGGACGTAGTGGAAAATATGGTGGTTATGCCGGGACATACTGGGTGGTATGGTGTACAGATGATGGGTAAAGTGGAAATGATGGTGGAAAGCAGAGGCTAGATAGTGGGCAATAATGGGAATCTCTGCCCACCATTGCGATAATGCTGGGTAGCCCTAAGCATATGGTGGGTGGTGCTTATTATGGTGGGCTACATGGTGTACCAAGTTGAGAAACTCTTCCCACCATTGCGATAATGCTGGGAAGCACTAAGCAGATGATGGGTGCTGCTTGTTATGGTGGGCCACATGGTGTACCAAGCTGAGAAGCTCTGCCCACCATCGCGATAATGCTGGGAAGCAGTAAGCAGATGATGGGTGGGCTTATAATGGCGGGCAATCTATATAGTGTACCAATCTGGGATCAGTACACTACATGTTCTACCACCATGATTTCCATCAAAGTTAGGCCTACCGACCGAGCCCGTACAATTGTGTTATCCGTGCTTCCGGGTTTCAGAATACACGATTTCGACGATTAGGTATGACAATACAGCGCAGCCATGGCATCAATGAACCTACATGAAGCATTTTTCATTGTGTATGGTGTCCGCTCAAGAAGCAACAAACATCAATGCGACGCAATTAAAGCACTCCCAGAGAACGTAATTAAGTGTCTTCTCACCGACAGCCGCCGGTCGCACTCGCCGGCACTTCTCTAGCTTTTGTACGAGAACTCAGACATGGCAATTCGTATGCTTGGTGAACCAACATGAAGCGTAATGTTTCCGGCACACTGCATTCGTTTTGGCCAAGCCGTTATAAAGTTGCTTTAGCGAAAAAGCTACAGCATTGCGCCGGCGCGACCGCCCTCTACATTGCGCGAAAAGCATCGCAATACTCAATTAAATAAATTAGGCGGGCGTATCTATGGAATGAGCCTAGAGGCGTCATAAAGCGTGAGCAGATGTCACCCTTTAGAACGAGCGCGAAAGGGATATAAAACTTGGCAGACCCCGCCGGTAAACTGTTGCTGCTCCCCAGTCCACTTGTTTTTTTTCTTGAAGTTGTGAATTGTAAAAAAAATAGCACTAGTGCCGTTAACATAGTGGCAATCGTTACAGGCCGCAGTTGCTTGTGCTTAATACATGTGCAATTTTTAGCAGCAGGTGTAGATCTTGTCTATGTTGTGTACACGACAAACATAACTTAAGTTGAACCGTAAGTTTGTTTGCCAACTAAGTATTTAACACCCATACAATGTCATGTTGGTGTGGCGCAGTGGTTAGCGTCTTCGAATGGGAATCCGCAGGTTGCACGTTCGATCCTCCGTGACGCCTTGTTTTTTTTTTTTACGGGACGGGTGTTTTTTATACTGTTTTTATAGAATCCTTTTTTATTTTTTATGGCAGCTCGTCACGGTGATTATGACGTCATTTCGCGCTCAAGTTTTGTAGGCACTGCAGCACCCACCATACCCACCATGCGCCATGGTGGGCGTTTCCCACCATTCACCCACTACACTAATCCACTATAATGGTGGGTGGTGGTTTCCACCATGCCCACCATTCGTTTTTTTCCGATAGGGAAAAAAAGAAAAAAAACGAAATTCCTGAACAAGCGGCAACAAATGCATCACAGAATTGCGCGAGTTTCCTCACCAATTACACAGCGCAGATGGCACCTTGAAGCAGTGAAAGGATAGACCTCGAACTCGAAGTACCATAGCACACGACGCGCCGTTTCGCTATCCGCCTATGGGGGTGTTACGCCGCGCCAAGGAGGTTTGGAAGGAAGGAAGAAATAAACTTTATTTTGTATCCGGCGTGTTTGTGGGCTGGGCTCTCGCCTGGTGTCGGCTAGAAGGTCTTGCCTCCTAGCTGCTTCCTCGGCCCGCTGGATTGCCCATAGCTGATTGTCCAGGACTGAACTGAGCAGCACGGCCAGCCAACGCGCGCGGAGGCTGTCGGTGGAGACCGCATTCTCATTACTGTGTTTTAATCCCTGGCATTCCCATAGTATATGTTCTAAGGAAGCTCGTGCCTGACAATCTTTGCATTGAGCGGTCACGTAGATCTCTGGAAACATAGCGTGTAGTAGCGCTGGATTCCTATAGGATCTGGTTTGTAATTGTCGCCATTGGACAGACTGTGCCCTGTTGAGTTTTTGATGAGGAGGGGGTAAACACGCCTCTGTAATTTACAATGTTTCGTAATTTCATTGAACGTTGTCATTCGGTCCTTCAACTGTCGCACATTCAGAAATTCTGACGAGGGATCAACATTAGTCGTAGCCCGGAAAGTGAGTCCTAGAGCTACGTTGTGTGTCACCTCGTTAGGGTTGATATCTCCCGTGGTGTCGGCTATGTGAGCTGGGAACCAGAGAATGCAAACGCATCTGTCGTCTTGGTTGGTTTTGCCTGTCCTAAGAATACGCAGTGCTTCAGGGGAGATTCTGCCATTTGAAAAGTTGCATACAGCTGCTTGTGAATCGCTGCTTATATAGCACGTGTCATTTTGTGATATGGCCAAACCTATAGCTATCTCTTTCGCTGTTTCAACGCGTCTCGCATGTATTGTCAGACTGATGCTGCATTGTTTCTTGTGGTTCACTACAGCCGCAACGAAGCAGCTTTTGTGTTTGTAACGAGCGGCATCTACGAAGACCGCTTCTTTGATGTTTCCGTAGCTCTTTGTCATCGTCTTGGCTCTACTGAGCCTTCTACCTGCGTTGTGCACGGGATGCATGTTTTTGGTAACGGAGGCACCATGAGCTTAGCCCGCACGTCACGAGGAACGTCGCATTTGGTGCCATATTGTGTGTGGTAAGTGGTTCTTAATTTTTCCAGGATGCATCTTACCAGTCTTGGCTTTAGAGAGGTGCTCGTACTGTGCAATACGTTGCGCGTTTCTCAGTTCCTCAAGTGTATTATGCAAACCTAGCTCTGTCTCTCTGTACTTGTCCTTTGCATGAGCCCCAGCGCGTGTTTGTACAGTTTTCTTATGAGGCTTTTTAATTTAACTTTTTCTGCTGCAAACCATCTATGGTGTGCAGAAATTATACGTAATGTGGCTGATGACAAACACGTGGATTAGCCTTACGACATTTGCCTCTTTCATGCTGCTATGCTTATTCGTAATTCTTTTGATTAGGCGCATCGTTTTATAAACCTTCGCTTTGATATTGCGTAATGTTTCCCCGTTGGTGCCTTTGGCTTCTATTATTAACCCCAGTACCTTTACCTTGTTGACAATGGGTATGGTGTGTCCATCTCGTGTTTTAAGTTGTATGTCTGTGTAGGTATGTGCGTTGTGGTGCTTGGAAGGTCGGCCTTTTAATGTAGGTTTATATAGTAGCAGCTCAGATTTTTCGGCTGAGCACGTGAGACCAGTTCCTTCTAGCTATTGCTCTACGGTGTCGATCGCTTCTTGTAAACGCAGTTCAATTGACTCATCGCTGCCGTTGCTTACTCACAGAGTAATATGATCTGCATATATTGTATGGTGCAAACCTTGTATTTTTTTCTAATCTTCTTGGGAGGCCAGTTAGGACTAAGTAAAATAACATAGGTGATATCACTGATCCTTGGGGTGCGCCTGCACTACCCATAGATATTTCCTCGGACGTCAGGCCTCCTAGAACGATTTTGGCCTGTCTATTCGTTAGGAAGTTTCGGATGTAATTATACGTCTGCTCACCTAAACCTAAGTTACTTACATAATTCAATATGGCTTGGTGGGTGACCTTATCAAATGCCTTTTTTAGATCAAGCCCGAGGATGGCTCGAGTTGATCTGCTAGTGTCATCTATAATCTCGTGTTTTAATTGTAGCATCGCGTCTTGTGTACAGAGATTTTTCCGAAATCCTATCGTTGTACATGGGAGTACGTTGTTGTTCTATAGGTAGTTAGTCAATCGGGTCAGTAAGGCGTGTTGCATTACCTTACCCAGGCAGGAAGTTAGCGAAATAGGTCTTAGGTTTTCAAGCTGTAAGGGTTTGCCAGGCTTGGGTATAAGCACGACGTGCGCCGTTTTTCAATGCTGCGGCATGTGGCCTTGTCTTCAGCATCCATTAATAAAGTCTGTTAATTTATTAATGGAGGTATCGTCTAGGTTTCGCAGTGATTTGTTCGAAATGGCGTCAGGACCTGGTGCTTACGTAGTATTTAGTTTGTGTGGAACTGCTCATCTCGGCTTCGTTGAATTCTTCATCAAGGTCAGGATTCGGTGCTCCTACGTAATCTGGGTGAGTGCATGATGGTGCCTGGGATACGTATTTAGGCGCGACCTCATTGAGAAAGTCTTTTTCTGTGCTTTTATAGGCATGCCAAATTTTGTTCATACTTTGTTTCTGTACTGTTTTTGTGTCTTCTGGGTCTAGGAGGTGTCGAAGTAAATTCCACGTTTTGCCTAGGCTCAGTTGTTTGTCCATGGCGGTAGAAGTTTTTTCCCATTGTTGGCAATAAAGCTGTTGTGCGTATTGCTCAATTTCTCTGTTAAGTGTGGCTATCTTCTTTCTTAGTGTTCTGTTATGTTTCTGCATTTTCCAGCGTTTTTGTAGCCCTTGTTCGGCTTCCCACATATGCATTAGCCTACTGTCCAGAATTTCAAGATTAGCTTCCGCTGGGACTATTTTTCTTGCCTCCGAAATATTCTTCTTTAGATTAGCTGTCCATTGGTCAATGTTTTTAATGCTTTCTGTGATGCCCTCTCGCATATTTCTGAATTTAACTCAGTCAACTAGTCTAAGCTGGTTGCCCATGGGTATGGTGGGCCCCCCATTAAGCTGGATTTCAATAAAATGATTGCTTCCAAAGTCTTGCTGTGTATTCAGCCATCGCGCAGATTGCGTGTTCTTTATAAAAGTAAGGTCGGGCGTGGTATCACCACAGACACTATTTTCTTGCCTGGTGGGTAATGTGGAATCAGTGTTGAGTGGTAGCCCTTCCTGCTGTGAGTCCAGCCAGAGATTCCTGCCCTTGGGGTGGACGTGTTTATAACCCCATGTACAATGAGGGGCATTAATGTCCCCTCCGATTATTACAACACGGTCACCCGCTATGGTCAGCGTGCGCTTAAAGAGAGTTAAAAATCTGTGCCGTGTGAATTTCGGGCTACTGTACACGTTTAGGATGAACACACTGTCCCCGGTTTTTCTTGTGAGTATGATTTCAATTAGTATATATTTTTATATCGGTAACCTGCGTGCTGTGTTGCACTGCCGTGTGATCCCTCCGCGTTAAGGTTGTAAGGGCTTTAGTCTCCGCTTCGGCACTGCCGATAGAGTGGTAGCCAGACAACTTAGCGGGACCTTGCGTCTCCTGTAAAATGATGATATCTGGTTTTTCTTTATCTTTAAGATACTGGTATATAATGGCTTTCTTGTTTCTGTAACTTCTACAATTCCATTGCCATAATACGTATTTATTGCGTCTGTCCATGGCGGCAATTATTGCTGAGGAGGCGCCGGGTTCATATTAGCCGGCTTTAGTAGCGTAGGTTTGATGATTGACTTAAAGGGCGTTACTCCACTGGCTTGTAGGCCTGTAGCAGAGGGGCATTTTTTCAAGTTCTGTTATCCTTGTAGATAAGCTATCTAGTTGCTGCAGGTGAACCTGCTGTTTTTGTATGACTGTGTTAATTTGCTGCATAATAGCCGTTCTCCACTCTTTTATTTGCGCTCCCATGATTTCCTTAATGTCGTTTATTGCCTCAATTTGAACTTCCAAAGCTTGTTCAACTTTGCATATTCGTAAACCTACGCATTCTTCCGATTCCTCATGACCTTTGTGCCACATGTTAGCAATCTTGGTTTTCTTGTGCTTGCTAGTACGATCGTCGTTGTTCTCTAAAGCCTTACGTTTTGGGAGAGGGGAATCATTGCTTTCCTCCATACTGGTTACACTATCTTGTGTTATAATTATTGCGTCATTGCAGTGTACTGTGCCTGTTCTATAGTTATGAATTTCTTCCCTTAATTTTTTGTTCTCCTCCCTCATGGCGGCAATTATCTGATTGTTTTGCATGATCATTTGTTTCAGTTGTGCTAACTCTGCCTCGAGTTCGGCGACTGTCTGGTCAGAAGCAGCCTCCGCTTCCGCGCTTGTCCCCTTGACCCGGTCTGCCCAGCTCACCTTAAACGATGTATTGGCGCTGGGTTTTCAGGGTTCCTTGGCCCTTGACTGGGAGCGTAACTTTCACCTGGAGTGGTTCCTGGACCTGGAGCGGCTCCTGGACCTTGAGCGGCTTTTCCTCTCATGCGGCAAACTGAGGGAAGACTCTGATATGTTGTCCCTTGTTGCGTTGGCGTGAGATGGCCTGTCTTGTGCGGCGAGAGACGCGTTCTCTTGTTCTTGTCTGGCTCTTTCCCAGCGGCTTTTCCGCACTAGGGATGGTGTCTTATACCTTGGTTTGCAGGTTCGGTCTGCTGTGGGGTGCTCTTCGTCGCACAGCTGGCATCTGGCCTTGCATTCGTGGCTTTGGGGAGGATTTGGCATCCTGCAGCCTCGGCAGATCTTATTTTTAGGGTTGGGGCAAACATCCGCCAAATGCCCCAAGCGTCCACAGCGGTAGCACACGTCCAGTTGTTTCCTGTAGAATGAACATCGTAGCAATGCCCCGCCGTATTTCACGTAGCTTGGCACACGGTATGTGTGCCAAGCGATGACTTGAGGCGTCGATTCGTAACGACAAATCTGCTGGATATGGTGATTTCCGCCGAGAAGACCAGACGAGGTTTAGTTATACTAAATTTTTTGGAGTGGCGGAGGAGCTCTGTGGCTGAAGGTGGTGCGCCGCCATATTGTTCAGGGCAGAAAGCTGATGGGTGCATTTTCGAATACGCGGCTTTCGCGTTGTTTTGAAGACGATAGTCTTTTAAAGACGATAGCCTTTCTTGGGGACGTTCGACAGGAAAATTCTGTCTGTCTATCTATCTATCTATCTATCTATCTATCTATCTATCTATCTATCTATCTATCTATCTATCCGTCCGTCCGTCCATCCGTCCGTCCGTCCGTCCGTCCGTCCGTCCGTCCGTCTGTCTGTCTGTCTGTCTGTCTGTCTGTCTGTCTGTCCGTCCGTCCGTCCGTCCGTCCGTCCGTCCGTCCGTCCGTCCGTCCGTCTGTCCGTCCGTCCGTCCGTCCGTCTATCTGTCCATCTGTCTGTCCGTCTGTCTGTCCGTCTGTCTGTCTGTCCATCTGTCCGTCTCTCTGTCTGTCTGTCTGTCTGTCTGTCCGTCTGTCTGTCTGTCCGTCCGTCTGCCCGTCCGTCTGTCTGTCCGTCTGTCTGTCCGTCTGTCCGTCTGTCTGTCTGTCTGTCTGTCTGTCTGTCTGTCTGTCTGTCTGTCTGTCCGTCTGTCTGTCTGTCTGTCTGTCTGTCTGTCTGTCTGTCTGTCTGTACATTTGTCTGTTTGTCCGCCCTTAACGATACCTTAAACGGCACCAAACGATACTCCAAACGGCCGACCTCATCCGCAGCGCCCACCAATATTGCTCAAGATTCAGCGTTCATGCTTGTGTGATTGTCCATTAAAAACCAATATTGCGTATATCTGAGGCACCATAACAACACGTCAATATTCTGTGCGTGTTTCTACTATATAGAAAATGCATACATAAATAATTCCAAGGACTGTAGCGTAAATCACGCTGCGCTGGCAATAAAACGGTTGCACAAAAAGGCAAGTGTTTTCAACGCTTTGCTAAGACGATACGGTGCTGGCACCTACCCCTCGCCATGCGTTCTACTATAGAACACCTTATGGCCCTGAAGACGGAGGCGTACGCCGCGCGCTTCGTTTTCGAAGATAACTGCCAGATAGCACTTGCGCCTCACGTGTGACGTGACTTGATGCGCTCGTTCGCCTCCGCTGCACGCTTGAGGCGCCTCCAAATTACCATTCCCCGATTTTCTTGCGCAGAACATAAAAAACGTTTTAACGCGATAGCGTTAAAGAGTTCATGCCACAGAAAACCTGCCGCTACTGTTGGCTCCGTTGGTTGTGAGCGAAAAATGGTCTGTGTGTCTGTGACCGAAACATCAAGTTACTGAAATAGCTGCGGCAGACCGCTACTTGTCGACGCGTGCGCACGCAATCACACTGAAAAGCCGCGCATACAAAGAAAAAAAAGTGCTTAAGGTCACGAAGCGCGGTAGTTTCTTTGCCCTGCTACCCCTCGCTGCTTAGCTTCCAGCGCTTCCATCGGGACGAGAGAAGAGATAGTGCAATTGCAGCTTATGACAAACCTTTGTAACTCCCCTCGCACTGGACGAATTCTTAAAATTTTTGCGGCATTGAATTCGTTAGGCAATAAGCTATTCTAGTGAATTAAATCCATGGTTACTTTAAAAAGTGTTTCAGGGCCCCTTTTATGCATTTTGCTCGATAGGTGTTACGACGAAAACGAGCCCATTCGGCGATAATAGCATGCGTTGGTCCAATGTACTGTGTGCGTGTTTGTGTGTGCGTGTGTATGTAACAAAACATATGAATAAGTATGCACTTGGCGTTTGAAGGGTGCACTAGGGACCGGATTTCGCTATCGCGTTGAACTTTTAAAGGTGAAGCTTCAAGCCTAGTTCACACTGAAACATCCGCTTTCTACAGCGACCGAAATTCCCCTGCCGCCGAAACGCGGCGTCGTTCGCATAGGACGCGCGCCGCACCGCCGAATATGACGTCTACTATGGGGTGAAGGTGGGATGGATGCGCTGTCACCCGGTTGTTGTCGTGGCTCGCAAACGCCACTACGCTATCCGGTGGTGTATATTTCGACGATTCTCGTACGCAAGAAGCAAGAAAAGACAGTACTGCTACCTTTGCTGGCAAGTGGCTGTCTTGTAATGCACGAAGAGCAGAAAAACCACCGACGCCAGTGGCGTTGGTGGGTTCGTTTTGCTCTGCAAGACCGCAACAAGCTCGGTCACCTCTTTCACGAAATACGGACGTGAAGTAGGCACAGAGTAGGTTACACTCCCGTTGGTTTCAACATTCAGTTACGTCCACAGTGGCATAACATGCGCTCTAAGCCAAAACGGAGCAACAGGGGTATAGGGGTTGCTCCTTTCAGGGAGCAATTGCATTGCCGCTCCCATTACTCTCCTAAAAGGGGTAACTGCAGAGGGAGGAACCGTTGCTCTCCTTTCAGTTCCTCCTTCGGGGGATGAACAGTTACTCCCTCCAGTTCCTCCCTGCAGACCAACAGTTACTCCCACCAGTTGCTCCCTGCCGACCAACCATTACTCCCACCAGTTGCTCTTCTAAGAGCAACAGTTACTCTTTACCGTTCCTCCGACGTGTTCGCAGTTACTCTCTGAAAACCAACTGCACATGCTTCCAGTTAATCCTTGGGGAAATGAGTATTTATCTCGAGTATGCTTGTCACACGCTTAACACATGGCGAGAGCTCCTTGGAAGAGCACTGCTTGGGTGCTTATAACACAAACAGTGGACAATATTGAAAGGAAAAGAAATGCTTTATTGTTCTTTTTATGAGGCGACGTGTGACCACACGTAAAAGTAGACTTCGCCACACCACAGCCAGCACTAAACAAACATCATAATACATCAAAGGTTTTCTGCGTCATGCGTGGAAAAACAATCTTGAATTTCTAGCATAGGGCAGTCTGTGTCATCATTGGTGAGACAAGGGCAACTTCTCCAATTCTGAAAAACTCAAGTTTCGCAGCTGGTGTTTCCATCAGGCTAGCGCAGCAGAACGTAACCGCAGGCATATGTGAAGCATCTCATTGCTGCAAGAAAAAAATAGAACTGTGAGGTTAAACATGCCAGAATCAATTCATAACAATGAGGCACACACACTGCAGCAGCGCTTACATTCTAGGATGTCTACTGCAAAACGAAATGTGAAAAAAAGGAAGGTTCGGTCAAACGTTACTTGGCAAGCCATATAAATGCTGATGTGGTAGACGCTCTTCACATGATGTCTCAGACAGCAATATTCTGGAAGAAAATGTGCAGCACCTCAACAAGGCATATTTGTAGTAGTTAAAGATACCCTTAGGTTCAGTTAACTTGTTTCCTATACACAGCTGAGTGACATTTCTATGAGCCCATTCACCAATGGGGATTCTAAATGAGGTCATGTGTGTGGCAAATAACACGTACTTGTCCGCTCATGTTAAAATACTTATTTAGCTCGTGCACATAGTTGCTCTCGATTCTACTGTTCTATCATACGCTGCTGCGTCTTGAATTGTGCAATACCTGTAGGCACAAGCCAAGCATGCAAAGCCTGCTTGAAAGCAACCATTTGCAGAGGCTACATGATAATCTTCAGTATATTTCTTTGTACCTGACGCAAACGGCTGGACAAAACTATAGACAAATAAATGTAGACCGTGCTACCTTCAAAAAATGCTTTAAATTTAGAAAACTAGGGTGCATTTGTTCACTCGGTTGACGAGTCACAGCCACGAGATATGTAAACGAAGCAATATATCTTAAGGCATGCACAGATATTCTGATTCTTTGTTTGACAGTGTCACAGATAGCTTGCCAATACATATATGTTTGAGAGCAACAAGATGTGAAGCTTTTATTAGTTCAACGTCTTGTTGGTTCACAGCCAAACAGGTTACTGCTTGTTAGACAAATTGGAATAAGCACACCATGGTTTCCAAAAAAAAGCATTATTAGAAGTTAGCTCCCGGTGTGAATGTCTGCCTATTTATTTTGTACTGCCTTCTACATGTGCCACAAAGACATTTGTTGATGTGCTACCAGTCAAGCCAAGATATCATACTTGGTCAATGTGATGGAAATACAAATATCAGAAACACTGCCACCTCTAGTAAGAGCATAACACTTCAGTATCTTGGACTTGCAAAGAGGTGCACAAGAAAGTTAAGCCCACTCTTGCGGAACTTTGAACGCGAATATTTCAGAGTGGGGGAGGTCAACATGCTGTGGCACTTTTAAACCCACGAAACATCTGCAGAAAACAGGGTAAAGGCAAGTCAAGAAACGCTGTTATGAAGGCCTGCGCATGGACAGCTTTGTGAATCTAGGCCCAAGTGTTATGCTTTGTGCAAGCCAAAATCCATGTAAATAGGGAAAGCATACTTTTAGGAGTACCAGCGTAAACAAATCTTGGCAGTGGGCTTTTTAGTACAAACAGCAATCTTTGCAATGAAAACATAAACATTTTATCTTAACGGTAACAGTGTGAGCACAAACACGGGCCAGCGGAGCCATGTCGAATTGTCAGTGCCAGTGTAACCATGTGGCATAATGAACTATTCTCTGGCCAACACATGCACAGTTTGCCCCTAAAAAGCGATGCTTTCATATACGTAGTACAAAAAGTCTGCACTTACCAAAATTTACTTGCTTTCTGTACTTTAACATCGTTGGGAGCATCATTATCGGCAGTATAACCAAATTTGTGTCATATCCCTGAAAAAAAAGTAAAAGACATGCATCAAATATTATTTCATTTGGTAGCAGTGAAGTCAGGTTAAGAACAGCCAAGTGGGAATCAGCCTAATTATGTGCATGCGGCAAATCCCAAATGGCGTTATTGAGGTTGTCGAAATTTTCGTCGATTGGTATTAACGTCGATATGTGACTTCAACGGCATGCCAAGTTTTCACAGCGCATAAAGATTTCATGATGCAGAATAATGACAGCACTAACGAGAACATGCAGCATTTATGATTGTCTTTTACAATATTCAGTTTTGCTAAGGTTTTGCATCACTAAAGAAATCTGAAAGATTTGGGTCATTCCTCCTCCAATTGTTCTGTCAATATGTAAACTGCTCGCTTGATGGTGCGCTTATAAAATAGTACGTTCAGCGCAGAGGTGAAGCAAGTGAAGCAGTGATGTGGGCAGATTTTTTTTAGGCGTGCGGGGAGGGGGGGGGGGGTCCGCTAATCTGAATAGGCCGGGCAAGCGAATATGGTCGTCAATTTGGGCTCCCTACGCCCGGCCTAAAAAATTCTGTGCGCAACCGCCTGGCTATGCCAGTGGAGTGATGCGACAATGATTTGTTCACTTACTGATTTACATACACTTTACATCTCTAAAAAATGCGGCCCAAGGCCCCAACACTCAGCCGTTAACATTACATAAAGCCAATGGTAGAAAAGTGCCAGTATGAATGCAGCTACAACCCCGCCCCAATGTTTTTTCAAGCGAGGTGGTGTTGCGGAAATGAACTTTTAACTGCAAAAGTACACTGGCACTGCAGTGGTGACAGGGGAAGCAAGAGGGTATGCAGGCGGTAATAGAGGTAATTTAGTCCGATACGGCTAGCAATGGATACGGTGAATAAGAGCAAATCATTTCTCTTTCAATAGCGCAACCACTCAACAATTTATTGTAAGAGCATAAAATGTTGCTTGAAATGCCACTCACCTGCACGCTGATGCATGCACAGTCCTTTGTTCGACGAGCGAACAGGCTTGCAGACAGCTGAAGACGTGTTTACGATGTGTTTGTTCCACCCAGCAGCAAAATCCACAACTACTTTGCGCTCCATAAAGATAAATATACACTAACCTTCATCACGAATAAGTAAAAACGCAAATCTGTGACACATACACACGATCAAAACATAGCTCACAAGCTCGCACGTCCTAGTGCTCGCCAACCACAGACCATATGAAAATGAGTAAGTAGTGCGAACGCGAACCTAGTTGCGCCGAAAAAAAAAACGTCGAACAGTGGCAGCGCAGGCGTCAGCGCAATAATTTCAGTGTGTTCTCCTAATACAATCATAAAAAAACTGAGGTACACTAAAACTCATAAATAAATATAAAAAGTTGAGTGTAATTTTTATTTAGTGCTAGTCAACATAAACACTGAATAAAAATTACTTTGTAACTTACATCGTTTGCTACACTAGCGCCACACTTGTCGTGTGGGCGCAGATGGCGCAGATTTGTCATTCTGCCCTCAAACTACACGGTAAAGCGTGCTACTAAGTGTATGGCTGATGAGAAGCGCGTCTGGGTCCGCTTTTTTTTTCTTCTCCGATATATCTGGGCGGGGGGGGGGCTCCTTATGTACGTGTTTTGGTGCTTGATCGACTTTGACGCCCTTACTTCGCGGACGAACGGCGTGTCTAGGCTTTTTTTATCGTTGTTTTGCACGTGTTTCGGCGTTCGGTCCGCTTTGACGTGCCAACTCTCCATTCTGCTGCTGCGTGTGTTAGGTATTTGCCGTACTGTATTCTCAGGCCTTCTGTGTTCAGCCAGCGCTGCTATCTTATCTACGGATGCTAAAATAAATCACTGTTTTGGTTTAGTGAAGTTTGGCACACAGAACAAACAATAATCTGGCCCATGAATATCAATGTGGGCGGCATTCATATTTGTGTGCGGTGTCCTGCTGGGGAGTAACCGTTGCGTGACGAGAGCATTTACAGCGGTTCCTCCTTCCGTTGCTCCCTTACAAACTTAAGATGAATACAGTTGCTCCCCCATTCTCGAACAAGTCGGCCATCTTGTTCCGCTTGGTCTTTTCGGAGAGTAACAGTCGGTCTGAAGGAGTAAAAACAGCCGTTGCTCCCATTTTGGCCATTTTTGGCTTAGAGTGTGTGAGTAGGGCTTGGCCGCCATTTTTCAAAATTTCTTGACTAGCGCTCTTATTGGTCCGCAGTGACTGATTCGGCGGCAGACGCCGCAAAAATCGGTCGAGAGCGATCGGCGCGGAGAGGGCCATTTCAGCGGATCTCGCCACCGTCGAAGCGGATTCGGAGCACTTCCGGCGGCCGGAGTGCTCAGTGTGAACGCGGCCTAAGGGTCCCGCAATTTTTGTACCCTCTCTCCAGACGCAAGACTATCGTCTTTTGGCAACATTTGCAGTGTAACGTGCAAATACGGTGCGATTTTTTTTGTGCGGGTGATGTTGGGGTGGTGCCTCTAAATAAACAAGAGGGTTCTGAGCACCTCTGTGGTCACTTTTCGAGACAACGAGGGTGGGCTCTTGGGTGGCATTTGGCTGCGCGAATCTTGTGAAGCGGACACCGGGCACAACGTTCGACGTATAAGTAGGCATGCTTCGCTCGCTCACGTTTCCTCCCATATCTTTGTGACTCTGACTGCATTCGCGAGTACATAGAATTTATTTTTACGTCCGGGTGAACGAACATTCATTTATTACTTTTAAGTATCACTCTTCCAGAGACGTCATATTGCGCGGCACATGGGAGTGCGCTTTGAGGCGAGAATGCTAAGCGCCTAAAAAGAATGACGACTTACGTTCATGTTCATATCCCGGCTGCGGCGGCTGCATTTCCGATGGAGGCGGAAATGTTGTAGGCCTGTGTGCTCAGATTTGGGTGCACGTTAAAGAACCCCAGGTGGTCTAAATTTTCGTACCCCTCCACTACGGCGTTTCTCATAATCATATAGTGGTTTTGGGACGTTAAACCCCACATATCAATCAATCAATCAATGAGACAGGGTAAAAAACGAGACGACGGGCTTGTAACTTTACTACCATGTTCGCATTGTTTCTATGCACACTTACAAACGCCAGCACGTGAATGTGCGTAATACAAGTGAGCGCTTCATTTTGGAAAGGTTGTAGCATCGGTAATAGCTGTATTTCTGGGACATTGGATTTCCTATATTTGTATGAGCACTACGTTCCCAACGCCAAAATTTCTGATGTTGCGATATGCCTCTCTTTATGTAGGAGAAAAAGGAAACGAGCTTCTCTGAAAAGTCAGCGAAGTACACTTTCGCCTAAAGAGAACCTCATTGATGGAGCTGTCAATATCCCACCAGCCCCAAGTTTTACCTTCGAAGGAGTGGTGCAGGCAAAAAAAAACAAAACGAAAACTGAAATAATTGCGAACGAGGTGATTTAACAGCTGCAAAATAATGGTAGGGCATCGTAGCAATATTGATGGGCTGTTTTAAAATATGTTATGCCTTCTTGGAATTTTATTGGCGAGATAATAGAGTAGAAAAAATTATCAGATGAAGAATTTGAACCTTTCCCAGCATTGTTTTTTTCCGGATATCCAGGAGGTTCTCAAACGAGTATGTATTAAGGCGAATAACCCCCCTCCCAATAATAAAAAGAGTTTGCACACATGCTGCATTGTTATTAGCCAAGATGTTATGTTGTAGGCGAGGGAAATGCTTATTTTCGCTGCATCTTCTCACTGGTTACTTTTGCTATGAGGCAACTGTGTAAACATATAATGCGAATATATATTCCTGAGTACATTTTTTTACAGCGAAATTTGTTAAGAGATCAGAACACGGGTCACGCGCGGCGCTGTAGTTGTCCGCTGCCACCGCCAGTAACCGGTATCGAACGCAAAAAAAAAACTTGGTAAATAAAAAGCACGAATGACACAATGGGGTTAGAACACGGGTCCGCTTGGTGCAAGCCAAGTAATTGACCACTGAGTTACGCCAGTGCTTGGAACTAGTTTTTAAACTGGCCTTAGGCAGGATTGATGCTGCAAAAGGAATCGCGTCAAAATGAGTAATAAAGCATTTTAGAACATCAAAGGAACAGCCAGGTGATGTACAATGCGAATTGCGTAATGACTGGGTCGTCCAATGCTCCAGCCCACTAGAAAACTTGTTCTTTATCACCCTCTTAAGTGTGGCGCCTACCCACTTCACGCATGTTTCTTCATCGCCACTGCATGAAGAATTGCACATTTCCACCAAGTGTGTACCATATACCGCGTACGCTTCTTCAAAAAATCACAAAAGATAGCATAGTGAATGAATTCTGGCTTACTACACGAAATTGATTATTATCTATCGTGCTGTGGGTACCCAGCAGTGTACGTGTAGCATTCCAAAGAATGTTCAGAAAAAGTTCTGAAAGCCGCTCTTCTAGCATTCGCGGTCACTGTGCGGCGTGGTCCGCGCAGGCCTGAGGTTTTATGATAGTGATGAACTTATGATAGGAAAACTTACGAGAGTATTTAGAGTTCAGCGCCCGAATTCACAAAGCTTTCTCTTTGGCTGCGCATTTTCTTAGCCAAAAAATCTCTTATCTGGAGGGATTGCTATAGCGCGGGTATGAATTTAACTTATTCAGCACTTAAGAGGGCAAGGAGGACACACGATAGCCGATGAAACGACAAAGAAAGAAAGAAGTGTGTGCCGATAATATCAAGGTAGCACGCAAAGCGTCTAGCATCGAGAGTATGCGATGATAGCCAATGATTTTCTGCATCTAAGTTTCAGTTCAGCGAGCGTCTGCTACAGCGCTTACAGGATGCCGCGTACGTTTTAATAGGGGTTTTGGTGGGATGTGCAAAGCCAAGCACTCGCCTTTATTCAACGACTGTAGCTGAAAAAATAATTTCCCGATGGCCTTAAGCCACCGAGCAATCCATGCACTATCTCGCCGAGTAGAAGTAAACAACACTCCAGGTGCACCACATAAATGAAACCACACATAAATCGATGCATGCAATGTTTGAAAATGTGCCTCGAATGTCTTCCTCTATTTAACGCGACCAGTTACCTTACATTTCATTGAAGCTGCGCTGCTACTTGACTAATTCAGTGCAATCTAGCATGGTATAGTGGTGAACGAAAGGGTGTTTTGTACCTATAGTCAAAGGTAGCCTTTGTTACAATATTCTTATTACAAGACACATGAGCGACTTTGGTGCCTGCAGACGAATTGTGCGGAAATAGATAACAGCAGTAATCAAATGAAATTGTGAGCGCAATTTCGCTGGTTCCATGAACCGCAGCCTTTTCATAAAGCTGGAATGCGAGAACGTGCATACGCTTACGCTTAGGTATATGTCTACGTAAAAAGAGGGAGACTCGTCGGGAGGTGTCTCAGTGCTAATGCTTTTCACAAAACACGGTGCAAATATTTCATCCAGCATTGTTTGAGTGCGCGAACAAAGCAAGGGACGTGTATACGAGCCTTGAGGACGAGAGACGTTATCACACGTGCGAAAACGATGAAAAGAGACAGAGAGAGACTCTCGTTTCGACTTCGCGAAAGCTTGAAATTGATAGATAATAAAGACAATTTTCTGGCCCAGCAGACGTCAGGGAAAGTCACCGCAAAGCAGCGTCATATGCTCGGGAGCATAAAAATTATATGGGAGTGACAGCCACTCAGAAAGCGAGATGAAGTGTGACTGTCCTTAAATGTGAGAATCAATGCTAATTAGGAGAGTTGAGTTAATGAGCCAAAACTTTCCTAAATAACGATAATGAAAGCAAACTGAGCATTCATCTAGTGAAAGTGACACTAGTGACAGTGAACTCATAATAGTTGATTAGCGTTGTCACAGGCCGATATATATTTTTATTTTCTTATTTATATTTGGCAAACTATAAGAAGGTAGCCTACGTTAGAGCCGGCTATCCCAACGTCAAGACAGTAATGTACAAGAATAAATAGGGCACGGTTATACAGTCACACGTGGCGGTTTCTATCTTCTAGTAACCTTGGGCAAACGCATTCTAACTATTTTTTTCTATTTTTGACAAAGTTTCACCGGACGTTTTTGCATTTGGCTTCATTCGAAGGAATGACGATATATCAGCAATAGGGCGAATGCAAGCACTGCTGCAGTGGACGAGCGGTTACAGCGCTTAACTACAATCTAGGAGGTACTTGGATCGATTCACAGAATCACTGAGCACTTTTTTTTCAAGAGGTTGCCCGGCCTGACATTATGCGTGGTGGCGTGTACTAATTTTTTGAGAAGTAGGCTTTCGCACTTGCTTCTTTCACTCCCCTTTTGACCCAAAAGCGCTGTACTGTGCTCCTTCAAAAATTAAACAATTCAGGGTTCTTAATTTTATCCTCCATCTTCTCTTATCGCAAAAGTATCCAGTGCTGAAATACCAATATCATACCTGGTATATTACTTTTCACGTGTGTGGATATTCGACCAGCAATCAATCTTCACGGTGTTTTGAAGAAAATCTACACATGCAGTGAGCTAACTGCTTGCAGCCAAGTTGACTGCCTTTGTAGGGACACGCTTTCGAGCTAACTTGGTGGGCATCATCACATGCAGCAAGACCAAAGAGCACGGACAGTTAGAGCTGACCCAAACAGAGTGATTAGTTTTTGTCTTCTCTCCCACTATTTGTCATGCTGCACGCTTCAGTGTAATGTCACTGTCAATGGTAAAAATGAACTATAGCAGTTGATTGAGTTCTGCTGAGAGGGTCCCCTATTGTCCAGAATGGAACAGAAGAATGACAATTTGATTTGTGTGATAAAGAGATACCCTGCTTTTGGTTACTAGAATAAAATTCTAAACTGAACGTGACGATAGTTATAGCGCGAGAACAAAACGACGACACAGAGACAAGAAGGACACGAAAGACACGAGCGCTCGTGTCTTTCGTGTCCTTCTTGTCTCTGTGTCGTCGATTTGTTCTCGCGCTATAACTATCGTCATGCCATACCAACTAGCCCAAGCTGCCACACTTCAAAACTGAAGTTTATTTTTTATTAACAACAGATCCAGTGCAGATGAAAGGTGCATGGACAAAGTTCGTGTATTCAGCTTGAGTAGGTTTGTGACCTTAATTGTAATTGCGAACCGGTATCACAGTATGCATAAATATCACACACATATACAACCACGGGTGATAGCTTGCTTATTCTGAATAAAATTGAAATGTTGAAATCGACATAATCAACCAGCGCAATGTGTACCAGATATGCCATGTAGAGTAGCTATGCTCTAAACTAATCTTCGCAGGTTCGTTCCATTTTACCTAATTTCTTGCCCATGACTGTAGGTTGGTAAATGAAACCACTTCTTCGAACACACAAATTCTGTGTAAGGTTACGTTTATTTTTATGCAGTACAAATCAAATTGAAATGTATAATGGCTCAAAAGAGAAATAACTAGAAACAAATTCAGCCAAATCATTACCAAACTTACTCACCAATGATAAACGGATTCTCATTTAAAATATACATACATGCATACATACATGCATACATACATACATACACACATACATACATACATACATACATACATACATACATACATACATACATACATACATACATACATACATACATACATACGTACATACGTACATACGTACATACGTACATACATACATACATACATACATACATACATACATACATACATACATACATACATACATACATACATACATACATACATACATACATACATACATACATACATACATACATACATACATACATACATACATACATACATACATACATTACATACACTCAAGTGTAAATATTGAAATGAATGGCTATAAAACAACAATTCTAATATACTCATTTTGAATATACTACAGAAAGTAACTTACGAGAGAAATCCACCGGCACTGTTATGTCTGAACACGGTGTTTCTCGAACCATCTCGCAAAAGCTTGATGCATAGTTGTCCGCTGCTGCCCAGTGACAAGCAGTTTTTATAAAGAACACAAGAATAAAGCCCTTGACAATGTCATGCTAAAGAAAAGGGCTGTGCATCAATATTTTGTACATATCTGCAATATCACTTTGTTTATTTACATAACTTGGCTCATTCACAACCCACTAACAAAGCATGTTAGGACACTGGAGCTGAAAGTTGGCACAGTGCGAGTAAATTCTAGACAATACATGAATAATAGAATTATAAGCTACTAAGCTTCTTGGTGCAAACAGTGTTTATATTGACACCTATAGGTGCCATTTCGTTTCCCCAAAACTCTTCTCAAAAGTAGAATCAACTTTATTTAGCTAAAAGTTTCTATTCTGGCGCGTCGTGGTGGCTCAACGGTGGAAGTG
Source organism: Rhipicephalus annulatus (assembly GCA_013436015.1). Taxonomy (NCBI): domain Eukaryota; kingdom Metazoa; phylum Arthropoda; class Arachnida; order Ixodida; family Ixodidae; genus Rhipicephalus; species Rhipicephalus annulatus. The sequence continues at coordinate 130,492 of WOVY01003750.1, read as the reverse complement.
ACTCTTTCGGCCAAGAAAACAAAGACCAATTATTTTTCCAGTTCGTGAATTCACCCCATGCTAACATTGAGGCAGCTGGTAGGAGTGCTTTTGGAGAGAGGAAACCACCACATTCCCACCAGTTGTGGCCTTGGGTAGCTACTTCACTTGGACAAAAATAATGAAAAACACTCATCAAGAAGACTTCAAAGTTTGCACATCAACACAGTTCCCATACAGATGCATATTAGTCTGCTTGAAAAATATTGAGTTTACTGGTGGGCAAAGACTGTACAGTATGTGACGTGATGCTCCAGTGCGGTGCATGTATGTCTTGCTGCTGGCCTCAACTGCGATGTTGCTCAGCACATATGTGTAAAATAACAACTAATATTATGCCACTGCAAAGTAATTATGTGTCATTTGCATAAAACAGGGACCACATTAAAAGAACATAACAACATTTGCCTTCACAAAATTCAAAATATGTAAATAAATTTCCACAGAGTTTTCTCAGTTCATCTGAGGATAGTAATATTGGTTGTAAACACATTCTTACTTCCGCTAAGAAACTATTTTAAGATGCCAGGTTCAATATTAGAGTATACCAGCCCCTTTTGTAGGGCTAATTCAGGCACCTAGAAAAACACAAGTGAATGCACGCTATAGCTACATACAAAAATAAATACTTTTATTTCTAGTCTCAGTAGAGCTACATAGATAATAAGTCACTTGCATTACATTATGAACAAACCTATCCGAGCAAAGTATACATTTAAAAAGTTACACTTAGACAGTAGATAAGTAGACTGTTGAAGGACAGACAGGCAGTGGGATAATACCCAAGCACTAAAATCTACTGTTAAGATATACTGGGAGTAGTGATGATCCTCTTCCTTCCAAATAAAGTAATCCACATAGATTCACTTCCCAGAGTTTATACACTGATGGCATCATTGGTGCTATACAAATGAGTGTACACTGAAGGATTACATCGACTAAGTACATGATTACTGCATCCATGGCTTTACTTCTTGTACTACAAAGAATACAAACACAGTTACCATTGGCGACCATGGATGCTGTGATTTCTGGCATGTAAATGTAGAGGCACGCAGGCACTTAACACACATGTTAAAAACTTCAGCTCAAAAATATTTGCCCACTAACACTACAGCAGCCTTTAAATTAGTATCATAGTTTGGTATTTTCCATGCAAAATTTAAATAATTTCGAATGCAGGCAAAAGAACTGCGGAATAATGCACTGCTAAGAAGTTAAGCAGCAGCTGCTCCTGACATCACAATGTGCTCTTTCTGCTGTTGTAAACTTTGAGCAGGAGAACAGTCACTGGCAGTCCCTTCATACTTATTGGTCTTCTGTGCTCTGTTCTTGATACACTGTACATGACCGTGGAGCACCGAACCCCTTGTTACATCTGGAAATTAGAAAAATACAGATCATTGTTACAATCATGCTACATGCAAGAGTGTATAGTTGTCAATTATGTGCTCATATATACAGATATTGTATTTTCAGAAGCCAATGACAAGCCTCAACACACACACACACACACAAACAGTGAAGACTGAAAATTGATTTAATATGATACAATAGCAAAACTACAATGTTATAGATGAAGGCATGAAACTTCTGACAGGCATGAAAAGCCAATAGAGTTTCTTCTACTACGACTTTACACTAGGTGCGAGAAGTAGACCACAAATAAGTTCACTAAGAAACACAAGTTAGACTGCATTACAACCCAACAGCCAATGTTCATAACTTGTAGGCTGTCTAACATAGCCAGCTCACCCTACTGCATATAGGAGCAAATTGACAGTCTAGAAGACGCAAAGAACTTGTGGATTATGAGTGTGCTTGTTGCAGACATCTATTATTCTAAATGAAGAAAACCTTTCAAAAATGCACTTCATCAGGGGAAATAATCATACGCAACAAACACAACGGGCTCCTACAGGTGCCACCAACACTCACCATTATTGTTGATACCAGTGTCTTGCCGGATGGATATGCTGCGTCCTGCACAGAACACCAAAGGAGCGCTCCATGACATGGATTGCATGTGTGCTAGCTGCATCGCTCTGCTGCTGAAATAGGCTAGCCACAGACAGAGAAATGAGAAGCCATGGCTTTGAAACACACTGAACGTCACCTTTAAAGATCAACAATGGATACTTAGGTCAGGTACAATTTTTAGAAAAATATATATCACTACGCAAACGTGATGAACATGTTCGGCTGAAACACAAGCAACAGCACTGAGAGAGAAAAAGCTACATTAGGTAAAAGATGCAGTTACTGGCCCTATGTCATCTGAGGCTTCTTCAATAGGTCTTTCTCCTTGCAAGTTGTGAACAGCCAGGCAATTTTCACCCACTTGCTATTTCTTTTCAGAGCACTTCATCCACAGAGGGAGTCACAAGCTCGAGAGCTCAATAAGGAATCAAAGTATTTGTGCTCGTTTCAAAGCACAAGCTTTTGAGTCTCAGAATATTGGAGTTTCATTCATAATCTGCAGGTTTTCAGCTTTCAACATTCTCAATTATTTTGCAATTTAGTTCTATAAATGTTGAATAAGAATTATGTGTAAGAATATTACAGGTATCCACTGAAAGCAACCATGCTCGGGTTTTTGATTTGTTCACAGTAAGTGGTGTTCACGTAATCGTATGTAATAAAGAAAAACTAACCTTGCAGCCAGCCGTTAGGCAGTTTTGTGCCCTCGAAGCTCCCAAGCAGATCACAGTCCTTCCAGATGAGGCTGCCATGCATGCTTCCACGCCACATCCGCTGAATGATAACAGTCCCAGCAGTGACATAGGCTTGCACAGCTAGGGAGAACGTGTCCTTCCTATTTTTGTACAGGTGCTCCAAGTAATGATGAGGATTGATGTGCCAGAATGTGCAACCGATGCATCACAGGACCTTAACAAACCAATCTCTGCGATCTGTGAAGAGCCAAAAACGAGATATTTAAAAACAATTATTAAAAGCACTCACTTCTAATACTTATTTGAGGAAGCTATCACTTCGTTAAGGTGACCTAAATGTGCTATAATCACTTTGAAAAAGCCTCATGTCAAATTTACGTACCGGAATATATAAGTCCTACTGAAGTACAGTACTACCACAGTGGTAATCGTCTATAGAACTAATTTTCCAAAATAACATAGGTTTTTTAAGTGCAACCTGGCTCCTGAAAAATAAATTCACATTAACTTTTTAACTATTAAACGTGGTCAATCGACAGGCCCAACCTCATAATCAAACAAGAGCTCACTTGTATCAAATCACAAAAAACTTTTTATGTATTTGCTCTATTATATATGTATGTATATAACAGTAGTAGTAAATTTTTCATGCTTCAACTTACCATAGAGAAACATTACATCTGATGGGCTTAAAAACTTGCACACGTTATAAAACTGTGTGAAATATAGTACCGCTGAAATTTAGTTCTGCAAGGTGAACTCACCGATGGAAGAATTTAGTAGCCGTCGGTGTCTTGAGGAACCAAGTACAGCCAACAGGCAAAGGGCATCTTCAGACTGGAAGCTGCCAATGACAGCAATGAAGGGCTCGCCAGGCGTGCACGTCCATTGATAAAGTCTAAGAACTGGCCATGACCGGCTGTTGTCAAGGCTCTAGTGCCGTGCAATACGATGGTCAGACCAACTCGCAAACCTGTAGGTAGGCGATATTGGCCTACAACTTCATCCAAAGCTAGGCACCGTTGAAATCTTTGCTTTTTCTGGGGGCCGGAGGGAAGCTTGACGTTCACAGGCTCTCGCTGCCACATAGAACGCTCAAGTTGTTACCGAAGAACAGTCTAGGCGCGCTTCCAAAGTAACACGATCCACAAAAGAATGTAGCATCTGGCACCTTTGGTGTATGACATCACAGCGCTAGGTCTGGAGCCGGAGGGAAGCTTGACGTTCACGGGCTCTCGCTGCCACATAGAACTCTCAAGTTGTTACCGAAGAACAGTCTATGCGCGCTTACAAAGTAACACGATCCACAACAGAATGTAGCATCTCGCAGTTTTGGTTGATCACATGACAGCGCTAGGACTATGGTTATCACAAAAAGAAGAAGTGACAACTTAACAAACAAAAGCGCCAAGCTGCCCCACCACAACTTCGCAGGGCAAAACAGTTATCAACGCTGTCTTTCAATTTTCGGTCACACGAGCACAGCTTGTTCACAAGTCTTGGAACGTCAGCACAGTACCACTGTTCACCGCGAACATCGTTTCACTCACTCATTGCTCTCAAGTAAATAGAAGCGTACGGGCTAACTAGTGGCGAAGCAAGAACCGAGCGCGCAGTTCATACGTTTCTGTACGTACTTGGGGTCACTCAAGTAACGTGTCAAAACGCTGTCAATCCAAAATGTCACACAGCACCCTACTGCGAGACTGGAAAGTCAAGCGAACGAACTGTTACCGGCACACAAACACACATTGCAGGCTTCTCGAGTGCTAGTTGCCATCGATACATCGACGCCGATCCCCGCTTGATAACCACACCGACGCACAGGCTTCGCTGCGCTTCACCGTACACCATTGCACTGCCACAGCTTTCCGCACTGCTTACACGCACCGAAGGAGCTGCTGTAATCACAACACATCCGGTCAAACGCTGAAGTAACACGTGCGAGAAGCGTTTGCTGAAAGTCGCACCGACCGAATATGCTGTTTACGACGCCATGTTGTTTTCGACAACTGCGCAGCACATAAGATAGCTCTTGGAAAGTACTTGCACTATTTTCACGGCGTGAAAAAATTTTCTATTATGTGCGAGGGGGTGATATGACGAACAGGACAGGCGTGCCAGATGAAAGAAGTGTTTTGGCAACGTCACGGAGTGAGCTGATGTAGAGGGTATTGCTTCACAACCAATCACAAGCTCTGCCTGTCGGCCAAGCCGTCGTCTGCTCGCGTTTGTCGTCTGCTTCGATCAGAGCATGCGACAGGGGATTCGCCTTCGCAACGCCATTATTCTCAGGTCAAGTCGTCGCGGCGTCGCACAAAATACATGTCAGTGGCTCGCTCTACCTTTGAATGATGTTCGTGCGCCAAGTTAAATGGCTGGTAATTGACGCAGGGATGAATTCAGCCAAGGTTTCTCCAGAATCGTGAGGGTTTTCATATTTTCGGTGTCATACAAACTTACTAGGGTCATTTCATTCCGATTGCTTGCCATATTATCACGGTCCATATCGGTGTCTGAACAGTGAAGCTGAAGATGCATGATTTGTTTATAGTTCCATGCGTAATCACGCGCACCCCTAATACGCTTTGGTTTATAAAGTACGCTTTGTTCCAGATCGTCCCAAAATGTATCGACAGCTGTATTTCAGAGATCGCAACCATTGGTCAGTTAGAGCCAACGAAAGTACACTAGAGCACAAACTTTATGAACCACTCACTGAAAACTTCCTCTCATTTTTATTTTCTATAGCGTGCAAAGAATGTGCTCCCATTAACCTCTTTGGTGGTGATTTCCACCAATGAGGCAAGGATCTTGAGTCGCACTTTTAATTGGATGAGATGGGGCGCAACACAGCAACATAACAAATAGGGTTGATTTTATGCCACGCCGCGTTCGAATGCACCGACCATTCCCGTATCACATTGGTTTTCATCCAACCACAAATCTTTACATGCGTAGTTTTATGCCATTGACGCCCAATAGAATTCTTCAATTACTGTGACTTCGAGCTTATTGGACGATGGTGGTTGTCAACACTATCCACTGCGTACAAGGGAAACAACACGCGAAGCTCAAAGCGCCGAAAGAAATAAAAACGCACCAGCAGTCATCAGGCAGCCCTTAATGGGCGTGAATTAACTCAAAACCAGCCAGGGAACCAAAGTATACCGCCGCGGCAGCAGGTTTTAAGCAGCCACATTGTTCCTAAGAGTGGTACGGACTACTCTTAGGCTTTTCTCTCAGCCATGCTGTTTTTACGCACAATTTCGCTTCGTGAATCCACTTACGAGCACTTTTCGGTGACGTAAGCAAATATAGCAACTGCATCACCATCAATGTCATGTCCCCGGGCAGTCACAGCGCGCATTATTTGCAGCGGCCGATGTGACAACGATGGCCTCTTACGACGTTTTTTCGTTTCGTGAATCGACTTACGCAACAAAATTTCTCTTGCGCAAAAATGTTTTCGTAAGTGAGTTTTGTGAATCCGGCCCCTCAGTTTTTCAATGTCAACTAAGGCATTGTTTCACTTCAGTGTCCCTTTAGGTTGCGGAGCGTTTTCAGGGGCGTTGGTTTTCGTATGCTGTCGTGTAGCTTGGTGTCACGCAAGCAATACCACACATACATAGCCTTTTAAATCATGGCATAGTATGGGTGCTTAAAGTGGTAGTGGAGGTGGAGAGGATGGGAATAACGAGAGAAAGTGGTAAGGGGAAAGGTGAAGCATGGCATGGCAAAATATAGCGTCCCGAAGGTGCAGCCTTGTCTAGAATCACCATCAGGGAGAGCGAAATAAAGACAACAGAAAGCGCAGGGATGGTCATTACAAGGATGTACCCGGTTTGCTACTCTACACAGGGAGAGTGGAAACAGAAGGAAAAACTAAGCATAGCCATCGCATGATGTGATATCGCAAATAGGTGAGGTGTACCAATGTGAGGTTTTATGGGGAAAGAAAGGAGGAGGGAAGAGGGTTACATTGCATTACAACTGAAGTTTTCTTCGCCCGTCATGGAGGCCGAACTGTCTGAATGAGTGTTCGAACGTCCGCGCACGCTTTGTCGTCAACGCGAGCTTGACTAAAGAATGAGTGCGACTAAATCGCAACTTCGCACCTTTAACAGCATCCACGTTGAATGCAACTGTGTGCATTTTGCACCTAAGTCATACACTGAAAAATCGAGAAAAAGCAATTCTTGAAAATGCGTTTCTGTGCAAGCAGCATGTCAATGTCTTTGCTTTTATTCACTTAATAACTGTTGCACATTCACACTATGGGGGATTGGCCAAGTGTGAATGTCTTCGTTTTAACGTATACACTTCTTCTTCTCATCTCATGGATCATACACAATGCAGAGTATTGGCCGAGTAGATGTTGCTTTAGACTGATTGATGAATTCCTCACTGCCAAAGAAAAAATGCCTGTGACTGCGGCCCACAGTAGGGGCGCCAAAGAACCTTTAACTGATTTTTATATTTTCAGACCCTGATTTTGAACTCTTACTGGGTGATTCTGTCTGCCGTTTTCTTCTGTTTGCAGCTCTCTATCCTTGGCAGCGTGTACCAGACGTACCGGGAGTACGTGGCGAACCCCAACTACCGAGATTCCAAATGAGAAGTCTCCACTTTGTCGTCGCTATGCTGCTTTCGACATCGAATATATCTCATTTCTGTAATTTATAGATGAAGAATTTCTCTCTGTTTCTAATCTTACTGATCCTCTGTTCTTCGAAAAATATTTTTTGTGGGTTTTACAGGCTCAATGCCTTGTGCCACACGCATTGCGTAGTTTTATTCATGAATGCATCGCCTAAATCTCTGAAACAAGTAAACAATAAATGGAACGCTTATGTCTCAACACAAATGATTCTAGTGGATCCTACGGGGAATAAATTTCATACGGGCCATTAGCGAGTGAACCCACATCCGACCTGAGCCCTTGACCTCACTTTTTCTTTGTACCCAAGTGTTACAACGTGGATCGACCCCTTTGTGTAAATTGTGTAGTTGTGGTCTCGTAGATTGTTACCAGGCATGCTAACTTCACTCTATGGAAGCTCATGATACAATCTAGTTTTCTGTGGAATCCTCCACTATGGCGTATCTCATAAACATATTGTGGTTTTGGGACGGTAAACCATGTACTTATCAATAATGTAGTTTTTGATCGAACGAGCAGACGAAAACGGGACAGGCGGCTGTCCCACCTTCACTGTTCGTGTGGTTTTTGGTGTGCTACAAAACTAGCAACATGCCGAAAACACTTCGTCAGTAAGTTTTATGGTATGCAATTTTTGATGCAATATCACTGACATTCAAATACAGAGCAAATATCAAAACACTGTAAACTTGAGGTTTTATCACGTTTTACGTGACGCCAACAGGCAAAAAAAGTATGCTACATTCGCGACACTAACACTACGCAGCGCTTACTGAATCTCCCACGTTTGAATGTACACTCATGACCGTTAAAGTGGACGGAGGTATACGACCACTACCGTAGCTCCGGGTTAAAGCATCGCACGCGCTATTCGAAGGTAACAGAATCAGATCCTGCTAGTGGCAAATTATTTTTTCTCCCACTTTTCTTTCTTCACACTTAAGTTACAACTACTTCTAATAACAGCTCTTATACTTCTCTTGGCATCATTATCAGTTAGTTCTCAATAACGAAGCGTATATCAGTGGTACGTCCGTAAACAAAGCACATGGTACGGTGTGATCACGTGTGTGTCCATAAGTATAGTGATCGTTGGCACACTCTTTTGTGGTCAAGCAGTAGTTGGCTATAAGAAAGTACTTATTCGACCGTGCAACTTGAATTCACTTTTCCTCGTCAAGACGCGTTATTCGAGCAGGTCAAGTTATCGTGTTTGTTATACGCTAATGTTCTCTTACCCTGATTTCGCGTTAAAAAATTTGAAAAAAAGGACCACGACAGAACCTAGACGTAGGTGGCTAGGCATATTTATTTATTTATTTATTTATTTATTTATTTTAACTCAAGTATCCCCGCCGGGTGTTGCACATGTGGGATGGGTTGTTATGTAGTGATAACGACTCGATGAACAAGTTGTAGGCTTGCGGATCGGATTGGAGCACAACATCTTTGAGTAGACGGTTCCAGTCTCTTGCAGTGTTTACAAAAAAAAATGAGCGTAGATGCGCAGTGGTATGTGCCGGTGGTAAGTAGACCGCTTTGGTGTGATTCATGCGACCAGAAGACCGATGAGCAGGCAAGAATAATGAAGTGCTGTGAGAGGAATGATATAATTTGTGAAAAAGGCACAACCTAGACATAAGGCGTTTGAGTTCCGAGTTATCAAGATGTGCTCCAAATTTTAATTTTGTAACACTACTGAGGAAAAAATTATCGGCATAGATGTAGCGAACTGCGTGGTATTGAACTGCTTCAAGCGCTTTAATAAGGTTAGTATGACGTGAGTACCAAGCGGAGCATGCGTGTTCCAACTTGGGCTGTACGCATGTTTGATATTGATATGTGAGGATTAACAGCCCAAAAGCACCATATGATTATGAGAGACGTCATAGTGGAGGTCACCAGCAGTTCCGATCACCTGGGGGCTCTTTACCGTGCACCCAAATCCTAGCACACGGGCCTTTTGCATTTGCACCTGCATCAGAAATGTAGCCGCCGCAGCCGCGATTCCATCCCGTGACCTGCGGGTCAGCAGCCGACTACCTTAGCCCCTACACCACCACGGCAGGGCTGTACGCATGTTTGATAAGCTAACAATATAACAATATAAATTATATTTAGATCAGTGAAATGAAGCGCTCAAAGTGACTTTCATCACCGAAGCAAAGCTTCGCAGTTAAAATGATGAATTTACTCTTATTGCTATTATTGAGCGCCTTTAGCACCTTCCTGGAGACCGCTTTTTTTTTCATACTATGTGCATTGCATGTGTTATAAGTGGCTCCCACTCTACAGGCACACTCGTGAAGATAGATGCGAGCGCTATCCTGGATGCAATTTACCTACGGTACTTCGTGCATTTACCGTAGCCTACCAGTACTAAGTCAGCAGCTACCTCATTGACCAGATCAAAACACCTCGGATTAAGTTTGGCAGGTGGCACAATATGCTAGGTGCACGTTTAGAAAAGTAGACGAACCACTTGGACTAATTCGAGAACGTGGCCGCCTCTAAGCGGTACCATTAATATCAATACCGCTGATGTCGCCAATAACACTGGCATAACCAACACCCGCAGGGGCACTAGTACAAAATAGTCCGAGGGGTCGGTTTACAAGTTCGCTATCCACTAAATCCTAATAGCTTGAGAAGAAAAAAGAATAACACACACCATATTTTGAAGGGAAAGGTTCCAGTTCAACACTCCGTATCAAAGGACCTTCACTGTTTCAACAATAAATGTAAGCTACTTCGACTCGAAGGGAAACTTGTGCGAATGAAGAGCACCTACGAAGCGAAACATGCTATTTCTCTTTCAAGAGGCAACAACTTCGTGGTATGGGTTATAATGGAAGCTCGCTGTAAAATGAGACGTGGATTGCTTCTGAGTAGTATGATACAGGTACGCCAGCGCTTATGGATTATTTTTGCTCGTAAGGTTCTTAAATGAGTAAACAACGCCCGTGTTCTGTGAAAAAGCTATTGCACAAATCCACAGAAAGTGCAATCTGCACCAGTGCCACTTGAATTAACATCCCTCTACAAGACCATTTGAAATAACTAGGATCTACTTTGCAAGACAACTCGTATAAAGGAAAAGGCTCAACATGCAAAGAATACATTTTATTGTTCACGTGTATCAGCACAGAAGCAATTCATCTAGAATTGATAAGCTGATTATTCAATTGAAGCTTTCATTCTGGTGTTCGAGAGATTTCTACCTAAATAAAGGTACTACTTCCAATATGTCAAGACAAGACACCACCTCTGAAAATGCTTCAGGAAAGGTGAAAGTAATATGAGAGGTCACGAAAAGTGCTTGTTCTGTATCCTTCCTTGTCATACATCACGTATAGGGTCATTGAGTCACGAGCGCTTTCTTGGAGAGTTTGCTGGCATAGGTTGGTTCGGTCAATCAAGTATTGTCGACGTAAAGCTCCTAAAAGAGCTGCCTAAAGTGCAATGAGACCGATACACTAAGATGTAAAAGTCGAAGCCATGATTAATTCATAGAGTACTGTTCACAGCTGCCTCGTCTCACAACGCCGTGTGGCTCACTGCACTCAATAGCAGATGTGGCTAAGGTACTCGGCTGCTGACCCGCAGGTCGCGGGTTCGATTCCCGGCTGCGGCGGCTGCATTTCCGATGGAGGCGGAAATGTTGTAGGCCCGTGTACTCAGATTTGGGTGCACGTTAAAGAACCCCAGGTGGTCAAAATTTCCGGAGCCCTCCACTACGGCGTCTCTCATAATCATATAGTGGTTTTGGGACGTTAAACCCCACAAATCAATCATCAATCAATAGCAGATGCGCACTGAGCGGGATTAACAGAGTCGAAGTTCCGCAGCCGCAGCCGCAGTGACGCTCAAGAAACTTACAGTGCGCGTTGGGCCTGGTTACAGTGTACTAGAAGGGGGCAGTGGAGTGAACGAGGTGACCGCGCTGCATTTCGGCTGATTCTCCGGCGGGTGACAGTAGCGGCGGCGCTGTAGTCCCATGGTACTGAACATCCCAGGAGCGTCTGCATTGGGAGCGCACACGCCCGAGTCTGCGAAAGCGTGTAATTGATCGTTTTTATCGTGTTTAATGCGTTTGTGAGCCTTTATCAGTCGACGAACCTGCTACGCGCCATGTTGCACGAGCGAATATGCAGGCACGCCGAAATTGCATCGATACATTCACTGTTTCAATCGCCTGCCGACCCACAAAAAAATGTCAATCGGAATTTCCACGGATCAACCTAGCTTCTTACGCAATCAGCGCTCTGAGCTGCGTAACATCATAAGTGGCTACTGGCGAACTACAAAGAGAAGAGAAGTACGAAAACCGCGATGAAATCATGCGCTCGTTTAGTCGGCAATCTCAGCGATATCCAGAGCGCAGTGTTCCTCATATGAACCTACATGCGCTCCAACGTTTCACGAAAACCCGGAGTATAAGTAACGTTGTCACAACATTATTCGGTGACGACTCTGTTTTAAAATGCCAGTTTTTCGCCCCGCGGTACGCAAGCTCCGTGCCGAACAGCGTCTACGGGGACGCGCATAGCTTCAGGGGAAAGGCTTCACAAGCTACGTCGAGAATGTGCTCGACTTGTGGAAGCGCCTTGACCCTTCAATGATCGAAGCAGACAAGATCAAACACATTTTGAAGGGATAGACGACGCCTTCAAGATGCTGCTGGCCAAGGGCCCCCGTGCCGTATCCGAACTCGCCACTCTTTGCCAGAGCTTCGAGGAATTGCGCAAACAACGGGTCATGACACGGCGGCCAGCGGCTACCGACGAAACTCACGGCATTGACCCTAAGTGGAGACCACAACACGATCATGTCGGAAATCAAACGATATGTGCTGCGCGAGTAGGTGGCCCGACAACTTTCGTGTCTGTCGTATCAACTGGCAACGGAACCCTCTTTGAGCGTCTCGCGCCTGCCATCAGACAGGTAATACAGGCGCAGGCCTCTGAGGCACTGCCGTCCGTCTCTCAGACAACACTTGTCTCCGCGCCATTGACTTACGCTGCTGTTGCTGCTTGTAAAGTCTGGCGTCGTAGGCCACGGGAGCGAGTCTTCTCGGTCTCAAAAGGGCGCGCTTCCCAAAAAGCCTATTCTCGGGAGACAATAATCTCGGCGTAAGCGCGCCCCTTCTGACAAGAATACCACGGTCAGTCACCGCTTCTAGCAACCAGCTAAATGGTCCCCGGACTGCGGATTGCGGGCGGGTGACGGGAGGAGAGTGCATAGCCACCCATTTGTCAGGAGTAGAGTCCGCGGGGCGGCTGTCATGCTGGACAGCGTAGTCATCTCGCGGTAATGCAGGAGGCCCGCAGCCGAACGGCGCCACCATTGTGTGCGTTCACACAGTTCGCCGAACGTCGGGTGCAGGCCGGTCCTTTCGTCTCTCTCTTTCCGACCAAGCAGTCGAGTACGGGAAGAAGAGAGCGAGAGGAGGGGACGACAACAAGTGTGTTGTCGGTCCAATAAACGGACTAAATTGCTTTGGTTGGCCGTGAGGAGAATCGGGAGGGGCAACCGAGGTATTACAACCTGGCTTCCGAGTCCTCGCGAGGAAGTCTGGTCGCAAAAAAGAGTGCTCTGCACTATCGACTCTGCCGAGGCAACATGCGACGGTTCCGACGGTGAAGTCTTGTAAATATGTACATAAGTTTCTTTATATAAAGTCGAGTGGGTGTAACGTTCGAAATGTGCTGGCTTCCATCTCCGAACAAGCCGCAGCAGCCACGACAACACAAGACGGACACCGAGAAGCAACCAACCTTCCACTCCCTTCTGTAGGAACAGCCGAAACGCAGCTGGGAGAGCTCTGCTCAAGGGAACCGAGGGAGTGGGTAGAAGGTTGAGTTTTACTCTGCTACTCCACCACGACCTCCACTTCGGCCGACTCCCCAGCCTCTACGAGTACCAACGACGCCATTTCCAGCAACACAACAGCGCTATAACGGAAACCCTTGGCGCACAGTTGACAGTCGTTCGATCTGTTACGCATGCGGATATCCAGGTCACGTGGCGCGCTTCTGTCGCCGGCACTTCGCAAAAAGCCCAGCTGCAGCTCCGAGGTGCTCTGACGACTCTTTCCCGGTCCCGTACAACGCGCAACGAGAAGTGCCCCGTCACTGTGACCGACAATCAGTGCAACGCGACACGTCCCCATCCGAACTAGACCACCACCCTGCTGCCGACTACCGACCATTCGGTCCCCGACGCTCATCATCACCACGCCGCTACCGTTCTTCGTCCCCGATGCGTCGCCGACCGAACCCCGTAGAGACGGAAAACTGACTGCCGCAGCTCCGGCGGCACGAGCTGCGAAATCGTCACATTGTAGAAGTCCTCGCCCGTCCCCCACAAACGTTCTGTAACTGTTTGTTGGAGGTCTACGAACTCTTGCGCTTGTTGAAAAGGGGGCCGCCGTATCTGTGATGAGTCAAAAACTCTGCCGTTCGATACAAAAAGTAACGACGCCGCCTTCCAACGTATTGCTGAATACCGCGAGCGCGCAACCTATTCGACCAGTCGGAGCATGTACGGCGAAAGTTATCATTCAGGGCGTCCTGTACCACATCGAGTTTCTCGTACTGGCCACTTGTTCCCACGACGTGATACTTGGATGGGATTTTTTGTCACGCCACCAAGCCATGAGTGACTGCGCTCACGCGCAGGTGGAATTTTCTGTGTTTTATGATGTGCCATTTCCCGACAATGAGCTCACTCACCTTGGCAAGCTTCTTGTTGCTTCCGACATAGATTTTCCCCCTCTTAGTGCCATCGTTGTCCCCATCAATCGCACAAAATTGTCCGGCTCTACCGTGGTGTTCTCCCCATCTGACGTTTTCAGTCGCCGCCACGGTACGTCTCTGTCATACGCCGTTCCGCCACCTCACCAAGATACTTCCGGAATCGTTGTTTGCAATCCTAGCTCATGCCCTCTCACCTTAAGAGCTCACGAAACACTGGGCTATGTTCTTCCTGTTGATTACAACGTTATTTTGCCTATTGAGTCCCACAACCCTGGCCAGCAACTTCAACTGAATGCTGTTACTCCTTTTACGCGGGGTGACTACTCCTCGGATATCTTCGATCGTTCCATCGACAGCAAGCTTCCTCTGGATCAGCGAAACCAGCTAATAACCCTTCTGCATGAATTCCGTGATTCATTTGACCTTCCTAAAACGGCACTGGGTCAAACTAACACCGTCGCTCACACAATCTACAATGGAACGCACCCTCCCTTGCGGCAACGCCCCTACCGCGTATCACCCAAGGAACGAAATGTAATTGCAGAGCACGTAGACAATATGCTTCAGCGCGGTGTCGTCAAGTCATCTTCTAGCCCCTGGTCTTCACCTGTTGTGCTGGTGAAGAAAAAGATGGTTCGATTAGATTTTGTGTTGACTACCACCAACTTGACAAAATTACACGGAAAGATACCCTCTTTCCCGCATCGACGACGCTATCGATTGCCTACAAGGTGCCGAATTCTTTTCTTCGCTGGACTTACGTTCAGGTTACTGGAAGGTTCCGATGGCAGAGTGTGGTCGTCCCAAAACAGCGTTGGTTACGCCGGATGGCCTATACGAATTCACGATTATGCCACTTGGTCTGTGCAATGCCCCTGCAACGTTTGAACGAATGATGGACAGCATTTTACGCGGCCTTAAATGGCAGATATGCTTATGTTACCATGATGATGTTATCGTACTTTATATTGATTTACCTACCCACGTCGACCGTCTGCACACAATTCTTCAGTACCTTACTAAGACAAACCTCCAGCTTAACCTACAGAAGTGCTGCTTCGGGCTTGCCAACTTACTTTACTTGGTCACGTTGTGTCAAAGGATGGAGTTTGCCCCGACCCGGAACAACTTCGAGCCATAGCCAACTTTCTGAAGCCGACTTCAATCAAAGAACTTAGAACTTCATCAGCTTGTGCTCGTATTTTTGTCGTTTCGTCCACAACTTTGCATCAATAATAGCCCCACTTACGCAACTACTGAATGGTCCACCTAATCTTTCTAACTGGACCCCGGCATGTGACGAAGCCTTCCTTACACTGAGCCACCTGGTTACGTCGCCACCCATTCTACGCCATTACGACCCAAGTGCCCCTGTGAAGTGCACACAGACGCCTGTGGCGTTGGTCTGGGAGCAGTACTCGCGCAACCAAAGCCCGGTATTGCAGAGTACGTCGTCGCATATGCAAGCCGTGCACTCACAAAAGCGGAAATGAACTACTCCGTAACTGAAACAGAATGCCTCGCGATTGTTTGGACGTTAAGCAACTTTCGTCCTTACTTGTATGGACAGAGTTTCGACGTAGTGACAGACCACCACACACTTTGTTGGTTGGCGTCGCTAAAAGATCTTTCAGGTCACCTTGGACGTTGGGCTCCTCGCCTACAAGAATTCGACATTCGTGTCGTCTACCGCTCAGGACGAAAACACTCTGATGCGGACGCCCTCTCACGATCACCAGTGAGATCCAGCGCAGACCTGCATTCGGACGCCAACTTTCCCATCGCTCCCATTTCCGTCTCAAGCTTGTCGTCTGAACAGCGGAAAGACCCATGGATAAAATCTCTCGTTAATATTCTTTCCGACTCGTCAACGTCTGCGTACCCACGTGGTCTTCGCCGCCAAGCCACCCATTTCGAGATACGGGATGTGCAACTATACTGCAGAAACTATCACGCGGATGGTCGTAAATGGCTCTTGGTTATACCACGCCTCATGCGATCTGATGTCTGTGCGTATTTTCACGCCAACCCACTACATGCTCACGCTGGTGTGTTAAAAACATATCACCGGATCCGCCAGCGTTACTACTGGCGTGGTATGTACACCTTTGTACAAAAATACATTCCGTCCTGTTCATTATGCCAACGACGAAAGACAGTGGCCCATTCACTCAGATTATTACAGCCTCTACCGTGTCCGGGGTGCCCTTTCGACCGCGTTGGAAACGATCTATATGGTCCCCTTCCATACACTGCCACTGGAAATCGACGGATCATGGTCGCGGTCGACCAGCCGACGAGGTATGATGAAACAGCTCCACTACCTACGGCTGGTGCACGTGACGTAGCCAATTTCGACCTGCGACGCTTCGTACTGCGTCATGAGGCACCACGTGAACTACTGAGTGATCGAGGGCATGTCTTTTTATCCGAAGTTGTACAACTCCTTCGGGCATGCCGCACGGTGCACCGCACCTCTACAGCCTACCACCCGAAGACCAACGGTCTAACTGAGCGCTTCAACCGAACGCTAGGAGACATGCTCGCCATGTATGTTGATTCCGTCCAATCGAACTGGGATTTATTCTTCCATTTGTGACTTATGCGTACAACACTGCGACGCAGTTAACCACAGGCTTCTCGCCTTTCTTTCTTTTATATGGGCGTGAGCCATGCTCCACCCTTGACACCATTTTGCCGTATCGTCCGGACGTCTCAGAGTTCAACCCTCTCTCTGAAACTGTGCACCACGCTGAAGAGTGTTGTCAGTTGGCCCGATCATTCACCTCGGACAAGCAAGCACTCGAAAAAGACCGCCACGACCGCGATCAGCAAGTCGAGACTTTTGCCGTGGGCTCGCTCGTCTGGCCCCGACTGCCCTTCCACTCCACAGGTCTGTCCTCTAAGTTTGGCCCCAAGTTTCACGGTCCTCATCGCCTGGTCGAACGTCGATCTCATGTAACATACGTGATCGAGCCCGTCACGCCATCTACAGACAGGCGACGCCTTGGTCGTGAGACTGTCCACGTGGGTCGTCTCAAGCCCTATCATGACCCACTCCTACTCTCGTCACCTGGACTTGCCAGGATGGCTCGTCTTCGTCGCCGGGGTATTGTAGAGAGGAAGAAGATTATGTGCCGCAGAGGGTCACACCTTTAGCGAGAGGAGCCAAGCGCGAGCGTTTGCCCCGATTGCTGTGATTCCTGGGTCCGTTGCTGCCACCCGCTTTCCGCATCAATAGACCTGCTGTGCAAGTACTACTTGCGCAGCAGTAGGGTGGAGTTGTGCGATCTCTTGACAAGTTTCTCAGAAAAACTCTTGACAAGCTGACAAGTTTCTCTGGTAAATGAGACCGTTTCGGACGCAGAATCGGCCTTCACCTAATGAATTTCTCGCTCCAGGAGAGAGAGCTTTTAAGCTTGGGTCATTACGCTGCTCAGCGGCGAAAGTCACGGCATCGGGAAAGCCAGACGACAGAGAAGTGATAAGGTGGTTAAAGTTATCGGCTTCACAATCTGTCGATGGTAGCGGCATTCTGGAGAGGCAATCCGCATCAGCGTGTAGGTGGCCAGTCTTGTATGAGATGGTGAAGACATGTTCTTGCAAACGAATGGCCCATCTTGCGAGGCGGCCGCATGGGTCACGAAGGTTGATCAGCCAACACAGGGAATGGTGATCTGTGACGATAGTGAACGGGCGACCATAGATGTATGAGCGAAACCGTTGCACGGCAAAGACTACCGCTAGGCATTCCCGTTCGGTCACTGTGTAGTTGCGTTCAGGCTTGCTTAAAGAGCGACTTGCATACGCCACGACGTGTTCCTTCTTGCCAGAACGCTGAACGAGAACGGCACCGATACCGATGCCACTTGCGTCTGTGTGAATTTCCGTGGGCGACGAAGGATTGAAGTGCCGAAGTATTGGCTGCGAAGTTAACAAACGCTTCAGCTTGTGAAAAGCGGCAACGCACTCGGAGGTCCACTGAAACTGGCTGTTCTTGCGTAGAAGGCTCGTCAGGGGGTGAACGACATCCGCAAACTTGGGTACGAACCGGCGGAAATACGAGCAGAGCCCGATGAAGCTACGCAGTTGTTTCACAGATTTAGGACGCTCGAACGATTCAACGGCCGCTGTCTTTTGTGGGTCAGGTCTAATGCCATCTTTGTCGACGAGATGTCCTAACACCAATGTCTGTGGCTCACCAAAGTGGCACTTTTTTGAATTCAATACAAGGCCAGCTTTTTCAATGCAGCTGAGCACGAGGTCTAGGCGAGTGTTGTGCTCCTCAAACGTACGTCCAAAAATTACGACATCGTCAAGGTAACACATACATATATGCCATTTTAAACCACGCAATATAGAGTCCATAAATCTTTCGAATGTCGCAGGAGCATTACATAATCCGAATGGCATAACGTTGAACTCGTAAAGTCCGTCGGTCGTAACGAATGCTCTTTTCTTTGTCAGCTGCGTGCATCGGAATTTGCCAGTAACCTGATCTTAGGTCGACAGATGAAAAGTAGGACGTGGAATGCAGGCAGTCTAGAGCGTCATCGATGCGTGGCAGTGGATAGACGTCTTTCTTGGTAACAGAATTCAGTCGGCGGTAGTCAACGCAAAATCTCCACGTACCATCTTTCTTCCTCACTAGAATGACGGGAGCAGCCCATGGACTTGCCGATTCCTCTATTATTCCCTTTTTCAGCATCTCTTGGACTTGCTCGTTGATGATCTTTCGCTCCGATGGTGCCACTCGGTAAGGTTTCTGCCTAATGGGATGCGCCGACTCGGTGTGGATCTGATGACGTATCCGGGACGCTGGGATTAAGGGCCTTTGGCTGTATTTAGAAAAAGCGAACACTTTCGAGTGATTAGACAGAACGTCGAGCAGTCTATGACGTTCACTTTGGTCAAGTGACTTGCTGACCATTTGTAGCAATTGGGCATCTTCTGAACCTCCTAAGCCTAGATGTTCATTTTGGCTTGTAGCATCAAGAAGCGCAACCAACGTCGTACATGATTCGGGTCTAAATACTGCAAGTTTCATGCCGCCTGGGAGAATTGCAGGCTCCATGAAACTGTTCATTTTCCACACACCGGCCCGTCGATCAACGACTGGCACTATACAATGGGGAATGAGAATGTTCTTTTTCAGGCATGCCAAGGGAATCGGTTCGAGCGTGGCGTCAAACGTGCCCCAGTTGTTGCTCGAACATGTCACGGGAACACACACAGCAGAAAATGCAGGAACGACTGTGTCCACGGAGACGAAAAAGTTGCATTCCTCCGGACGGGAATTTTCCAAGAGCGCCGTTGGGAAAGTACCGTGTATAGAAAGATGCCCACTTCTGCAGTCTACAGCTGCCCCACACTCACACAATAAGTCAATACCCAAGATAACGTTATGTGTAGACCGCGGAATAACCGCAAACTCTGTGCAAAACACCTTGCCACACAGCGAGACGTCCACAGTACAATATCCCACCGGACACAACACGTCACCACTTACACCACGAAATGTCACCCCACGGTTCAGGCAAAACATCACTTTTGGTCCTAGCAGGTTCTTAAAATTTACACTCATCACCGAGACTGTCGCGCCTGTATCCACCAGTGCCATAGTAGCCACTCCATCAACAACTACATGAAGTTTGTTCTTCAACATAAACGCTGACGGGGGTATACCTGTAGATAGCACCTGTGATCTCGCGGCCTCACCCCCATTGGCCGCACCGACTAGTTTTCCGGCGGCGGTGTACGTGCGCGTCGCCGTGGCGATGGCGATCGTGGAGCACGGTGAGCTGGTGGTGGTGTCAAACTTCGATCAGAGGCCGGCGAGGGGTAGCGTGATTCGGTAGGCGGGCGTGGTTTCCGTGACGTGGAGAGCGAATGGTCGAAAGGTTGGTGAGACATGTGCCAAGACTGTCGCTGATATGGGCGGTGGTCACAAAATCGTGCGATGTGACCCGGGACACCACAGTTGTAGCATACCGGACTTGGTCGAGGGGCACGTTGTTGCTCAGAGTAACGACTCCTCTCGGAAGGCATGGGATAGTGGTACCGTCCTTCGGGGGCCCTGTAGGGAGGCGATGTTGCGTAAACAGGTGGGCGATAACTTCGTTCGTAGTTGGGAGGTGGTTGACGTGGTAATCCAGCCTGCTGTGTGCCTTGATATTCATAAGCGTCTGCTGCGTTGATCGATGGTTGCCATGGTGGACGAGAAACAGGAGTCCGCACACGTTCTGGTTCGTTTACGTACACATCCTGAAAATCGCTGGGGCGATGATAGGTCTGCTGACATCGAAGCAGCTCTTCTCTGACGATCTGCCGTATGGTCAAAGCAAGGTCGTTAGGCGGCATTGTTTCAACACTAGCCACAGTGGGGACGTTGGACAGGCGGCCGAATTTCGGAGAAATTCGTCGCATCTTGAGGGACTCAAAGGTACGACAGTGCTTCATCACGTCAGACACGGAGTTCAAGCAGTCTTTCCCAATTAAGAAATCGTACACGTCTTCGGCTATACCCTTGAGAACGTGTCCAACTTTGTCTTCTTCAGACATCCTCCCATTCACGATCTTGCACAGCTTCAATATTTCTTCAATGTATGTCGTACATGTTTCTCCTGGAAGCTGTGCCCTGTGAGACAACGTCTGCTCCGCGCGTTTCTTCTTCGCTTCCGAATCACCGAAACACTTCTGCACTTCTTCAACAAAACGTTCCCAAGTCGTGAAAATGTCCTCGTGGTTACCACATGAGGGCGGTGTCAGTTAACGAGAATACGACATGATTGAGCTGTTCCTTCGAGTCCCAGCAATGTCGCTAGGTGAAAATAACAGAGTACAGGACGACGTTGCGACCAGAAAAACGAGGTCTGTATTAACAGAACAAAAGAGAAGCCACTTCTACTTCTTCTTTCTCAGAGGAATCGTGGGTGCTGTCCACGCTCATCACTTCGTCGTCCTCTGTCTTCTTGCCCGGCCTTTAGCCGTGACATAAGCCTCCCATTCAAGAAAGCATCGTCCCGATGCTTTATAATCAAAGCGGTTTGTACTCGTTGTAAACGCATGAGTTCATTCGGCGAAATAAGGCTTCATGCGTACCACGTGCACAACTTCTGGAGCATACCTTCGACGCCTTGAAGAGTGCGCAGTATCAGGAACAACCTCATAATTAATGTCACTGAGACGTCGCAGAACTTTATAGGGACCAAAGTACCGTCTTAACAGTTTTTCTGAGAGGCCACGGCGCCGAATAGGTGTCCATATCCAAACTTTCTCTCCTGGCTCGTAGGAGACTGGTCGGTGACGAAGGTCGTACCGTCTTGAATCGTAGTCTTGCTGGCGACTAATACGTAGGCGTGCAAGTTGTCGGGCTTCTTCGGCCAGCTGAGTGATATAATCAGCATCCGTTTCAGCGTCTTCGCACTCGTGCGGCAGCATAGCATCTAGCATAGTGGTGACTTCACGACCATGAAGAAGGCGGAATGGCGTTGTTCTTGTTGTTTCTTGATAAGCCGTGTTATAGGCGAACGTGACATACGGCAAGATCTCATCTCAGTTTTTATGCTCCACATCGACGTACATGCAGAGCATATCCGCTAGTGTCTTGTTGAGACGTTCCGTAAGACCATTCGCTTGCGGATGATACGCCGTTGTTCGCCGGTGGGATGTGCCACTAAGTCTTAAAACTGTCTGTAATAGTTCGGCTGCGAATGCAGTTCCCCTGTCAGTTATTACCACTGATGGAGCACCATGCCTCAGCACCACATTCTCTACGAAAAATCGGGATGCTTCACTTGCCGTGCCCCTCTCCAAAGCCTTGGTTTCGGCGTAACGAGTGAGGTAGTCGGTGGCTACTATAATCCATCTGCGACCTGCTGATGAGGTTGGAAATGGGCCCAAAAGATCCATTCCGACTTGAGCGAATGGAGTAGCAGGCACGTCAATAGGATGGAGGAGGCCTGCTGGTTTGACGGGTGGAACTTTTCTGCACTGGCAATCAAGGCACGTCCGAACATAGTGTTGAACGGTTGCCGTCAGTCGTGGCCAGTAGTATTTCTGCCTCACTCTGCACAACGTACGCGTGTAACCCAGGTGGCCGGAAGTTGGTTCATCGTGGCATGCCTGTAATACTTCGCTCCTTAGAGATGTTGGGACGATGAGTAAGTAGTCGTTTCCGTGTGGCGTGAAGTTCATCTTATACAGGACGTCGTTGCGCAAGCAAAATGACGAAAGCCCTCTCGCAAACAGTCTAGGTACAGCTGAAGTGCGACCCTCTAAAAAACGTATTATGGGTTCTAGTTCGGGGTCGTCTCGTTGCAGCTGTGCGACAGTTGCCGTGTTTACAACTCCGACAAAGGCTGTATCGTCGTCATCTGCCGTCGCAGGTTCGTATGGCGCACGAGAAAGGCAATCAGCGTCTGAATGTCGCTTCCCCGATCTTTAGACCACCGTCATGTCAAATTCTTGAAGCTTCAGGCTCTAGCGCGCCAACCGTCGTAAAGGGTCTCTTAAATTTGTCAGCCAGCAGAGAGAGTGATGGTCGCTGACGAACATTAAAAGGACGACCATACAGGTATGGGCGGAATTTTATAACCGCCCACACCACCGCAAGGCACTCTTTTTCCGTAGTGGAATAATTTTCTTCCGCACGTGAAAGAGTTCTGCTCGCGTAGGCAATTACTCGTTCGGCGCCATCCTGCCACTGCACGAGTACAGCTCCTAAGCCGACATTGCTAGCGTCAGGTGTGCACTGTTGTCGGTGCGTCATCATCAAAGTGTGCGAGGACTGGTGGCTTCTGAAGGCGTTGCCGCAGCTTGTCGAATGATTTTTGCTGCTCTTCATTCCATACGAATGCGACGTCTTCTCTGGTAAGGCGAGTCAACGGCGAGGCAATGCGCGAGAAGTTCTCAATGAAGCGTCGGTAGTAAGCACACAGTCCTAAAAACCGTCTGACGGCCTTTTTGTCAGTTGGCGCTGGAAAATTCGGAACGGCAGCTACTTTTTCAGGGTCAGGCCGCACACCTTCACTGCTGACAAGATGCCCCAGGAACAGAAGCTCTTCGAAGCCGAAATGGCATTTTTCCGGCTTAAGTGTTAGTCCGGCGGAACGGATAGCTTGAAATATTGAGTGCAGTCGCCTGACGTGTTCGTCGAATGTGGCAGAAAATACGATGACGTCATCTTAATACACTAAGCACGTCTGCCACTTGAGGCCTTATAGTACGGTGTCCATTAGCCGCTGAAACGTTGCCGGTGCTGAGCACAAGCCAAATGGAAGTACCTTAAATTCAAAAAGGCCATCAGGTGTCACGAAAGCTGTTTTCTCCCGGTCTCTTTCATCGACTTCTATCTGCCAATACCCACTCCTTAGATCCATCGACGAGAAATAACGCGCGTGCCGTAGTCGATCGAGTGAATCGTCGATACGTGGAAGTGGGTAGACGTCTTTTTTTGTCACCTGCTTCAGCTTGCGGTAATCCACGCAGAAACGTAAGATGCCGTCTTTTTTCTTCACTAATACAACCGGCGAAGCCCAAGGGCTTTTCGACGGCTGAATAACGTCGTCTTCAAGCATCTGTCGCACCTGTTTTTCGATGGCTTCACGTTCTCGCGGAGCTACCCGGTACGAGTTTTTCCTGATGGGTCTGGTCATGTCGTCCGTTATAATTCGATGTTTTGTCAGCGGCGTTTGACGGACCCTGGAAATCGAAGAGAAACAATCTACAAACTTGTTAATAAGCTGCATGATACTTTGCTTCTGCGCCGGCAGCAAACTTGGGCCAATATCAACAGATAGAGGTGCAGGGGTGAGATCAGTTGAATTATCTTTTTCAAGAGTTAGGCGGTCTGTCATCTCGGCGAGCTCTTCCACGTACGCGACTGCCATGCCCCTCGTTAGATGTCGGCGTTCAGAGCTGAAGTTCGTAATGAGGACGTGCGTGTGTCCGCATTTTATGCTTACGACGCCTCTTGCGATAGATAAAGCATGGCTGAATAGCAGTGTTAGAATTTGCTCGGCGATGTTTTCAGAATCGCTCGACGTGTCACATGTCACAGCCACGAGTGCACTCGACCGCAGGTGGGATGGTCACGTCGTCTTCGAAGACACGCAAAGGCGGACGTCGCTGGTCTGTACAGGGCACATTCGAAACTTGATCTGGGGCCGTCCAAAACGTAACAGATCTCTCAGGAATGTTGACAATGGCACCGTATTCCCGCAAGAAGTCCATGCCCAAGATCAGGTCTTTGCAGCACTCCGGTAAAATTACGAAAGTAGCGACGAAATCTGAACTGCCGATATTAATTCGAGCTGTACATTTGCCTGTCGGCGTCACCAATTGACCCCCTGCGGTTCTAATGTTTGGTCCCGTCCATATTGTTCTTACTTTCTTTAGGCAGTCGGCGAGTTTACGGCTGATAATAGAGAAGTCGCACCAGTATCTACCAGTGCTGTTATTGGGCGTCCGTCTATACAAATGTCTAGATTGGCGCTTACGATTTCCGTTGATGTCGGTGACGTCGTATCGTCCTTGGTATCGTGCGTCGTACGATCCGTGGTATCATTCGTCATATCACGTCGTAGAGAAGATGTTGGGGGTGTGTTAGCATCTCGACGGGCGGCAACCTTCCCCCCAAAGGTCGCAGCTGTTAGTTTCTCCGACGAGGGCTATGAGATCTGCCCCGGACCACCTCGGAGTACCTGCGCTGCGGCGGCGAGTTCGGTGCAGGTGAAGGAGAGCGGGGTCGACGATACGGCACTTCGGGTTGCTGTGCTTGCGGGCCTGCACTGCTGTCACGGCGGTTATCGAAATAGGCACGAGGGGAGGTTTGTAGGAAGTTTTGATGTCTACGGTCACGGTACGGGCAATGGCGGAAAATATGGCCGGCTTCTCCGCAATGAAAGCAAAATGGTCGACGGTCGACGGTGCGCCACAAGTCCGTCTTACGGATGAATGGTCGACTGGTGGGCATACCTTGCGACCAAGATGCAGATGTCGGCGGAGTGTACATTGGCGCCGTTTGCATAGGCACGTTGGACTTTGGATACGGCTGCGGCGGATTGGGAGCTGGGGCCCACGGCTCGTTGTAAGGCCCTTGGCTCACGTCACGATAAGCCAGTGGTGACGAGTTGTAGGACACTGGAGTGTGTCGACGGACAGCTGATGCGTAGCTCACAGACCGCTGGTCTGAGGGCGATTCGGGCAACGAAAATGCCTGGCGGAGTTCTTGCCGCACAACTTCTGCAACGCAAGCCATGGTATTTTCTTGCGGAGTCACAAGGAGGTTTCGGATCTCCTCCCGAACGACCTCACGATTGAGTTCGCGCAGAGAACACTCACTGCCGGCACTCAAAGCAGAGAGACTGGGGGATGTTTTGATTGGTTGGTCATGGTATCGGCGCCGTTGCTGCAGTGCTCGCTCGATTGTTGTAGCCTCTTTGACAAATTCGGCTACGCTTGTTGGTGGGTTGTGTAGGAGACCGGCAAACAGCTCTTCCTTGACGCCTCTCATCAAATGTCGGAGTTTTTTTTTACCTTCAAGCATCTCGGGGTGGCCCGATGAAATAGGCGGGTCATGTCTTCCACGAACATGGCGACGCTCTCATTTGGTTTCTGTGTGCGTGCCTCGATGAGCTGCAAAGCAGAATCACAGCGGTCGGTGTTTGCGAATGTCCCGAGAATTTGCTGCCGAAATTCTTCCCACGAAGACAGCGTTGACTAGCGGTTCTCGTACCACGTACGAGCGCTGTCTGCCAAAGCAAAGTAGACGCGCGATAGCTTTTGTTCAGTTGGCCAGCGGTTGGCTTTGGCGACTCGCTCATACTGGGCTAACCAGTCCTCGACGTCTTCATAAACCTCACCGTGGAAGGTCTCAGGAATTAGAGGCTGATCGACAGTAAGCTGTGAAGGCCCTCCGGTAGCCATTTCTCCCGGTACGGTGTGTTGCTGGAGAAGTTCGAGCGGGATCACCTCGGGACTAAGGCCTCGCTGTCGGCGACTGTAGCGGTGGACAGGAGTATCCACTGCAGGAACGGATTGCGGTGGTGGACTCGATGTGCTAGGGCGCGGAGGTGTCCCAAGCATCAGTTGGAGAAGTCCAGCACCTCCACCAATGTCGCTAGGTGAAAATAACAGAGTACAGGACGACGGTGCGACCAGAAAAACGAGGTCTGTATTAACAGAACAAAAGAGCAGCCACTTCAACTTCTTCTTTCTCACAGGAATCGTGGGTGCTGTCCACGCTCATCACTTCGTCGTCCTCTGTCTTCTTGCCCGGCCTTTAGCCGTGACAATATATAACCCGTCTGTTAATTTTCGTAAATTCATTGTAACCAGTTCTCATTTTGTATCGAAAGCTTAAATAGTCCTGTTTTTCATATATTCTATTGGCGTAACGCCATTGCAAGCGAGAAAACTTATGACAATGTTTTGTATTATAAGCGTAGTTCTATTATTGAGCGTCAAATGTGTAGGCAGGCAGTGGTGCATGTTGTTTTGAGAAACTTACAGTAAACACACAGACACACACACACACACACACACACACATATATATATATATATATATATATATATATATATATATATATATATATATATATATATATATATATATATATATATATATATATATATATATATATGACGCGTTATTGGAAGGTTGTAGGTTCGATTCCTGCTTACGGCTGGTTATTTTTTCACCCACTTCTCTTTCTTCTTATTTACATTCCATTGGTTCTAATAACTTCCCCAATACTTTCCTTGGCATTGCTGTCTGTTATATATATATATATATATATATATATACCAACAAGTTTCACTTGTCGACACACTAACAGGTGAAACTTTGTTGGAGAAAATGAGCATATGTATGCGGTTACAAGAACACGTGTGGTGAAAGAAAATGATTAGATGAGCAGACAGATTGTGTTAACGATGCGTTTCCAGAAAGGTACATCAGCGGCATCCAACATAACCGAGAGTTAGGCGTCACATGAATCACCACCTTTGTTTATGAAATACACCTCCTCGATTTCCTGCGTTAACGTGTCCCCGAATCTAGCTTTAACTACCGTATCATGATACAAGAGCGCACAGCCGCACTCTCTACAATGTTATGATTGGTTACAGAATGGTTGTCTCTATAGAGAAGCTTTGTAATCCACAAATAAAATATTCAATCCTAAATAATACTTCCTGCACGACAGCGCAGTGCCGTATACTACACGATGTCCACACGGTGAAAGAAGATGAATAGATGTCTGCTCATCTGATCATTTTTTTCCACTTCACGTGTTCTCGTAACCACATAAATATGTCTGTTTTCTCCAATAATGTTTCAGATGTTAGTGTGTGCTGTCTCCAGGTGTCTTCCTTTTGCACTTCAACTCTGTCGCGCAACTCAGTTAAGATGAATTACCAGCTCGCCCAGAAGACCGTGCTTCTCAATATTGTGTGTTTAAAACGTTTTAGAACTGTATGCACCCACTACGCAGTCGTGAGGAAATACACGCAGTAACGTGTGTGCCTCTTGTAATGGTTGGCTGTCTTTAGACCACGAAGTCACGTTGGTATTAGCGTGTTGTGATGCCTCATGACAATGCACGTTTGTATCATGCAATATTGGTGTGATAATAAATGTTGTGCTGTGAAAGCTGTGTACAGGATGCGTGTATTTGTTAAGCATGCCAAATATCTTCCGTGCTTTTCCAACCAAAGGAAGTATTTAATGCTTTATTTCCAAGCAGATGAATAACTGTGTGGTAGAGAACTTGCTTGCCATGCAAATGACCTGCATTATTTTGATCATGACTCAAACCCAAAAATTATTACCTTTGTTTTATTCGTATTCTCTCAATTTTCGGTCATGGAAAAGACGACTTTTCACTGAGAGCCATCGGACGCCTACGCCGGAATTTCTGCGGAACGAGCTCTTTACGGCTGTTACGTTAATGATGCATTATTGACAGAATGGAAAGTGGCTTACGTTTACAAAAGACATCTTTAAATGCGAAGCATTTCTTAGCGAACTTCGGCGACTTTGAGAGTATCTATCTATCTCTCTATCTATCTAGCTGCCTACGACTTATAGCTCTCCTGGCTGTTTCTATAATGGTATTGATACCAAACTTGGTATGGCATAACATGACGGTATGAAGAACGTGTTTGACTAGTTACAAGATGAAAATTATGACACGTAAGTCATGAATGTCATGATTTACATGTTATGGTCCTTCCGCTCTTGCGTTGGTTTCGTCCACATGGCATGTTGCAAAACTGGTGTGGTATGTCATGTTTGAATAGCGAACACAAGAGACAGACCTTAACATGACATTTAGGACATGCGTGTCATGTACCGACATGACTACATGCCAAGCTCATGATGCCGTTTCACTAGCGTCACATATACCAAATTTGGTATTACAGTACATGAATGGATGACGAAAGTATGCGACTGATGAAAATATGATAATCATGAGATGCGTGTCATGTAACAACATGACTACATGCTACGCACATGATGCTTTCATAACCGTTTTGCTAGTTGAACATGTACCAAACTCGGTATTACGCGACGCGAACGGACTACATAGGTAAATGACACTTTCAGACATGATAATCACGACATGCGTGACGTGTAACAAAATGACTACATGTCACACTGATGATGCGTTCGTGGCCGTTTCGCAAGCTTCAGGTATGCCAAATTTGGTATTCATCATCATCATCATCATCATCATCAGCCTGACTACGTCCACTGCAGGACAAAGGCCTCTCCCATGTTCGGCCAGTTAACCCGGTCCTGTGCTTGCTGCTGCCAATATATACCCACAAACTTCATAATCTCATCTGCCCACCTAACCTTATGTCTCCCCCTAACCCGCTTGCCTTCTCTAGGAATCCAGTTAGTCACCCTTAATGACTTGCGGTTATCCTGTCTACGCGCTACATGCCCGGCCCATGCCCATTTCCTCTTCTTGATTTCAACTATGATATCCTCAACCCCCGTTTGTTCCCTAATCCACTCTGCTCTCTTCTTGTAGGCAGAATAGCTACCAATATGGATAGGATAGGTAATATAGCGGAGGAATTTTACAGAGATCTGTACAGTAGCCGGGACAACCATGACCTTTATACTATAAGAACTAGCAGTAACCCAGATGACACCCCACCAGTAATGAAAGAATAAGTCAGAAAAGCTTTGGAGAGCATGCAAAGAGGCAAAGCTGCTGGTGAGGATCAGGTAACATCAGATCTGCTGAAAGATGGAGGACAGATTGTGCTAGAAAACTAGCCACCCTGTTTACGAGGTGTCCCTTGACGGGAAGAGTACCACAGTCTTGGAAGAACGCTAACATCATCTTAATACATAAGAAAGGGAATGACAAGGACTTGAAGAATTACAGGCCGATCAGCTTGCTCTCAGTAGTATACAAGCTATTTACAAAGGTAATTGCTAACAGAGTAAAGAAAACATTGGAATTCAATCAACCGAAGGAACAAGCAGGATTTCAATCAGGCTACTCAACAATCGACCACATTCATACTATCAATGAGGTAATGGAGGAATGCTCAGATTGTAACCAACCACTATACATAGCCTTCATAGATTATGAGAAGGCGTTTGATTCAGTAGAAATATCAGCCGTCATGCAGACACTGCGCAATCAGGGCGTCGATGAAGTATATATAAATATCCTGGAAAAAATATACAGGGGATCAACTGCTACCATACTGCTTCATAAAGAAAGCAACACAATACCAATCAAGAAGGGTGTAAGGTAGGGGGACACAATCTCCCCGATGCTATTTACCGCCTGCGTACAGGAGGTTTTCAGAAGCCTAGATTGGGAACAGTTAGGGATAAGAGTTAATAGAGAGTACCTTAGTAACCTGCGTTCCACCGATGGCATTGCACTTCTGAGTAACTCAGGGGACGAATTGGAACTCATGATTACGGTGTTAGACAAGGAGAGCAGAAAGGTGGGTCCTAAATTTAATCTGCAGTAAACGAAAATAATGTGCAACAACCTCGGAAAAGAGCAGCGTTTCGAGATAAGTAATAGTCCACTTCTAGTAGTCAAAGACTATATCTACTTAGGGCAGGTAATCATCGTGGAGCCAAACCACGAGATTGAAGTCACTAGAAGAGTAAGAATGGGGTGGAGCACATTTGGCAAGCACTCTAAAATTATGACAGGTTGATTGCCACTATCCTTCAAGAGGAAGGTATATAACAGCTGTATCTTGACGGTACTTAGCTACGGAGCAGAAACCTGGAGACTTACAAAAAGGGTTCAGCTTAAATTGAGGACGACGCACCGAGCAATGGAAAGAAAAATTTGGTATTACGTGATGGCAATCAGTGAAGAATGTATGTGGCAGGGGCAAACATAATAATCATGAGATGCATGTAATGTGCCACAGTCAAGGCACTAATACATTTCAATGTGATGCGGCGCGCGTGCTCGCTGGCGTTCATTTCATCGCGTCACACCGGCGGTAGGCCAGCTGCTCACGCCTACCGGGAAGTGCACCGCACGAAGCAAGATCGGGTATTAATAATTTGTCGCAACCTTTGTTATTCTTTCTGAGTGTTGTAAACAGGCCATCTTGGGCATGGATATCTTGCTGAACTATACGGTGCCATCATAAATATACCGGACGGTGTACTGACCTTCTCAGCGGACCAGAGCGCACCACTGCAGCACAAGCCTATGCGCGTCATTGACGACGTGACCATGCCACCGTTATCATGTCGCCGCGTCGCTTCCACGTGTAACATGCAGCATACTTGAGAAGGTGTCGCGGAAAAAGTATCTATGCTTTTACTCTCTCGAGAAATCTCTGTTTTAGAAGTCTCATGAGTGTAGTGTCTGGGCAAGCAGAGGTCTTATTTACGAACTTCAGTAACGAGTTTCGACACATCACAGAGGGTACCACAGTAGCATACTTCGAAGAAATTGTAGGATTTCGCGAGTGCTTCGCAGTGCGACAGGCAGAGACACCAGCCGCTTCCGCACCATCACCACTTGTCCACGTGAACACAGATCTATCACTAGCGCAGAGGCAGAGTCTTCTAGATATTCTTGGCCAGTTCGAAGATTGTTTTTCATCGACCTCGAGGATAATTCAAACGCCACTGACAAAGTACCGAATTATAACAGAAGAGACTGTCAGACCAATTCGATGATTGATATGTGGAGTTTAACGTCCCAAAACCACCATTGTCAGACCGATTCTACAAAACCCATACTGCGTGGCACCGAAAGAGTGGGAAGCAATCCAAGAACAAGTCCAGAAAATGCTCAACGATGACATCATCCAGCCGTCAAACAGCCCTTGGGCGTCACCGGTAGTGCTGGTTAAGAAGAAAAACGGCAGCTTACGCTTGTGTTAGGACTACCATAAGCTGAACCACGTGACAAAGAAAGACGTATACCCATTACCACGTGTTCACGATTCGCTTGAGAGGCTGAGAAATGTACGCTTCTTCTCGTCGATCGACCTGAGAAGCAGATATTGGCAAATTCAGGTCATTGAGCGAGACTGAAAAAAGACTGCTTTTGTTACACCTAACGGGCTTGACGAGTTTATAGTCTTGCCCTTCGGATTGTGCTCAGTTCTAGCAACATTTCGGAGACTGATGGATACCGTCCTATCAGGCCTTAAGTGGCAGACGTGTCTGGTATACCTCGACAACGTCATTGTTTTCTCTGCAACATTCGAGGAACATCTAAGACGGCTGCTATTAGTATTTCGAGCAATACGGTCCACCGGCCTAACGCTGAAACCTGAAAAATGTCATTTCGGTTTCAAGGAACTCCGATTCTAAGGACATGTGGTTAGCCATAAAGGTGTTCGTTCGGACCCGGACAAGATCGATGCCGTCCGAAACTTTCCGTTGCCAACAGAAAAGAAGGCTATGAGACGTTTTTTCGGCCTCTGCGCCTACTACCACAGATTTATCGCCAATTTCTCACACATAGCGTCGCCCTTAACACGCATAACGAGAGACGATGTTCCATTTTTATGGGGCGAAGAGGAACAAGCAGCATTTGACGATCTGCGACTGCGCCTACAGACACCACCTCTGCTTGCTCAGTTTGACGAGGACGCTCCACGATCCACACCGTTGCCAGCAACGTAGGTTTAGGTGCTGTACTCGTCCAGTGGCAAGACTCAGCGGAGCGAGTGATCGCATATGCAAGTAGGCCGCCTTCCCGCGCCGAGTCCTATTATTTCACAACGGAAAAGGAATGTCTTGCTGTAGTAGGGGCAGTTATGAAGTTTCGCCCATACCTCTACGGCAGTCCCTTCCCCGTATTCAGCGACCACAACTTCCTTTGCTGGATGACCAGCATGAAGGAGCCATCTGGTTGGCTAGCGCACTGGAGCCTTACGCATTCAAGAATTCGATATGACGGTCGCCTGTAAGTCGGGACGGCAGCGCTATAATGCTGATTACTTATTCAGGTCACCTATAAAGCAAGACGTTGTCCCAGAAGAGGATGACATGCCGTTTTTAGGAGTGGTCAACACGGTCACTATTTCGCCTAACCAGAAAGAAGACAGCGAGTCGCTTCCTCTTAATAATTTTCTTAACGGCCAGTCTACAAGTGTTTCCAAGATATTTGCAAGGAGCCTGCCGTCATTCTGCTTGCATAGTGGTGTCCAATATAAGAGGAGCTTTTTCGCCAGTGGAAGTGCCCAATTACTTGTCGTCCCGACATCCATTCGCGATGAGATCCTGAGCGTTTGCCACGATTAGCCAACCTGCGCCCACCTCGGATACACGCGCACATTGGCCAGAATCCAACAGAAATACTAGTGTCCGAAGCTTCCAGGCACTGTAAAGTGTTACTTCCGCACGTGCCTCGATTGTCAACGACGAAAATCGCCACCTTTAAAACCAGCCGGATTGTTGCATCCAGTTCAAGTGCCTATCATGCCATTTGCACAAATCGGAATCGACCTCCTTAAACCGTTTCTGGCTTCGCATACTAGACACAAGTGGGTTTGTCGCTACCGACTATGTATCTCGCTACGCAGAAACAAAGCCATTATTGAGCGGAACCGCAGTAAAAGTGGCACGATTTTTCATTTAAAATATCGTTCTGAGACATGGTGCTTCTAGGATTATAATAACGGACAGTGGTACCGCTTTCATGGCCATGCTCCTTGAGTCAGTACTTGAGCTCAGTGGAACAGCGCATCGAAAAACTACCTCCTACCACCCACAAACCAACGGATTAACAGAACACCTCAACAAGGCAATTGCCGATATGCTGAGTACGTACATGGACGTGGATCATAAAAATTGGTACGACGTTCCACCATATGTGACGTTTGCTTATAATATGGCGCCGCAGGAAACTACTCGAAGCATGCCATTTAGTCTTCTTTATGGCCGTAAAATGACGACAATGCTTGATGCCATGCTGCTCCACGACTGCGACGATACAGAAACCGATGCTCAAGCCTTTACCCAACGAGCTGAAGAGGTGCGG
Source organism: Rhipicephalus annulatus (assembly GCA_013436015.1). Taxonomy (NCBI): domain Eukaryota; kingdom Metazoa; phylum Arthropoda; class Arachnida; order Ixodida; family Ixodidae; genus Rhipicephalus; species Rhipicephalus annulatus. Next base: position 96,844 of record WOVY01003750.1, on the reverse strand, counting down.
CCGCTCGCATGCGTGCGAATCGCTCGGCAGCAGAGTTACGACGAACAACGTTATAACCTGCGACACCGATACGTCACTTATCAACCATGTGGGAAAGTGTGGGTCTAGAGCCCTATCCGCCGACGCGGCCTTTTTGCAAAGTTACTCAAGAAGTACTTTCGTCACTACAATGTTGTATGGCGCCTAAGTGACGTGAACTATGAGGCCATCCCAGACAGTTTCTCGCGAAGTCGCCAGCAAAAATCTGAAATCGTACACGTTGTGCGGATGAAGCCATATTGCAGGGATTTGCAGTTGCAGAAGAATACAGCTACATACACCGTGTATTTTGTCGCAGAGCTTCGGGACGATGCTCTTCCTGGAGGGACGCAAATGCTGCATTCAACCTGCAGAGAGGAGCTCGCGCAGCAAGAAGGGAAGACGAAGTTCTTGCCCCATCTTCTTTATGAGCGCCTTGCATGTAGTTAAAGTGAGCTCTCTTATATCCGACTTCTGCTGTGTCGGCGTCGTGACAATATGTTGACGTTAGTGGTGACATCACCCGCTAAAAGAAAACTTCATAAATGTCCACAGAAAACTCGGTTTAAGAAGACCAGGTTCAGAACAGCACAAATTTAATACTGTGTAACACTGGATGACAGTGCGCAAGTGTAATCCAGTTTGTCTGTGCTAATACGGCGCTGTTAAATGACTTAGTAAGATTCCTTAGTTCGAATGAAAAGAATAATTTCTGTACAAGACGCTGGCCTTCCTTCAATGAGAAAAAATTATTGTATTAACTGCAGATATCTTAAGAACCCTCCTTTGAATCAAATTTCTGGACACCAAAAGATCGTGTTAATAGGCTATCAACATAAAAAAACACTTCGCGTAGATGCGCCATAAAAAGGCTTCAAATCTTCCAATGCTTGAATGCACTGATCCTTATTTACTGTAAATACTATTTTTTAATACACAAAAAAGCTTTAACTTCATATAGCCAGAGCATTTAGTTCTGCACCGTCATCACGTGTGGTAGTCGTGTTCGAGGCTTTGCGTCGTCAAGCTTTTTCTCGGAGGACAAGCGGTCGTCAACAACCAGAGGGACCGACCACGCTCCTTGGCGACGTGTTTCGGCCGTCCACAGTCCCGAATATAGCCCGCCCTTATGACGGCCGGGTTTTAAGTGGGGTGGTCTTGGTCGTTGTCGTCATCCTCTCTAAGGTAGCCATCATCTGGCTTGACTTAAACAGGAAGAAGATGACCGCGATGGTGATCGTAAAGAGTGGCATCAGCGCACAGAAGATGCGTGGTCTCCTCATGTTCTGGTTCTCGTCTTCGTACATGGACTCGAGCAAGTACGCGGGCGTCAACATGTTCGCGCCATCTCGAGGGTGCTGCAGGAAAACGAACATAGCAGTGAATGTTTCATACCATTTGTCCAAAAGAGGTATGCCCGAGATTATGAATTGATTTCTCACTGACGCAGCTTCCAGCGGGAGTGCTGCCTCTCAATGCGACCTCTGAATGCGCTGCGTTGATCCACGTGACTGATAACCATATCGGCCAGCGTTTCACTCAAACCATAGTTTCCTGAAATCAGAATTTTAACATTGTCACAGCGGGGCAAAGAATAGCAAACACAAGGTCCGCTATAGAAATCGAAAAAATGACGATGCCCCATTTGCCACTTTGTACAATACTCTGTCATTCTTTAGCTATAACGCATTTTCCTGCATGGTATGCACACCTTACTTCACGACGCAAGCGCTAATGTCCTTATACAATCTTCTAATATAAAGAGTCCTGGACAGCGATAAATTCGAAAATGGTTCAATCGTTTTATGATCACTTATGATGAAGAATTCATCTTGTTTTTTTTCATTACAAATTATTTCTTGTGCAATCAATTGACAGCTCTAGCACAGTAACATCACGTATGCAAGCTTGCATTTACTCACAGTGTGTGGATTCTATAGCTGTGGGGCTGCGGAACGCACCTTGTTTTGCTCCGGGTTCATAGGTAGCGGCCCTCCCACCTTGTTCTGCTCAACAGCGTCCTTGAAGGCCACAACGCCGTAGTACGGTGGAAGTCTGATATCGGCCTCACCTTCGACATGTTCCATTTTTGAAGGGCGCCTATAACCAGGTTGTAACTGTGCCTGCTGTTGCTCCTCGAGGACGTCGCGGGGCACCACGGAAGGACTGACGTCTGGCTGTTGTCCCCGGGCCAACATAGCATCTTGGCCTTGGAACTTCAAGTGGCTTTTACGTTGAACGTCGGTTAGAGTCAGAGTTGCGTTAGCTGGTTTCTTCTCCTTGAAAGGGGGCTTTCGCTTCGAACCAGTGACGCCTTCAGAAGTTTCCATTTCTTCCTCTTCTACTTTATCTTCGACGGTCGCAAGCAGCCGCTGTAACCTCCGCTACAGATTCAGAGAGCTTTTTAACTAAATAATGACTTGCCTTTCCGGCCTTTAAAAAAATCTTGTGTCACTCTCGAACAAGCCTTATATTTTATTATTACGAAGCACTGGTTGCCAGCTGTATTACTTGATAAAATAAAGAGCAAAGATGCATCAACAAGCAACACAAGCTTCAACTCTTAGAAATGCCAGCATTTAAAAAGGTTTTAGTGAAATATTGACAGGTCTCACATGCTGCAACGTCATTTTGTTTGTTCTCGCCAGTTAACAAATCATGTAGTGTCTGCGCAAGTAGTATTATTCTGTCATTACCTCTTTTACAATTACGGAGTAAATGATTCTGCAAATTGCTAAACCCCACAATGTTTTTTAGTTCTGCGAATATTTTGCTCAGCTAAAATAATTATATACTTATCTATGGGTTATATTTGTAGGGAAATATTTGTGAACATTTATTTTACCTTTTAGTGGTAAGTAAATGATCTTTCCAGGCGCTGTATATTATTGACTCTCAGGATGTTGCAAAGCTGTGTCCGTTATAGGTTGGCATAGCCTTTACAAATTCATTAATTAATTTCACTGGTATGGCTCACTATTCCAATTGTGATAACATTCATTGCGTAGAAACTCTCGACTATTTCATGTGTCATTGTCCAAAATTCGAAGACCACCGGACTTTCCAGTGTGCCTTAAGAAGACTGGATGATCGACCCTTTACTCTGGAGAAGATCTTAGGTGCGTTCTCTTGAAGTACATCAGCCCATAAAGCCACACCAGCCCTTCCAAAGTTCCCCAGGGTAACATCACTGTTCGAGCGTCTGTGAAACCTGCCCATTGTGTGCGGTGTGTGTGTTATGTGGCATGTGTATCTCCTCCTCTTCATTTCTACCTCCATTGCTCTCTCATTCCCTTCTCCCCCAGTGTATGGTAGCAAACTGGACGTAGTCAAGTAACTTACATACCTTTGCGATATTTTTTCTCTCTCTCTAAGGCAGCAACAAGTTCTCATAAAAAATTTAAACAAATTTTGGTCTGGAACGACTGCCTTTCAGTGGCAAGTGGGACACGTACATGACAATTCTTCAGATATACTGACAGGGCCGTGGAACACATATGCCCCACTTTTAACGCGATACAGTTAAAAAGTTTGTTTTGCTGAAATTCCAGCGTTAACTTCATTGGTTGTGAGCAAAATTGATCATCTTATGCGTGACCAAAAAATTGAGAACGATGCAAACAAAAAAAATGAAAAAAATCAGTGCACATTATGAGTGGGCCGAAGCATCCGTCAGCTCGTTCGTGCTTCCGTCCGTCCGTTCGTTCTTGCTTCCGTCCATACGTTCTTCCATCTATTGATGTGTCCGTCCGTGAGTCCGTTCATTCGTCCGTCCGTCTGCTAGTCTGTCCATCCCTCTGTCCATGCATCCTCTGTGCGTCCATTTAAGGAACACCTTAAAAGTACCGCCGTCTCGCATCTCGCATCACCTGTGGCACATACCCGCTCTAGAGTGGGTATGTGCCTCCGGTAGCTACTTATGACTATTACATACATCAGGGACGCAAGACCCATGCCTTAAAGACCTTAACCCCTAAAAATCTTGGAGCACAGTAAAGACCAAATCAGGGTTGCTTGGTTTTAAGTGGGGATTGAACATGGCTCGTTTGCATGCCAAGCGGGTGGTCCACTACACGGCCACGCCTCTGTTAGTGAGAAAAGTGAAAATAACTTCCTCTGCTTGTAAATGCAGTGAAAGAAGCTTTCATGCTTTACAAAAGAACGCGTCCTGTATATATGCTTCACAATGCAACACAAAATATTCCAGTAATAATGCGTGGAACTAGCGTCCATTGCAAACGGGCATCAGAATATGTGATTACCATAATGGCTCCATGGTTTCAAAGCTGGTACCCCAATACAAAAGGCACACACGCTACTACGCCTATTCTCTATTGGCCAAGTAGTGGCTATATAGCAAATTCGAAAAGGTTTCATGCCCTAAGTGTTGGAAGTGCGCACTAAGAACATGATATCGCTATCGCGTGCAACTCCTAAAGGCGAAGCTTTCGGGTTCCCCAATTTTTTCCTCTAAAATCCTTAACATAATAAGCTCAAATGTTGTACGCGTAGTGATGCTAATGCACGCAGAAAAATAAAACAAGTGTATTAGTTGAGGCGAACCTGCGCCCATAGTTCAAAACGGCCATGGCCGTCATAGTACGAGTCAATCAAATGCTGAAAAAATTCCGCCATATCCACGAAGTGAATGATGATGAGTGGGCGAAGCTCCGGAGGTAAACCTGGTAAACCATGAATCCTCTGAACATTTTGCCCACTCGATTACATCGCTCCCCCTAGCGTACGTCGCCGCACTAAATCGAACGATTGCCTTCAACCAATGACACGCGCCATATGTGACATCATTCCTATTTTATAAGATCTCGCGTCTTTCATCAACTACAAGTACCGCTTTCTAGTTTATAACATCTTGCATCTTTTCATCATCAGCTACAAGTACCACCATCTAGTAAACACTACAAGAACTAAACGAGAGGTGGCTACATACAGGAAACGGTACCGCCATCTAGTGAACACTGCAAGAACTAAACAAGAGGTGGCTACATACAGGGGACGGTACCGCCATCTAGTGAACACTGCAAGAACTAAACTAGAGGTGGCTACATACAGGCTACAGGGGACGCACAGCCCACGCCCTAAGGAGCTTCGCCCCTAAAATGTCGTTCAACTGTCCTCTTTGTCGCGTGAGGCATATCAGCGCGTCGTGGTTGCTAAGCGGGTCCGGCCTGGTGATCACGCCACGATGGACGCTGTGTGGCACTTCGATACGCGCGCGCTGCTTAAACGCGGCAATAATAAAGGAAACTGATAAAAATGACAGCGTTCTCCTCAATAGTGGGCGTGCGTTATTGATAACATTAGGCCCCGTAAAAAGTTAACTCTCCCTTTCTTATTGTACTTTCTCAATTTTTGTTTCAGCGGCTGTAACTGCAGCGTGAAAGAAGAAGCACTTTATTGATTTTCCCTACTTTCAGAGGCAGGAAATCGACAATATCTTATGAAAATAAAACGAGAATGTCATCCTAATTGAAAGATTTAGGAACCTTGATTGTTTTCTTTTCGTTTTAGCCACAAAAATGATCTTCTGCTTACTGGCACTTTCATATCCACCCTTTCCTCCCAGAAGTTTTACCGAATGTACCAAACATTTTCGTTCTATCTTCATCGTCTATATTTGCTCGGTACACTTCAGGTGAGTTCCGATCATTACAAAAATTTTTCTTTCAACCATTGCCTTCGAAGTAAGCTCCGGCAAGCTGATCTTTGTTACCACGTCTCAGCGCGAATACTCAAGCATCTTTAAAGCTCAATTATTGCAAATGTCGATTGTGGCATGCCATAGTTTGAAATACTCTTCAACTTTGATGATTCCTCTTAGTTCTTGTAGCATGTTTGTTTTCATCGTTCGTTTTCATTTGCTTCACGACTTCATGAGTGTGTTCCATTTTCTCACTCATAGTGCAACCTACCCAGTGGGTATGTACCATCTCTCGAGCACGCGCAGAGAAGACAACAGGAAGAATGAAGCGGCCCAAGGGCAAGACGTCGGCGCCGGCCCGTTCAAGTACCTCGGCCCCCGTGCTGAGCCCGGCACTCCCTGCAGTGCCGGTCTGGGTGTCTCACACGCAAGTACCAGATAATCCATCGAGCACTCACTATTCGGTGTCACCATCACATTCAACATCGCTAGTTTTCGACCCCTGGAAGAGGTTTGACTATGACGACCCTCAGAAAACACCATCGAAGAAAACGGTCATACCACGCGAAGAGCTTCGTGAGAACACGGCGAGATCTTCAGGAAGAGCAATGCCCAGTGCTTTATTGGTTCGCCAACGCAAGGTCTTGATCTCGGCGCTGGCCATCGTCGCCTGCGTAATGGCCTTTCTGGTCACCTCCCGAGTGCTTGGCATCAGCGACAAGTACGCCGGGGGTGGCATTGAGAGGCTCACGGCTCCTGTTACCAACGTGACCGCACCTGGGCTTCATATTTCACTGGGCAGCAGCGGGAAAGGTGACCCGGTGGACCGTGGTAGGATTGGCGCGACAGCGAAAGGAGCTAAACGCCGTGCAAATGTGGAACGAGAAAAACCCGGAGAAATCACGCATCGTTCTGTTACCGCTCGTCCGCAGTCGATCTTGGAGAGCACTCAAAACGGGGACTCCCCGTCGTACTCGGCTAACTTTGACCTCGACACGTGAATGATTCCGCGCGCCCTTTTCCAGAAGCTGCGCACTGACGCAAGTTTTCGCAGCAGTCGTAGGAAAACCGCTGTCATTGCATTACAATATTCGCATTAAAAAGGTACCTGGCTTTATTGTATTTTCGTTGCGTGACTTTGTATGAGCTTGCTGTTAGCGTACAAAAGCGGCCAACATCAATGCCTTTCAGTGTGTTAAGAAATGCTTATGGTGCTCATAAAATAATTAAAGTATAGTGTTAAAATCTCACAAGGAAACCAGCTACAATGTAGCTTACATGCTAATGTTCGCGGCTGAGCTTCGTTATTACTATATATGTTTCATTGCGATAGAACTTTCATGAACTCTTCAAGCGCTCGTATGCCGTCTCCGTCAGCGTCACTGTGAGACACCATATAAAGTGAATTTGCCAAAACCATCTCAGTCCCTTCGTATTTTTCGTTATCGTATCTTAACGAACGAGAGCAAGGCCTACGTGCACAGCTTGTGCAGAAAGAAACCGCGTCGGTCGTCTACGTCACGCAAATGTCCCGTAAGCAATGTCTGCCTGATTTCATCAGGAACGGCGCATTACCAGTATGGAGATAGCGCATTATCATTGATGAGACACCGTAGTATCAATGTAGAGATGGCACATTATCAGTGAATAGTGCATTATCAGTGGTGTTGTCATCTAGAAATGCTAGGCTGCCTTCTATGAGGCACACCACAGCACAGTGCCGAAGGAAAACAACGAAGCTACGGCGCCAACCATTTTCGGAGAAGTCGCGAGCTTCCAAAGCGACCATTTTCGACATCGAGCGATATAAACTAAAGTCGCAATCGTGAAGTCGAACGCTCACCGTAGGCTTCTAACACATTGCATTATCTGAAATGTGCAACATCTGGCATAAAAATGCACATTCGAAACTCCGGCCGGCTATCGACAACGCGATCATACGAGTGGTGATGCAGACGACACGAGACGCCAGCGTGCCCAACTATTCCCACTTCCCCCCTTACAAAAACACATCACTACCACCACACTTTTCATTCTGCAGCTCACATTGCGAGTGACCCCTCCTTAGCTTTCCTTCCTCCATAGGCTCACCCAATCTTTTCCACTACAACGCATATTAGTACGATTGTAGAACGAGCGTGAAGCCGTCTGCGGCCCTAGCGCGTATAGGCAAACATCAACTCGACCTCGGCTCCATCACCTATGACGTCCACTTTAAAGCACTCCAAAACCTTCTTGCACGGCCAGGGGAGTGCGTGGGCACAAGCATATTATTACATTGCCACAGAGACTAATTACACTATCCGATATTATAAAGAATCAGCGTCCACAGTCTAGTGCGCACTCCTGCATGTGGCCGCACGACTTATGCCTCTTGTTCACGGACACGAGTCAGTGTGCCCTGGAGCTGCAAAGAAGAAGAAGAAGGCGCGTTGACGGATGAAAAGTTTTCGCTTTGAAACGCTCTAGCAGACTCTTCTATTTTTTTTCGCACATTATATTAAGAGCACAAGTTCTCCCATAATAAAGTAGTTTTAGTGGTTTTTCTCATGGACCCGTCACAATATCATACGTATTGTGTATGCTCGTGCTTGCGTTTGTAGCCCTTGTGTCCTGGAGCCTAAACTAACTTGACTAAATTCATGTGCAGTGGAACACATGGTTTGAAAGTACACAAAATGTCCGAATGATGGCTCAATATACCAACAGCAAATCCGTCAAAATTATTGCTGAGCCTATTAATGTAGCACTATTTTACGCGGAGCTAGAATGATTGCTTAAAATTCTCCCATATAGATGAGGACGAAATTTCAAAGGCGAGGAGAAAACGACCAGCTTACAGTAGAAGGAAATTTCATCGTTTTGACTGTCTTTATTGGCGTGTGCTGCAGGTAATCGTTGATATAGCATTTAATAAGTGGTTTGCATTGTTTGGAAGAATTCTCAAACTCTTTTAATAGAGTTGACTTTATAGCTGAATATACTCGGGTAACATTGTGAGCGTTAATTTTGTTAAAAATGATTTGTATTACTAAAATTTCAGGTGTATGAAATGCTCCGGAAAGCAAGCGAGGATAGGATAAAAACTGTTTCTGGACGCCTAACGGGAGATTCATACAACCTTATAAATCACTTTACTGCTAAAAATTTAAACTTGATAGCAAATGCAGAGAGCCTAGCTTCCACATAATAGAGTTTTTTGACACCCTATTGGTCAGCGTCCTGTCTTTTTCTTTCTATAATGCCATTACTTCCCGACCAGAGGAGATTTCATCCAGTTATTGACTTCATACAAAACCTTGCTTGCCACAAAGTGCAGAGAACTAAGCATAATCTCAAAGCTTGTTTTTCGGGGACTATGTGAGGATGAAGCTTAAAAAGAGAAGTCCTAGCATGTAATATTCACCCAAATTCAAGCCCAGGGCCAACATACATCCAGTGCAAGCGTTCCATTTACGTCCTCTTCCGTCTTGCCTTTTGTGAGATTTCCTAACCATCCGCCAGCTGCATGTTTCTGAATAAGTATTAACTGCCTATTTCCTCTCTATCGTAGTGTATCTGTGTACAGTAAATATAATAATAATAATAATAATAATAATAATAATAACTCCGCAGGCGAAGCATGCTAAGGGAAGACAACTGTGTTGCAATTTTTTTATTGAGTGACACGTCATGAAATGACGCCAAATATATGTACGAACGTTGCACGCACAGATGTATGTTGTAGAGCTGCAGATGTTTATATAGCCAGTTGTTTGCACTTGCACAACGATGCCAACTACAACATGCGTATTAGCAACACGCGACACTAGAAGCTGCATGATATGAAGCGCTGATGCTAGCGAAGATGCTGGCCCTGGACACTGCTACATAAATTACCTTCAGCGCATGGCAAAAAACCTCAATGACGTTAACCCGACGTGACGGCTGTATCAAAGGAGTATACATGTAATGTTTATAAAATTGGGTAGGCAGCACCACTGCAATCGCTATTGATGTTTGAGCGTCTATTTGAAAAGTAGTTCTGGTGCCTCGTGTAGCTCTGTGGTAGAATGCGCGACTGCCACGCAGAATGCCTAGGTTTGATTCTAGCTGGGACCATGATATTTATCATTTGCATTCGTCGGTGGCTCAACGCTGCATATGTCAGGTTTTTCTTAACACTGTCATTTATTCTATGGTTTCGTTGGTTCGACGCTACCGAAGTAACGTATTGGTTAACGCTCAGGCGTTAAAACTGACCATGTGTGTTCTCATTGTTCCCGGATAAATACCACATATCCGCATACCAGCGACACATACCAGCCCGTGGGTATGTGCCGCTGCCTGACGGGAAGTGTTTGACGACGTACGCGACAGGAGTGTGAGATTATTCATGTGTTGACTAGCGCGTCATGTTCGTCAAACCATCTTACCCTTCAATGCTAATTTTGGTTCACGCTAAGTTAATGATGTGACGACTAGAATACCCAAACGTAAGCGGCTAGATAGATAGATAGATACTCTCAAAGTCGCCGAAGTTTGCTGAGAAATGCTTCGCACTTAATAGCAATTTCAACCAGTATGGTCGCTGAAAATGTCTCCGATTACAGTGCGCTCGAGGATGCAGGTTTCGAGGAAATGCGCCCTGCTGCCGAATCGCCCATTCTCCGGCCCCAGATTCTTCATTCTGCAACATTCCCTATAGACGACGGGTCAGCTGTATCAACTAAGCGAGAGTACGAATTTTCAGGAAGGCGCAAATGTGCACACGTGATCTCTAGCGTGTCTGATATCAATATTTTTATCGATATCAAACAAGCGCGTTAATCTTCGTTGATACAGCGCACACGAGACCACAATGAAATTCAAGATACAGAGGATAGGCGCTTACTGGTGCACCCGGTTGTTGGCTCATTCCCCTTTGTGGGTGAGCGCCATTCATAGGAGGTCATCATCATCATCATGAGGTGCGCTAGAGTAGGCAAGCTGATGATGATATGTGGGGTTTAACGTCCCAAAACCACCATATGATTATGAGAGACGCCGTAGTGGAGGGCTCCGGAAATTTCGACCACCTGGGGTTCTTTACCGTACACCCAAATCTGAGCACACGGGCCTACAACATTTCCGCCTTCATCAGAGTAGGCAAGCTTCGAGGCCAGTAGGTTTCTCATTCTTTGTCCTCTTCTCGTGTGCGTGGTATCAACCAAGATAAACGCATACCAACTCGTTCAAGCTAACAGTGTTATAGAAACAGTATTTCTCAAGCAACAGGGTATGCTTTTGAAAGCACCCAGAAAACTGTAGATTAATTCATTAAAATATCACAACAAAAGCGATTAATCAATCAAAAACTAATTCGAATGATTATTACTGAACAAAAATTTCAATCGACCACCTTTATTGTAAACCCGCGTTTAGAGAACTGTATGGTCAGGACAAAGTGAAACCATACTTAATAGCTCAATAAAGGTTTTATTATAGTGCAGTGATACACCATCTTTGAAAGACTTGAAAAACATAGAAATGCGGTCACCTGATGAAGGCAACGCCGCCAGATTTGCTAATTCCTTGGTGTCTGTGAAGCGGGGCTGGTTGAATTTTAAGAAGCGAAGTTTCTTAAGCCGCTGTCCGCACGTCCCCGACGTAGTAGTAGTAGTCGTAGTAGTATTAGTAGTAGTAGTAGTAGTAGTAGGTAGCCACTTCTTTTTTAGTGTTTGGACTGCGCCCGCTGCATGGCGGGACTGGTATATCATGAATAGAAGAAGGAAAGATGTGACATGGCAGTACTTACAGTGTTCACTAAATGGCCGGACGGACGGACGGACGCATGAACGGACGAACAGACAGACACACAGACAGACAGACAGACGCACAGACGAACGCACAGACGGATGCACAGACGGACAGTTGCACACGGATGGACGGAAGCACAGACAGACTGACGATTGTTTCGCTCCAATAATCATCATTCACTCCGTTGATATGCTGCGATTTTTTTAGCACCTCCTTAGGCACACGTGATGTCTGTTGAGGCTGCCGCTGTAATAGGTTCCCGTCCGCCTAGAGTTTCCCACAATACTTACTAGAGGGAACTCTGGCGCTAGTGTCTATGGGAGCTGCAACGCACGGCGCTTCAGCGAACATGGGAATGATGGGTAGTACACACATTTGTCTAATATTCGTACTTCTGACCTGTCTTTGGCTCCCTGTGTGTTCGTGTGGCTTGGAGCTGTTTTCTTACGAAACAAGTATTAGCAAATGTTCAGTGGTTGCGCTTCACGATTTTCTTTTTTTAGACTTACTTTCCAAATTCGCTTACGAAGTTCAAAAGCATTCAATCTTTCTTTAATAAACAAAACCGAAACACAGCAATAAACGAAGCCGCAAGTACGATTCGCCGCCCGCAAGTACAAAGACTAGGCAAATGTGTGTACTACCCATCTTTCCCATGGTCGCTGAACGTTCGAAGCGCCAGAGTGCCCTCTAGTTAATTTTGAGAAACTCTATGCCCGTCCGACCGAAACACAAAGGAAGAAAGCAGATAAAGGGAGAAGGCAGGAAGGTTGACGAGAAAGACATCCGGTTGGCTACCCTACACTGGGAGATTAGAAAAGGGGACAAAAAAGTTGAGAAAGAGCGAAGAGAAGGAAACTCAAAAAGGAGAGACAAACATTGAATTCACTGCGGCGTGTACAACTCCTCCGCAAGTCAGAGGCGTTCACACAAACCCATCGTCTTCAAAAAGCTAAAGAGGGCTTTCCCTGCCTTGTTACACAAATTGTTCATAGAGTGTTCATAGCACCCATATAGTTTAAAAGTAGACTGTACTCTGTCCGTCCATCTATTCGTCCGCTGACCGATGCGTTTGTCCGTCTATCTGTCAATGCATTTGTTCGCCTGTCCATCCGTGCGAGCATCTGGCTGAGTTACAATGGGTGCAGTCTCTGAAGGGAGAAAGGGGCAAATGGTTGAATGCTTCCACCAGAATTGCAGTATACGGTTTGCTATTTCAAACTTAGGAAGAGAAAAATATAGAAAATGAGTGGAGAGAGTGCAAGGACACACAGCTATATAAGATATGGCATACAGCTGTACGTAGATTTTGCAGCTGGACAATGACTCAGAACCCAGAACTTTGAAAGTCAACGCAGTGACCGGTGTGTGTGGTTGCGCACTAACATTTAGACCAGGCTCTCCCGCAGTCTGTGGACGACTCGTGCACATTATAGTACTCTTGACAGGAGCCGAAAAAGAAGTGAAGGATCTCATCCTTATAAATAACTTCGTCAAGATAACTTTCAAAGTTATTTCCTCATACAGATTTTACTGAGTCTGCCTCATGCACGGTTAACCAATCGTTGCCGACACATAAATACGATGTTTTCAATAATTTTTGTTATCTTGCTGTCTTCAGCATAGCAGAAAAAGTGGAAGGAGATTTTGTTTTTTCAATGCTTTATTAATGTGCCATGACAAGCAAAACTGTTTGAATAGCAAGTAGAACGCTGAGATGTAACCTGATGCAGAGTGAGTGAGTGAGTGAAACAACTTTGAGTGATAACCTGATGCAAGTGAGTGAATGAAACAACGCGAGTAAACTCAGCGTCACCTGGCTAGGCCCACTCGGGGACCATCAGGTTAAACCTGACGGACCTCGCGCGGGCCCTCTGGACGGCCAGGATTTGAGAGGTCTGGTCCTGGGCCTTAATGAGTCGCTTCATTTTCTCTTGGGTGAAAGGGGGACCGGCAGAGGCGCAGCCCCACAGTACATGTTTGAAGTCCGCATAACCACCACACAGGGGGCAGTCCGGGCTTGGAAACCGTTCAGGGTACATTGTGTGCAGTGCCGCAGGGCTCGGGTAAGTGTTTGTTTGTAGCAGTCGGAGAGTAACAGCTTGGGCCCTGCATAGCGAGGAGTGTGGTGACGGATTTTCATAAATATTAAAGTTAGGTGCCTTTAAACATTGGCCCCCACGTCCAGCGCAACTTCACGCTGCGTTAGCGTTTGTTAGATTTGCGTTCTTTTGAGATATGCGTCGATTAGTTCATGAGCATCAAATTTTGTTGACACCGCCTCAGAGGTGTGAGGCCTACGAGACAACTTATTGCTCTCCCATAGTAGAGTACTACATACTCCAAATCGTTACCTTTTTTCTTAACACAGTTTCTCGCTGATAGAATAGACTCTAGACCATTTAGATAAAAGAAAAAACGAACCCAAGTAGATGGCAGGCATGGAAAATAGCAAAGTTCTCGAAGTTGTTCGCGAATTTCACTGGCTTAGAATATGGAGCATCCTACCAAATGGATCAACGCCTCCTAATGTGACACGCTTTGTCAAATTCTAAGTACGCCACTGGTGGATGATTTGAGACCATGAAGATATGAGACCATGAATCATGCGTTCAGTGAATGTGTTGCTGCAAAGGGTGTATGAAACCTTCTTTAGGGCCAGCACATGCCTGAGGGCCGGCACATCACAGCCCGAGACCAATTGTTGATAACTTGACATTCACCGAACAGATATTCGCAATCATAAACATGTAAAACCGAACATTCGTGGCCGATTGGTTGAATGGTGTCGACGTCCCCTATAAAGGGAAAGCCAGTGATATAGTGCCTACGATGCGTGCACTGCCATGCGACGTTCCGGTCGATGCGAGAGGGCCGCATTGTTACCCCGCCCCCACCATCATAGAGAGAATAACGTAAAATACACGGCTGAGAAGTCACAAAATGATCGACAAGGCGGTGAAGAGCACCATCCACGAGCTCAGCAACGTTTTGCAAAAGCAGTAAACTCCACGACACATCAGAGTACTATAAAGGTGCCCCCGTAGTTTCTTAGTATTGCAAGGCCAAGTAGCTACGGGGCACCTCAGCCTATCGTGAACGACACAAATGTCTTATTTTGTAAAACTTGACCACCCAAGCATTCCGTTCGTATGGTAAACCAGTCAAGCTGGACGTGGTCCCCTTTGTTTATCGCTGTATCTATCACAATAGTCCACTACTGTCATTCTCAATAATTGATCACGTCAGACAAGAAACTTTATATGGTGCTTGCCGGCCATACGTTCCGTACTTCATATTTAGTGAACGAGTGGCGAGTAGTGCGTCTTGGCCTACTTCTGTGGCGCATACATCTTCGCTCGCGTACGAATGCCTAATTTCTTTGCAGACCACGAACAGACACAGAGCTATCTCGATTTCATTGGCACATACGCGTGAGATTTCGTTTATATATAGATATACGCTTTCTTGTTTCGCCTACACGTATTCGGCTCTGCTTTAAGAAAATCGTGGAAACTATAGTGACAATTTTCGACGCCATCGACTCCATCTACATTGTTTTGGCTTCAAGAATTCCTCTGCTGTAACACTGGAATAGTAACACAAATATTTGTTGAAAAAAATATTTCCGAACGAAACCTTCTTAATTGTTCAATATTTGCTCATAAGCTCACAAGTATGTCTTCCTCTTTTCTTTTCTTTTGCAACGTTGATAGATTCGTTTGCTTACTTAATCAAAACAGCTGGTAATGTAACCTGATATGATTGAATACTGGGAACAACTTTTTCCCTAATACGCACTATGATTCATATTACAAATACTACTTCAAAAACCTTATTTTATCACTCCGCCTCATGGCCTATCCCGCTGAGTGGGAAGGTAGAAACATTCATTGCCCAATTTTATTTCTATCTTTATTTATTTTCAGTTTCGTAATATCATGCGAGCCAATGACATTATGGAGGGGAGTGAAGCATGGTTTTTTTTACTCATACAACGTTAGCTGAATAAAAGTCACACCACCTTCCCAAAAGGAACCCTGATGCGATGCGAAGCAGCCACGTTGCGCGCGGGTGGTGTGACGGGTTGAACGGCGCTAACGAGGGTGCTGCAGTGAGCGCTGCAAGAGTCGTTTGAAGCCCTGTAGGTGTTGTAATTTCTTCAGAGTGGATACGGGCACTGGACCGGAGCTGGAGCGTGTTTTGCCTTGACTACCACGGTCTTGCGATCGGTGAAGTCCACGCTCAGAGGTTCCTACATACATCGACGTTGAAGTTAGCAAACACCAGATCGATGCACGTTCCCTTTATCGTGATGGGTAGTTTTCGTTCCGACGACACGCACTTCAGCGAGTTCACGTCACGCATGTAATCGACAAGCCATTTTCCTCCTCCTCCGCTGACGTCAACTTTAGGTCTCCCACGACTACAGGAGGCGCGCATCGACACGCTTCCCCGCAATCAGTCAGTGTCTCCTACAGACAGCACTGTTCTTTCAGCAAGTTGGGAGCGAGGTACAGCGCGAGCATCATGACGTCACAGACGCACATGACAACGCACTCGGAGCAGAAGAAGTACCCGATTGCCTTCCAGTACCAAAGAGTCGGTGGTGTAGCGAGCAGCAGTCGCGGTAGCGGAGTCAGCGGCCGTAGCAGCAGATGTTGTTGGCTAACGGACGGGGCGGCAGCTGCGGGCGCAGCGTGAGCGCGCGGCCGGCGAGAGAGAAAGAATGAATTCAGCGCGCACTGCGAGGGGAGCATGACAGCAACGTGCATCTGCGATGCAACGTGCTTGGCACCGCTCCAACGCCTGCGGTGAGGGGAGCGCGTTGCGGCACGTTCGCATGGGCGCACAGAAGGACAGCGTAACACAGAATGGTAAAAGAGCTGCGTCAGAAGTAATAAACGTGTTGTACAAAGAGACAACGCAGGCCTAATTACTTAGTTATGCAATGGTAGCTAGCGCACATCGAAACAGCTGATGGATTGGTGATGATTGATTGATTGATTTGTGGGGTTTAACGGCCCAAAACCACCATATGATTATGAGAGACGCCGTAGTGGAGGACTCCGGAAATTTTGACCACCTGGGGTTCTTTAACGTGCACCCAAATCTGAGCACACGGGCCTGCGACATTTCCGCCTCCATCGGAAATGCAGCCGCCGCAGCCGGGATTTGAACCCGCGACCTGCGGGTCAGCAGCCGAGTACCTTAGCCACTACACCACCGCGGCGGGGCATGGATTGGTGATGACAGCCACAGGTTCGGGAAGGTTGTTCCAGTCAGCAGATCTTTTGGGGATATATAAGTCACTGCATGTTTTTGCAAGACATGACTGGACACCAAATTTATTGTATTGATCTATTCTAGCGTAAGAAGGGCACAAAACGACAGTGTCACGAATAGTTGGAATGTGATAATAGACTTCGCGAGAAAGACACAGGCGGCAAAGCTTACGACCAGATGAGAGAGACGGTAGCTCGAGTGACTTCCTTGTGGCAATGATGCCAGTGAGACGGTTGTATGTAGAATGAAACGAGCGGACTCATTCTAGATGAGTTCGAGAACATTTATTAGATTAGTTGAACTATGGGTCCCCCAATTCAGCAGCATATTAAGCTTGCTACGAATGACCGTCTTGTACAATAGCAGTTTAAGGGAGACGGGCGAGGAGGGCGAGATTGCGGTGATATCCAACCATGCGCTTTGCATTACTAGTAATGGAACCAATGTGCAGCGAGCAGCCTAAACAAGTAGTGCCGTGGCCGCCCCACGGTGTTCTACTGGCTAAGGTACTAGATTGCTGACCCACAGGTCGCGGGATCAAATCCCGGCTGCGACAGCTGCACTTTCGATGGAGATGAGAATGCTGTAGCTCCATGCGCTCAGATTTGGGTGGGCGGTAAAGAACCCCAGGCGCTCGAAATTTCCGCAGTCCTCCACTACGGCGTCTCTCATAATCACATGGTGGTTTCGGGATGTTAAACCCCACATAATAATCAATGAATTAACAAGTGGTGTTGGGTACACCCAGATAACAATAGGCGGTGACAAGTTCGAGTGGAATGTCGTCAAGTAGGTAGCAGAAGATATATTCCGGAAACACACCAAACTATATATTTGCTAGTAATTAAATTCATTTGCCATGTCGTGCACCAGTTAAAGATGAAGTCATCATAAAGGTGGGTCAACATATTCATCGTGATACCATTATTACAATGCCCGATTTCCGAGAAGACAAAAAAGAGGAAGAGGTGCGAGCCGTGCTTTGCGAAAACGACTGCTACAGTGTTTCACATGGCTAAGAAGCGACGCGGAAGTCATGCACTGTCTGAAGACGAAGACGCCCGACTTGCCGCAGGGACACATCAACCAGCGTTTGCGGCACTTCCCAAATCCTGTGAAGCGCCGGGTCAGGTGCCCACAGGCTTTAGGCGTGGCTCCAGGTGCAACGTCGCTGAAGAAAAGGCAGTCGCAGCTCCGTCACTCGCACTCAACGTTCGCCGCAAGAGCATCACGCTGCCCAATGCCGAAGACTTCTGCGAGCTTCCTAAGCTGTCACCGACTGCACCCTCGACACCTACGGCCGCTCCTCAAACAACAAGTCGGAGTCCTACTGGGTCCAAGGCCGGCTCCAGGAATGACATGGCGGAAGTAAATCCGCCCGCACCTGCAGCGTGCGTGGTCACCCTTCCTAACAGCTCTACAGCTGCTGAAGGAGAGAACGTTCTCGGCAATGTGAAGCTGCTGCCACCAAAGCCTACTTCACCGTCGCTTCGAGATATGCCACAGCAGGAACAGGCTCCAAGAGCCAGGTGAGGGTCTACGATTGAACTGCAGGCAAACGTGCTAGAACACCAGGCTAACGCCCATGATCAGAACGACGCCCTCGGAAAAAGAGTTGTTGAAGCTGGTGATCAACAGAAACTCAAGGCTGCTCCGGGCTATAAACAGGAAAGTCAGCTACTTCTGACAGCGCCACAACTACCCGCCCAAAACGTGAATGCATCGTCAATGTCATGTGTGAGTCGGAAGAGATCGGCAATAAGAACACTTACTTGCGTGATGCCATTATTTTTCAAGGTGTTGTTTAACGAAAACAAGCTATAAAGAATATCTTGAGCTTGATCATTGCTGAATTAGTTGAAGATAAACGTTCATGGTCTTTAATCAGGGGGCGAGAACGCTCACATTTTGCCGCAGTTTCGGGTATAAAGCCGTGCTTGTCACAGTATATGCATGGTACTATCGCAAGATGACGACTGGTTGTTGTGCAGTGCATGTGAGATAAGTTGAAAGTGCTTGTCTTCGGCAATCGCAAAGAAAAAATGCGCGTCCTTCACTTCAAGTTGAGGTGTCCTAGAATCAGCCTTATTCGAATTGCCATCATTCTGGTCGGATATCTGATCGATGAATTTCACGTAGGAAGGACTGACACAGGGGCAGCAAGCGCCGAGTGTAGTGCACAACCTGGCCAACTGGTGAAACAGACTTAACTTATCGTGTTGCGTTGTCATAGCACAATCAAGCTTGGAGATAAAGGAGTCCTTCTGACAGCACATTTTCGAGAATATTTTTCTTCGCAAAGCCGCTAAGTGTTTCATAAAAGTTGTTTAAGGCATTGGCTACGGTGCCCCAAGTCACTCACGAATCGAACAAATGTCTTAACAACGCTGCTGCATGTCAAGCAGCCTACAAAGACACTTGACTACTGCAGTACTAATTTGAGACGCTACCTTGCAGGGAAGCCCACCACCGCTCTGGTCGGAAAAAGTGGTTGTCCAGCGAGCCTCCTACGACTGGCATTCCGAGCTAGAAGACCGGTTAGACGAATACGTGGACATGCATGCTCTTCACGGTGGCTTTCTTGGTCAGCCTAGTAATCCTTCTCATCTTCTTCCTGGTCGACTCAACCAAGAAGCTAGTCTCGTTAGAGAGAACTACAACAACAGGCCCACTTAAAACTCCAATGGCAAGGAAGGAGCGCGAGATAATCGAGCCAGCGACAAGTGCTCCTTCGGTCGTCCCCAACGGCACTGAATGCACGACGACGACGACGACGACCGAGGTCAAGTTCTCTGCCGAGAAAGAGGAGGAGGTGGATGTGTCAATGGATACTCCAACAAGCGACTACGATGAAATGTATGAAGAAACAGAAACTTGCTGGGTAGAAATGAGTGAACGCATTAGCCTTTATTTGTGACTGCCTGATTAGGATGAATATATGCACTTAATTGATAATATTGGTGAATAACGCACGAATATAGAATTCAAAAAAGCGAAAAAAACAAAAAGTTTGTGTTGAACTCATAATAACCACTGATGTTGTGTGGAAGTCTTTTTTTGCATTCCTCGCTTTATTAGTACCATTCGTTCCTTTACGCCATCATTCAAAACGAGCTTACCGATCCTAAAAGGTGAGCTAACTCGTATTTAACCATTCCATGGTATATTTTAAAAAATTTGGGGGTATTTAGCCTTCACCAGAATGCTGATCCAGGCCGGTGGCAGTCTAGAACAGATAGCCTAGGCCAAAATGTCACGTTTTGTGTCGTATAGTCGGCACTGCGTTGACCTTGGAGTGAGTCGCGATGGCTGCGTTGCTTTAGTAATGAATACTGCTTCAAAAAATTCTCAAGATCCCACGCACCTTGGAAATCTATGTTATGCAAAGCATGCGGGTGGAAGGTGACTGTGTTGTAATTTTTTTGACTGAGCGATAGTGAGCACGAAACATGTGATTTAGTCGTGGTTTCATACTTCTTCTGTCTTTGTAGTTCGACAGTAGCTACTTATTTAACGCAGCTCAAAGCGCTGATTGAGGAAGAAGCTACGCGGATGTGTGCAAACTTCGATTGCCTTTTTTTGTGTGTGTGTGGGACGGCAGGGGTTTGAAACAGTGAATATATCGACGAAATTTCGGCGTGCCTGCATATTCACTCGTGCACCATGCCGTGTAGCAGGTGAGTCCAGTTTTCAAGGCTCAGAAACGCATTACATGCGCTAAAAACGAGCAATTAGACGTTTTCATGGGGTACAGCGCGCGCGCTCCCAATGAAGACGCTCTAGAGACCTTCAGTACCCAGTGACAACAGCGCCGCCACTACTGTCACCCGCCCGACAATCAGCCGAGATGTGGCGCGGCCACCTCATTTATTCCACTGCCCCCTTCTAGTACACTGTAATGAGGCGAAGGCTGCACCCATGGAGGAAGGAAAGGTAGGAGAGGGCATGCCCAGCCTACACAGGGCGCAAAAAATGAGGCGGAAATCATGTCACAGCGGGCATATTCACTGGGCACAATGGCGGCGTTGTGTTATTGTTGATGTAGTGCGATGCGTCACCATTCAGGTGGTCCAGTGGCGGTGTGCGTCTTTTCATGAGCCTCACACCTAACCGTGGCGTACTGCAGTTGTTCGACAGGATCCATTCTTTTTGCCGCATTGTTAGCTACGCGATTTTCCTCCGGTGTTGGTTCTAACCAGGTGTCTGAACTAGAAACCACGGAACGAGCGCACGTATACGTACTACGAATTCGCAGCGTCCATCAAAAACTGTATCTTGCCCACAACCTGACCGAAAATTTCATAAAGCCCTAAAAGAAGCGCAAAAGCGGGAAAGAGTGATCTGAAAGAAGCTGTACGAATTTCGGTGCCTGGTTCGTCGCACGGCAATGTCCGAAATATCATATCTATTTTCACAAAGAACATTTCGATTAAAAAAAGCTTAACGTGCAACTTGCCGTGTTTATCGCAAACACCGGCAGTGCAAGAGTACAACACCCATACGCAGAGATTTTGTCAACCGTATCGCGGCAAGACAGCGTGTTGAAATCCATTCGGTTGGTTTCAGATAACACCGGCACACGCGGCGCGCAGACCACGTGCTTTTTGAGACAGAGAAGAAGTCGCGCCTTCTGCTTCGCATCCATATGTAAACAAGAGAGGAGAGTTTGTCCAGTCAATATGGCTGACTTCCGGCTTCATCGTAGCTTCACACGGAGGAAGAAAAGGTAGGAGAGGTCCTGACGTCACTCGTGAAACCGTGATGAAGCCGGAAGTCGGCCATATTAACTGGGCTAATTCTCCTCTCTTGTTTACATATGAATGCGAAGCAGGAGGTAAGGACGTCTCCTTACAGCCAATGTAAGGAGACGTCGACGGTGTTGTGGTGCCATCTATATATGAATGAGTAAACCAGCTGCGGAAAAGCGTGTACTTGGTGAGACGATGCAGTATGAAGATGCCTCTGGCAACTCACTCTTCCCATCAATCGGTGCAGCCATGGAGGAATAAATGGTAGGAAAGGCCCTGACGTCACTCGTTGTGAAGCCGCATGGAGGAAGAAAAGGTAGGAGAGGACATGCCTAGCCGGTGCGGGGCGTAAAAAATGTGGCGGAATATACATCACAGCGGCCATATTCACTGGGAACAATGGCCGCGTTGTGTTATTGTTGATGTAGTGCGGTGCGTCACCAATCAGGCGGTCCAGTGGCGGTGTGCGTGTTTTTTTTATTGGGCTGCATCGACAAACAGGGCAGCTGAGCTTGAGCACCCGGTCTTCTTCATGAGAGCCTCGGCTCTTGCTCTTCGGCACCCTTCGCTGTGCACCGGATGGATGTTAGTCGCTACTTTCTCTTAGCACATCTTTGTTCTTTTTTCTCTTCTAGAGCAGTTCTAAGACCGAAACCTATTTGCACACACAAATGTAAAGTGCATGTGCTGAAACGCTTATAATTAAAGGCCTAGGAAGTGCCTCAGCGGTACGAGTGAAAAAGTAAATTTCGAAGCATGATCACTGCGGCAGGAGGCCCCAAAAAACGCGAAAGACTAGGAGTCCCAGCTGAACGAGGACCAAATGAACCTGTTGTGTTCCTGCCTGCTCACCGTAGTGGTGCTTCTGGTTATGCTGGCATTCCTCGTCCTCTTGTTTATGCTTGAGTCAGCCGAGGCACTGGCCTCCTTGGAGAGAACTGCAACCACGAGAATGATCGTGGCGTACACGACCACACGCCAGGTCGGCGCGAGCTCATCGAGTCCGCCGATTCGGACACGTACGTCTCCGTCAGCACCGAGCGCACAAAGACGGTCGCTGTCACGAGATTCACCAAGGAAAAGACGGCGGTTTCTCAATGGCACTCACACAGTCTCATCAAACAGACGGGGACCAATACAACACAAGCACATAGGGCCAAAAGACGTCGAAGCATTCTGTTCCTTGTGGTAACCAGCACGGTGGCATGTAAGGTTGCTGTCATTGTACAATAAAGTAAATCTATATACGCAAATAAATTATAAACGAACTACGCAAATCCCTCAGCACAAAAAATGAGCGCTTACTCGGGACATGAGAACAGGCACTGAATCATCAAATTAAATTCATGAAAAACTGTGGTACACCTACGTGCACGCATGGATCTCAAGCACTCTTCCAAAGCAGAGTTACCTGAAAAAAGTTTTCATCCAGCCCGCTCGACTATCAACTGTTTTTAATTCTGTAGGAAGCTTTTAGATTTGTGGGGTTTAACGTCCCAAAACCACCATATGATTATGAGAGACGCCGTAGTGGAGGGCTCCGGAAATTTTGACCACCTGGGGTTCTTTAACGTGCACCCAAATCTGAGTACACGGGCCTACAACATTTCTGCCTCCATCGGAAATGCAGCCACCGCAACCGGCATTTGAACCCGCGACCTGCGGGTCAGCAGCCGAGTACCTTAGCCACTGGACCACCGCGGCGGGGCTGTAGGAAGCTTTTCTCGTCCGTTATTCCAAATGAGTCATATATGGCTGTCCCGAAAGTTCCCTTTTCAGTTTTTTTAATGGTGTCATGAAGCCCACCTTAGCCGTAGTAAGGAAACACATCCAGCGGACACCAGACGCTGCCATGAACACATTGGGCAAAGGTAGCTGTGCAAGGCAAGGAGAGTACTAGCGGAACGTGACGTCTTTTCGCAGGTACACTCATTTCCTAGAGAGGTCCGTCCTTAATCGCTACATAGCTGATGGCGTCGGATAAAGGGCGTCGGCCAGCTGGAAACATGTTCACCAATCACAGCCATCAGGCCAATGGCGATGGCGATGCCTTAACAGAAGTTGTCCCTGGTGACCGGACCATCTTCTCTTACGCCTCCTCCGCCCACCTAAATGCTGGTGAATGGGTGTTTCACTGAATGTACGTCACGAAAATAGGTGTTTTCTTTTTCATTTTTAATGAAGAAACCTTTAAGCTGTGCCTTTGAAAGTTGAACGCGATAACCATATCTTGTTCCTGTGCGTACTTCAACCACTAAGTGCATACTTATTACTGTATGATGTTACTCGGCAACATTAACGGGGATTACTAGTAGAATGTAGCAGATAAAGTCAAAAGTGGCTTGTGTTAGTGAAGCTTTCCCGTATGGTTACATTCTGTGAACTGAGGAGCATGCTTGAAACCAAGAGCAATTGTGAAATACACGAGCGAATAAGGGAATACGCGAAACAGCGCATATGCCTGTAATGACCGGCTGATTCTAAACCACCAAATCCTTATGATAATCACATGCTGAGATCACCGAAGGCATTGTACAGCCGTACTACGCATTATTACTGCAAAAGTACATGTATAGTTAAGCCTGTACACAGTACGTGGGTGTTTACGAAGCATGAAAGTTGTTTTCACTGCATTTCCGAGCAGAAGAGGATGACTCGAAACCCGATCTTGACAAGCTTTTTACAGTGAATTCATGGCAGCACTGGCACAGGGTAAAAGGAGATTATTTCCTGGACATGATGGAGTGACTTAGCAAGAGCTTCGAAGCAACGAAGCCCAGGACCAACTCCAAGCAATTATAATTCAGTCCTGAGAATCCAGTGAGGTGCTATGGTCACTTAATCTACCGCTGATCTGCCCTATGCCTAAGACGGCCAGAGACCATAGTGTCAGCAAATCTGCGGCCTATGGCTCTAACCTCCACCGTCTGTAAACTGATCGAACTAATGTTACACACGAGAATGCATCACTACGTAGAATGTGAACGGCCGGGCCGAAACTCGGTGCAAGCACGTTTTCGAACCAACATGGGTACGCATGACTGCCTGTGCTTGCCCCACCGAGTATCAAACCGCAGGTCTCCTCGCAAACAGCTACTAGACTGCATTCTAGCAGTTGATATGCGTAAGGCTTTCAATGTGTTAAAGAAGAGGTCATATCAAAGGCGTTGGCGAGAAGGTACTTAAGCCAAAAGGTATACAATTGAATTCGGCGCTTCCTCCAAAGCAGGCCTATCAAGCTCCATTGCAAGGCACCTAGATGGAGCCTCAGAACCTCTTACTCGGATAGGATTGTACCCCAGTGATCCATCCTCAGACCTATGCTTTTTAATCTAGCCATGACACGAGTGGCAAAAAAGCTTGAGAGGCATACTACGGTGCGTTTTACAATATACGGAGAAGACATTACAATATGAACGGAAGCAGCGGATTATCCCGACGAGCGCAGTATGCAAGCCGAACTCGAAGCAGGGATTCTCAATCTTTTCAGTACGTTAGACAACCCCAGACTACAATTGTCACCAGAGAAGAAGAAGCCATGTTGTTCAGCGTAGATGGGAAACGACCAACCACTTCAAGCTGACAGATTACACTACACATCGGCAAAACAGACAGCACATCTTCAAATGGATAAATCATAAATCTTGGGGCACCAATTGCTGTCTGCAGTATATCCAACGTTGGATCTGAACTTCAAAACGCAACTGGAATCCCATGTTGCACATCATCCAATGCTCAAACAAGTATGGCGAGGCACGGCAGAGTGCATGCCAAACACTTGCAAAAGTAGTTGCAGTAGGGTGGATTCTGTACGGAGCACCTGTGTATGATTTCTCCAAACAAGACCTCAGCGATATTTAATGAAATTGGCAGATTCCACGTACACTGGAACTTATTGATATGCACAGCTCGAATGAGAAGGATTGATATGCCACTTTAATATCACCGAAGTGTTACGAGGTGGAGGTAAATTATGTGCCACATGACATCCGTGTCATGATTATCATGTTCGGACGTGTAATTTACATTCGCTATCTAATCGCGTCACCTGATACCAAATTTTGGCATATGTGGAGCTAGCGAAACGGCAGCAAGCGCATAATGAGCTTAGCATATAGTCATGTTGTTACATGACACGCATCTCATGATTATCATGTTGGCACCAATCACCTACCTTCGTCATCCATTGACGTCCCGTAATACCAAATTTGGCATATGCATAGCAAGCGAAACGGCCGCAAGCGCATCATAAGTGTGGACCGTAGTCATGTTGTTACATCACACTTAAATCATAATTTTCATGTTAGGATCTTTCGCTTGTGTTCGCCAAGCAGTCATGCTCTACCATACAAGTTTTGCAACCTGTCATGTGAAACGAAATCACCGCAAGAGCAGCACCACCATGAATTGTGGATCGTGACATTCAAGACATACATATCACGATTTGCATGTTATGACTAGTCACTTATGCTTATCGTACCGTCATGTTATGCCACACCAATTTTTATATCGATACCATTACCGAAACGGCCAGGAGAGCTAATTGTCGTAGGCGGCTATACGGTTGGACGGACGAACGAATGGACAGACGGATGGAATTGATTTGATTGGATTGAATAGAATGAATGAATGGATGGATGGATGGATGGATGGATGGATGGATGGATGGATGGATGGATGGATGGATGGATGGATGGATGGATGGATGGATGGATGGATGGATGGATGGATGGATGGATGGATGGATGGATAGATAGATGGACGGATGGACGGACGAACGGATATGCTCAAAGTCGCCGAAGTTCACTTAAAGATGCTTCTCATTCAAAAGTTGCGCAGAGCAACTCTCCGAATTGTGGTCACTGGATTGCTAAAGCACACGAGGAATGACGACCTGCTCAATTCTAGTGCCTATAGCACCATTACGAAACATCTCAAAATGGGTTTCTTGGCGCGTGTTGCGACGGCAGCTGTATACAATGAAAACACCATCGGTGTAGAGCAACGTTCAGGCAGATTCCAGCGACTATCAGTACGAGGCGCGCAAGACGAGCCCAGAACCCAGAACCCAGGCGGTTGCGATGCTGCTTCCCATCGATGCGTTTCCTTCTTCACTATTTGCCCCCGCCGAAAAAAAGCCATCCTGGCGACCTATGAGTCTGGAGGCAGAAAGCTATGGTATGGCTTAAAGCGGGCAAAATGGACGATGTCACGTCCATGCCGGCCCATGTCATCAGATCGGAAAAGTGGCTCAATGAGAAAATTCAGAGGCGATGTATGCTCCGAAACGTGGTAAGGGCTCTCGTGCTTTGGCGCGAGTTTTGAGGAAAGACCGGGGGTTTGTTAAGGAACAGCCAGCTGTACAAGTGATCCCGGGAAATAGCTGTGGCTACGTAAATAGTCGGCTTTGTTTTTTTTCTGGTGCTGCTGTTCTTGTGGCGTAAAGAGGCGTGCGAGTTCATGGCACCCTTCCGCTTTTCGGGCAGCTTCGGACACAGATGGGCATTCGGATGCGTCAGGACGGTATGAAAGGAGAGTGTCGACGGTGTAGGAACGCTCGCGTCCATAAACAAGAAAAAAAGGTGAAAATCTAAAGGTAGACTGTGCCGCAATGTTCTCTGCGAAGGTAATCAATGGAAGAATGCGATCCTAGCTAGTATGATCCGATGTCAAACACATCCCGAGCATATATATGGTCGAGGGTGCGTTTAAATCTCTCCGTGAGCCCGTTAGCCTGTGGGTGATGTGCCGTGGTCTTGCGATGAACAACAAGGCATTCAGAAAGCAGAGCCGCGACGACTTTTGATAGAAAGGCTCGACCTCGGTCACTTAGTAGTTATCGAGGCGCACCATGTCGTAGTATGAAGTGATGGAGGACAATGGACGCTACGTCCCTTGCTGGGGTACTTGAAAGGGCGGCGGTCTCAGCGTGGCGTGTTAAGTGGCTCATAGCGACTATGATCCACCGCTTTTCATCTGATGTTATCGGTAGAGGGCCAAAGAGATCAATCCCGATGTGATCGAAAGGTTTGGCAGAACACGGAAGTGGATGAAGCGCACCGGACGAGTGGAAAGGCCGTAAGTCAGGGCAGCACATAACAAGTTTTCGAACAAAATTATACATTCCGCGCAAATAAAAGCGATGGCGAATACGTTCGTAAGTTTTGAAAACTCCGGCATGGCTGCATTGGGGATCGTCGTGAAAGAAGGCGCATATTTGTGATCGCAAGCTGCGGGTGACAACCAAGAGCCATTTACGACCTTCAGGGGTGTAGTTGCGTCGGTGTAGCATCTGATCACGAATGGCGAAGTGAGCAGCTTGACATCAGAGATATCGACATATCGCAGTGATAGACGATTCAGGGAGACAGTCAAAAAGGGAAGCGATCCACGGGTCGTTGTGTTGTTCACTGGCAAAATAATTAAGGTCGAGAGACGCGACCGAGTTGGTACCAGTGGCTCCGCAGGCCGAGTCGTTAGGTAAAGGCGAACGGGACAGGGCGTCGGCGTCAGAGTGCTTGTGTCCGCTGAGATGACGCGAATAGATTCGCAGTGCCCAGCAATCTAGGCAGCCAGAAATATCTTTGAATGTGGTGAGCCAACAAAGTGCATGGTTGTCCGTTACAAGGTCGAATGAGCGACCGTACAAATTAGGGCGGAATTTGCGAAGCGCCCACACTAGCGCTAAGCACTCCTTTTAAGCGACGCTGAAATTGGCCTCAGCTTTAGTGAGCGTGCGACTCGCATAATCGACGACTTACTCGGAGTATCCCAGCTTGCTCTGGGTGAGGAGAACTCTGTTCCGATCCCGGGTGCTGCGGGTCTAAGTTTGGTAGCAGGCCCCCATCCTAGGACCCATCGTCGAACAAGTCAGATGAGACGCTCGTAAAAACGACAATTTATTTACTTCGTTAGTAACTGAGAATTTGAAAGTAGGTGATCAAGTGATCAGAACTGCACAGGAGAGCTGTTTAACTGTAGAACTTTAAATATACAAAAATTCCTTGGCCTATATAGCGCCTCGTAGCCAACCTTGGGTATATTGTGCGCGGCTTCCGCCAATAGGACGCTCCATGGTATAGGTGCTCCACCCAAGAGGGAGGGGAAAGACACGACACAATGCATGTGGAGAGGGCACAGTCTACACGATGCCCAAATATAGTCACAAAGACACTGCACCGATGTTTTCGCACATGTCACCAAGTTTTGCGCACGTCCGATGATCTTGGTTTTCAAGATTCTTCTGGCAGTTGGGTGAGATTAAAAAAACCGGCTGCCAGTACACGTGTCAAACTTGCCTGACTGTTTGGGTAGGACAATGTAGTGGTGTGTGAGCATATCGTCAAAATATGCCATCCCATTCAGCTGATCCTATGGAGAAAGGGGGAAGGAGGAGTGGTCGATAGATTGATTGATAGGTGGGGTTTAACGTCCCAAAATCACCATATCATTATGAGAGACGCCATAGTGGAGGGCTCCGGAAATTTGGACCACCTGGGGTTCTTTAACGTGCACTAAAGTCTTAGCACACGGGCCTACAACATTTCCGCCTCCATCGGAAATGCCGCCGCCACAGCCGGCATTCGAACCCGTGACCTGCGGGTCAGCAGGCGAGTACCTTAGCCACTAGACCACCGCAGCGGGGAAAGGAGTGGTCGACTAATCCCTCGTCGTCGAGGCGAGCTCCCGCAAGGGCTACAGCAGATAGTAACCTTTCCTTTCCTTCAACCCCCATTTTATTCTTGGTTGTTTGCTAGAAGCTGTGGCTTAGCTGTGCATATCCGGGGCTCCGCTTGTCCTCGCAAGACGCAGCCACAACCGGTTTGGCTTTAGCTTTAAGCCTGAACGGCAAATACCGTGCTGGTTCCGAGATTTCCAGATCCAAGTTGACCTCGAAAATGGCCCAGCTGCCTCCTTGTCTGCTTCGAAAGCCTTGCTCACAGCAAACACAATGACCTTTCTTGAGTCGAGCTCACAATGGCCTTTCTTGGCTTGTGCGTTTTCTTTGCGCGAACCAGTCCCGAACCCCTCGCTCAGGTTTTGCCGAGAGGAAGTCAACCCGTCTTGACGACACACCCTTGCTTGGAATGCGTCGACATATTTTCGTCCCGTTCACAAATGCCGAAAAACTTCAATAATGATGACGGTCATAACAACGCCAAGACCGACCCCGATAGCGTCTATGTGAACTTCCATTGTATCTGTTGGGTCGAAATGCCGAAGAACGGGAGGAGAGGTTAGCAGACTACGGAGCGTTACAAACGCGACGTCGCAGTCAGGAGACCAGGATGAAAGGTCTGGGTCACTGCGTAGGAGGTTGGTCAGTGGGGACATGATTGATGCGAAATTTCGAAGTGCCAGAAGTACGAGCATAGTCCAACGAATTTGCGTAATTCTTTGAGTGTACTAGGTTTTTTGAACTCAGCGACTGCACGAAGTTTTGCAGGGTCAGAAGAACCCCATGCTTGGACACGATGTGCACTAAAATGGACAGATCCCGCGCGGGGAAGCGGCACTTTTTAGGATTCAATTGGAGCCCAGCGTTGGTTAAACACGTCAAAACCACTTGGAGCCGAAGCAGATGTGTAGGAAAATGAGGAAAGAAAACGACAATGTCGTCGAGGTAGCATAGACACACAGACCACTTCAGTACACAGAGTGTGTTGTCCATGAGTCTGCCCCGCCGCGGTGGTCTAGTGGCTAAGGCACTCGGCTGCTGACCCGCAGGGCGCGGGTTCGAATCTCAGCTGCGGCGGCTGCATTTCCGATGGAGGCGGAAATGTTGTAGGCCCGTGTGCTCAGATTTAGGTGCACGTTAAAGAACCCCAGGTGGTCTAAATTTCCGGAGCCCTCTACTACGGCGTCTCTCATATTCATATAAAGGTTTTGGGACGTTACACCCCACATATCAATTATCCATGAGTCGTTTAAACGTGGCAGGAGCATTACAAAGCCCAAAAGGCATTACGTTAATTTCGTACAGGCCTTCTTCAGTAATGAACGCAGTTTTCTGGCGATCAGCTGCTGCCATTAGAACCTGCCAGTATACAGGTCGTACGTCTAAGAAGAAGGATTCAGCTCATTGAAGGCTGTCAAGGGCGTCGTTGATGTGCTGTAATGGCTAGACGACATTCCGCGTGACATTGTTTAATCACCGGCAGTCGACACAAAATCGAATCTATTCATCCTTTTTTTGAACTACAACGACAGGAGATGCCCAAGGACTGTGCGATGGTTGAATGACGCGACGGCTTAGCATCTCTTCGAACTGGTCGCTGATGACGTGACGTTCTGCAGCAGAGACATGGTACGGTTTTTGACGCAATGGCTGGTACGAACCACTGTCAATGTAGTGGTGCACCACGGAAGTGCGACCCATTTGCGGCTGAGAAACGTCGCATGAACTCACGATGTGCGGGAGGAGATTGAGAAGCTCGGCGCATTCTTGAGCACTTAAGGTGTCGGCGATCGAACTCGAGAAGATGTCACTCGAAGAGCATTCCATTGCGGAAATGGCATGAAGTTTGGTCGAGCCGCTACTGCACGCTTCGTCTAGCATGTCACGGAAGAAAGAAGAATCAAGGTACTTCACTCTACCGAGACATTCGCAGGCATGTAGCGTAAGCGGTGCAGAAAGCTGTTTGTGGACGAAAATATTGCTTTGGCCTGCAACAAAGTCAAGTGTAGCGGAAGGCATGAAATCGGCTCTGCGGCTCAGTAAGTGTTGGAAGGTGTAAACATTACCGTAACATCATTATGGTGATCGCAGCAAACAGGTACAACAGCAAGAGACGCTGGTGAAATTTCTTTGCCCTCACTCACGACGATTTTTGGCGACCGCTCAAGGGTTTCGTGCAAAAGATCGTCCCACAGGTGCGAAAATTAACTTCAGCGCGTGAGCATTGGATGACGGCTTGATGATGCGACAGGAAGTCCCACCCGAGAATAACATCATCAAACACACCGAAAGAAGGATAAACTCGACAACGTACACAGAGCCTTGGATTAATATGCGGTCCGTACAGGTGCTGAGAGGTCGAACTAGTTTTGCGCTAGCCGTACGAAGCGATAGTGCAGAGAGCGGCCTGGTCACTTTGCATAGGGAGCGGCAGAGCTAGGCGGCAATAACAGACACAGCAGCACCTGTGTCGACGAGGGCAAAGGTAGAAACACTATCGACAGATAATGCAACGACGTTAGCTGGTGAAGTGCGAGTACTTGGGCATTTCGACGACGGCGCAGTTCTTGCCTCTAGAACTGCGGTGTTTAGTATTCCCGTTTAGAGAAAGCGGGTCGGCGACGCATTGGTGTCGCACAGGTCCCGTTAATTAGAGAGGCGATCGCCGGGCTAATTCCAAGAGCCGAAGTATCGGCTCCCCGAACTGCACCACGAAAGCGTGGACAATTTAGAAGTGGTCCTTATTGGCGCGCCAGCAGACGCCGGCTGTGGCCCAAAGAACAAGTCAGAGCCGAGAGTTGATAAACAAACAAATAATATTCTCACTACTGGAAGATCGAAAACAACATACAAGTATGCACACTCCACAATAGTTGAGTACAGTATGTCATCAATCAAACAACGTACTACACAGTACAATCAGCCACACTCTAAACAGACACCGACAACAATACACACTACAATGCAGTCGCATGCTTTCAACAACCATGCCACTTAAAGACTAAAGAGATAGAAAACCTATTCAGTCCAAAGTTCTTGGAACAAACGTCTGGATGACACTCTTCCGAGAATCACTCACTCAAAGTCCAGCGTTGTTGTCGTTCCGCTGCCCCCTGAAGTTTCTCTTCCAGGAAACCTCACCGAAGTTTCTCTTCCAGGAAACCTCGCGTCTTCAAATGG
Organism: Rhipicephalus annulatus; assembly: GCA_013436015.1. Classification (NCBI taxonomy): domain Eukaryota; kingdom Metazoa; phylum Arthropoda; class Arachnida; order Ixodida; family Ixodidae; genus Rhipicephalus; species Rhipicephalus annulatus. The sequence goes on along the minus strand of WOVY01003750.1, from coordinate 64,497 downwards.
CCACTCTCCAAACTTCGAACTCCTTCGCCGGAAACACGTCGGCTTCCCACACGCAGCTGTTGCCACGCGTCTTCGCTCGATAGCGGTAAACACACTCTTGCCTGTAGCTCGAGCCTTCACCCCTCAGGTGGAAATCCTCTTCATCTCCGGCTTCGTCCCTACGAACCAATACCTTTGCCGACTACACGGCGGAATCCCTACGCGCTCTGGCGCTAACTGCCGTCTTCTCCTGATCTCTCGTCTCGGCTGCTCGGTTAAATACCTTCCGCGCGACATTCCAGAAAGTTCTCATCATTTTGTCGGCGCGATGCGCAGCGGAGGCTGGGGGAAGGTGCGAGACTGTACGAGGGCCGTCCCCGACAGGTGACTCAACCCGGCATACACGCCACTTTCCTTCTGGAAATTTTGAGTGCTTGCCCGGCCGTCGATGTGGGGTGAGGAGGTTCGTCGGCGAAGCTACGCTTCCGAGGGGAGAGCGTCACGCGCCCAAGGAGCCTTTAGGTGTTTGTTTTCTTTTTTTTCGTTGACCTCGCGGCGTCACTCCGGCGCGTTATCGCAAGAATTTGGCGGCGCGCCCATTTTTAGCGCTCGTTCTGTGACAATTGGCGACAGTGATCACTTGCGAGGAGACGGGGAGCGGAGAGAGTGAGTCTGAAACGGGGGCTGGGGTGACTGAGCTTCGGGAAGGTGAGTGTAGCCATACTGCAGTGAGGAATAGGGAGCAGGTAGGTGCATGGGCTGTGGGTCATACGGGAACGGCCGAGTAGCGTCGTAGAGTGGTTGAAAGCGACGGCGACAATATCGTGCCACGTGTCCTGGAGTACCACAGGTGTAGCAGTTTGGTCGATTGTCAGGATTGCACCAGGAATCGATGACTCACGGTGCGTTCCAAAGGGTCCAAAGAGGAGTGGAGTGGGAAGCAAGTGAAGATATGGGTGGCAAATTCTTCTAGTGTGGTCTGCCACGTACCACCTTGGCATACGTAAGAGGCGCGGCTACGGGCTGCATAACCGGTGCTTAGAGAACAGGCCACAGGCTGCTGGTGGGCAGCGACGGGAACAGCCTGAGCTACCTCTTCGGCAATAACGTCGCGGAGCGGTGAGGGCAGACGAGAGGACGGTGGCTGCTGCGTGAAGAGAATCGCTGACAGTTGCCGAGCTACTTCTTCACTCACAAAGCTTTTATTCTCTTGCAGGGTCGGTGAGTGATCGGGAACAGAAGACAGGAGAGCGAGTCGGCGTGTGAGAAAAATGGCCGAGTAAGGGCGCGCTGCTTCCTGAGCTCGTCAAAACTTTAAATAAAGTGACAAGCTCCACAACGGTGGCAAGATCACGGGCCAGGAGCATCTGAAATACGCCGTCGTTCATCCTTTTGAGGATGTGCTGAATCTTCTCAGACTCAGCCTTGTAGGTGTTTACATAGTTGCGAAGATCAACAATGACTTCGATGTAACCAGTGAACGATTTCGATGGCTTCTGAGCGTGAATGCGCAAGCGTTGTTCGGACCTGGAGTTAAGGACAGTGGGTCGGCCAAAAACGTCAGCAAACGACGTTTTAAAGGTGGACCACGTCGTAATGTCGTTTCTGTGGTTGGTATATCACATTTCGGCAACGTCATCGAGGTAAAAGATGACTTTAGTTAACTTGTCTGCGTCATCTCTCTTGTTGTTTGCGCTCGCCAGTTCGTAGTGGGTGAACCAGTCTTCCACGTCGGTCTCATCAGCTCCGCTAAAGACCTTGGCTGTCGCAAGCGAAGAACACCAGGGGTGCTGGATGATGGAGTGGAAGATCCAGGTTGCGCTTTGTTGGTGGCCATGATGGAAGGTAGCATTTGTTGCGCAGCTCCAGGTTTAGGCGACGGCGAATAGCTAGCACCCAGGTTCAAGCGACGGGGAATGTCCGCACCCTCCACCTATTGAAAAGGGGTTTATTGGCGTGTGTTGCGACGGCGGCTTTACGATGAAAACACAATCGGGACAGAGCAACGTTCAGGCAGATGCCGGCGACGATCAGCACGAGGCGAGCGAGACGAGCCCAGAACCTAGTAACCAAGCGGTGGCGACTCTGCTTGCCCACAATGCATTTTCTTCTTCCCACATAAGCGAAGCGCAATTTGATATGCGATGTCGATTAGAAAACACAATACAGGGAAAACAGGTGATGGCATTGGATGACCGGGCGTCGCGATGCCAGTGGCTGAGGACCTGCTAGCAATGCCACCATGGGAAGTGCCTCTACGTACTTGTAGGAAACAACGTCCAATTGTCAGACGAGATGTGAAAGTCGGAAGACTGCTTGAGAAGAAATTGGTTCAGGGCAGACCTCGGAACACCATTAACATTTACACTGACGCTGCAATCAGCGATTAAAGAGCTGGCATGGCTTAGGTATGCACGTATGCTTTGGCTATATGGGGGGCTATCACTACTATTCCGTCCTCAATTTAGGAGGCATGACTAGTGAAATAATTGACTATCACATCCTTACACATTTGTACCAGACAGTACCTGAACTGAAGGCGTGAACCATTGAAGATGCAGTATCCACCCACATTAGAAAAAAATTAAAACAGTTTTCAAGGCATCGGCCCAAAAGTTGAATTTCTCTGGACACCAGGGCACAATGGCACGAACGAGGAAAACACAGCCGCTCATGTGCTGGGTTTGACGACATATACAATTCCCCAACCCACAGTTCCCCGCCACCTTTAGAATACCACAATACTTATTCTCAAAGATGGACAGTAGACTTTCATAGCAACGCACTGATGCATTACGTTAGAACTAAAATGATATCAGACGGCAATAATAGACTGTTGGAAGTCACACCAGCGTTTATGCTAAATACAATGGTGGGTTCACACGTCAATAAGAAATTTTCTTTAACAACGTACTGGCCAACTCGGCATACACACTACACGCACTAGACGAATGGAAGCAGGGTAACACCTTGGAATGGCACTATTTTCACGCGATGCACATATTGTCGGTCATTGTGCGGAGCAGACTTAGAGCACCTGACTCGGACATGCGTGGCATTCTCAAAAGGCATACGGCACATTCAATGTTTGCTACAAGAAAACATAACCCTTCTATGCAATTTTATAAAGTCTGACCGTGAAGCAAAGAAAGCTCTATCGATACATGGTAGTCAGAGTGGCCTGTTTTGGAGTAGGAGAGGTCGTCTGAGCAGTGCAAAGTGTGACACGAAGCTGCTCCTTTATATGTTGCTGTTGCTGTCCACCCCGCTTCTGTTCTCTTCGCAGTCCTCGATGCTTGTCCACACGACGTCATCCTTGGAATTGACTTCTTAACCGCCCACTCCGCGCTCATCGATTGTTCTACCGGTATCTTACGGCTCCAATTGCCTTTGTGCACCGATTTCACTCCTCCAAGTTGCACTCGGCTACGATCTGTGGAGTCTCTACGGCTACCACCCCAGGTTGCTATGCACATTCCTCTGTCGCCCTTCCCGTCCGTTCCTGATGGAGACTATCTGGTGGCTCCCCTCAATGATTTGACCCTTACGCACCACATCGCACTACCACATACTATAGTGGTTGTTGCTAACAACACAGTGCTACTTCCAGTTGTGAACTTCTCTACGTCGACCCAAGTTCTTCCCCAAGGCATCACTTTAGCCGATCTTTCCATCCTTGATGAATGTTTGATTTGTGCTTTTACCCCTGACACTAAGACCATAGTGAAACCTGTCATCACGTCGCAATATAAGGCGTTCCTCGACAAAATGATATCCAGGGACTTCTTACCTTCCCAAGTTGCAGCGCTCCGGGGTGTTCTATTTTCTTACCTGGATATCTTTGACGTCGACGACCGTCCCCTGAGCTGCACAAGAGCCGTAACCCACCGCATTGACACCGGCGACGCCAGTCCACTCCAGAAACGCCCTTATCACGTGTCACATGCTGAGCGCCAAGTTATGCAGACGGAGGTCGAGAAAATGCTGAGTAAAGATGTCATTGAGGCTTCATCGAGTCCTTGGGAATCCCCTGTGGTCTTACTTGAAAAGAAGGACAACACCTGGTGCTTTTGTGTCGACTATCGCCACCTGAATAGGATCACCAAGAAGGACGTTTATCCTTTACCCCGAATCGATGATGCGCTTGACTGCCTCCACGGCGCCAATTTTTTCTCGTCCCTTGACCTTCGACGCGGATACTGGCAAATTTCGGTCAACGACCGCGACCGCGAGAAGACAGAATTAATCCCACCCGACGGCCTTTACCAAATCAAGGTCATGCCTTTTGGGTTGTGCAATGCCCCGGCTACTTTTGAGCGTATGATGGACTTTCTTCTTCGTGGTTTGAAATGGTCGACCTGTTTTTGCTATCTGGATGATGTAATCGTTTTCTCGCCCTTCTTCGAAAGCCACCTGTCTTGTCTCTCGGCATTTTTTGACGTTTTTTGTTACGCTGGTCTCCAACTGAATTCGTCGAAATGCTCGTTTGGACGCCGGCAGATTAAACTACTCGGCCACTTTGTTGACGCCACTGGTGTTCAACCCGACCCTGATAAAGGCCGTGCAGTCCGAGAATTCCCAGTTCCACGTTCCACACAAGAAGTTCGCAGTTTTATTGGGCTCTGCTCATACTTACGTCGCTTTGTCTTCAACTTCGCGGATATTGCTAGGCCCCTCACGGATCTCCTCAAAAAGAATGCGGTCTTTCTTGTGGAAGGGACCAAGAACATTCCTTCGCGTCACTAATTACCGCCCTCGCATCACCACCTGTGTTGGCTCATTTTGATCCAGCGGCTCGAACAGAGCTTCGCACCGATGCAAGCGGCCATGGAATTGGTGCTGTACTCGCTCAGATACAGAATGGCACCAACCGTGTGATAGCCTACGCTAGCCGCCTTTTGTCGCAAGCGGAACAAAATTATTCCATCACTGAGCGGGAATGCGTAGTTCTCGTTTGGGCTATTGCGAAATTCCGTCCGTACTTATACGGACGTCCGTTCGCAGTTATCACGGACCACCATGCGCTTTGCTGGCTGTCGACGCTTAAAGACCCTACAGGAGGACTCGGCCAATGGCCACTTCGATTACAGGAGTACACGTTCTCGGTTGTTTACAAATCTGGAAAGCTACACAGCGATTGCTGACTGCTTATCCCGGCACCCTGTTTATCCATCTAGCTCCACAGATTTGGAATCCGATGCCGGCGTTTTAGCCATCACTGACTTTCTGAACGTAGCCGACGAAAAGCGCCGAGATCCATTGCTGCTCACCATCATTGACCACCTTCAATCGAGTTATGCTGACCCTTCTCTTAGCAGATACCTACTTCAAGACAACGTTTTGTACCGCCGCAACTTACACCCGATGGCGCGGAACTTTTACTCGTCGTACCGCATCACCTGCGAAAGGATGTCCTGCGACAATTCCACGACGCTCCAACTTCTGGACATCTAGAAGTCTCCAGAACTTGCGACCGCATTTGACGACGAGTATTCTGGAAGGGCCTCTACTGCTCCGTTCGCCTTTACGTCGCATCATGCGACCTCTGCCAGTGCCGAAAGAGCCTACGACTCCCCTTGCCGGTCTTCTTCAACCTATTGAAGTTCCAGCCGAGCCATTTTATCGAGTGGGGCTGGAGTTGTTAGGTCTCTTTCCTACTTTTATAACTGGAAATAAATGGATTGCAGTTGCCACAGACTATGCCACTCTGTATGCAATCACTCGAGCGCTACCAACCAGCTGCGCAACCGACGTTGCCGACTTCCTGCTGTGCGACATTATTCTCCAGCATGGCTCTCCGTCTCACCTGCTCGCAGACCGTGGTCGCTACTTTCTATCTCGTGTGGTTGATGATCTACTCCGATCTTGTGCTACCCGTCACAACTTAACCGCATCTTACCACCCTCAGACTAACGGCCTTACGGAGCGCCTAAACTGCACATTGACAAACATGCTTGCCATGTACGTATCTACCGACCACACTGATTGGGATATAGCTCTTCCGTTTGTAACCTTCGCCTATAACCGTCACCCCCGGAAAATCTTTTCAGGCCTGCGCCCAGCAATTTGACGTCATTTCCGGCCGGCCGACTCTCGGGGAAGCCGCAGCAGCAGCGAGCGCAGCACGGGCGGCGGTGGTGACGGTTCGGCGGCGTGGTGTTGACGGTGTTTCACGTTTGTTGCTTTCCGTTGTTGTTTTGCGGCAATTTCGTTTCCGTGCGTGATGCTGGAGTGATGCGACAATGCCGAATAAGTGTTGTGTACCCGGATGCACCGGCAACTACAAAACAGGAAAGAAGATACAAGTGTTTTCCTTCCCTAAAGACGCCGACGCTCTCAAACAATGGCTACGCGCCATTCCTAGGAAGGACTTCGTGCCGACTTCGTGCACTAAGGTAAGAATTTGAGATGCTCCTGTTCTTAGCTTGTCGTTGCTTGTTCGGGTAGAAATCACCTATGATGGGAAATACTTGAGCGTGTGGCCGCCGGGCCTCGCGAAGCGCTGACGCCAGCAGCGTTCGCAGCAAGGATGGTCAGCTGCGCTTTGTTCACTAACAGTGCCGTGGTGTCGTCCATTCTTGCAAGCTCTCGGTGGAAGCGCTTCGTGGAGTGCGGTGACATCACGCTCCCGTGTTTCCTTTCATGTTGCTTGTACCGCTTAGCGCAGCGCTTTTATTTAGATGCTTGCGAAACGTAGGTAGACTTTGTTTTAGCTACACGGACTGTAAACGCGGTCATGCAAACGGGAGCGCATTTTTTTTCTTTTGAGAAGTGGCGTCTCAGACGTTCTTGAAACGTTTTTGCAGGTGTGCGCGAATCATTTCGACGCTTCATGCATTGAGAAGACGACATCGTAGACGGATCCAAGGACAGGGAGAGTTATTGAAGTTGCACTCCCAGTACCACGGTTGCGTCCTGGATCTGTCCCAACGGTATTTTCCGGCTGTCCATCCTACCTATCAGTACGAGACCAGAGCACGAGAGAAACCCCTGACGCCAAGAAGAGCCGACAAGAAGCCTCCCAACTCGCCCGTGCTGTAGAAAAGTCGCTGGCGTCATATGAAGCGGAGCAAAAACGAGACCGGTTTTCGTCCCTCGAAGAACTAAGGGCTCGCCTGCAAGGGGAGTCAGTGTCTCCAAAGTGGACTGTGATTCATAAAGAAGAGTGCTCCATGTTTTTGAACATTATCGACTATCGTGAACCTTGTTTGAATGCGTCATTGACCGTGTTTGCAAACCTTGAAGTCTTTGCCTGCTATCAAGGTTCACCAATCAAGAACCTTGGTAGCGCTGTTGTACCAGACTCAGTTCAAAAAGTAAGTTCCTTGTTGGAAATTCTGAACAACCTGTCGATGCTGTCTGAGGAGCGCTGCACTTATTGCCACCTGGCTCAAGCAATACATTCCCTTGTTTGAGCCTTGTTTCCAGTTTTGTATCTCTTTACAAGTTGTTAGCTTTTAAAGGTGCTGTACTTTTTTCTTTTTTTTTAACTCGAACTGCCTCGGTGCCCACTGTAGCAGTTGTACAGTCCGTTTTGGTACCTAAGCTGTGTACACTTTCCTTGTGCACTCTGTGTACAGACATGTTGTGCACTGTGATTTGTTTTTTTCTTAGATTTTTGTTTGATTTTTTCCCTAGGACATGCACCTACCTGTGGCAGTACAATTACTTTTCTTTCTGTCATTTATCATGCTGTGGACCACAATTTGGTCACCAGTGTTCTTTTGTATTGTATTTTTTGGCAAGTGTTTGAACCTGATACCTTGTGTTGCTACTGCTACTATGATAAACGAATGGTATGTTTTCCTCTAACCTACAATTTAAATGAAAGTGTGCTTTTTCTGTTCCAAAGCTCGGGGATGTTTTTGCTGTTACAATCTGTTTTGTTTTCTGAGTTTTATGTGGCAAGATATTGTGTTTTGTACTTTTGGCATATTTTCAGCATTAAGGGCAACATCTTGTGTTGCCTGTCGTCTGCCTGGACCGAGAACAATGTGCACTGTGATATTTGTACAGACGGCGTCTGGCTGTGATAAATAAATACGCATTATTCCATTCACGATATTCATTATTTCTTGATACCTTGATAAGTTCCCCCGCAACGGTGGCTCAGTGGCTAAGGCGTAGCGCTGCTGAGCACTAGGGCGCAGTTTCGATACCCGGCTGCGGCGGCCGCATTTCTGATGGAGGCGAAAAGCAAAAACGCCCGTGTGTACGAGATTTCGGCACACAATAAAGATTCCCAGGTAGTAAAACTTGATCCTGAGCTCTCCCCTACGGTGCGCTTCATCGCCTGCGTTGCGTCGGCGCGTTAAACCATACAATCAATGGATACCTTGATAAATCGTGCGGACATGGTGTCAAGGAACCTCGCCCGAGTCGGTAGGCGTGAAGGGCGCTCGCGGCTGGCGCAGCCACCCAGCGAAGGGCGGCCGGCCGGCCGGCGCGATGTGACGTCGTCGACGTCACGTCACGTGACGCGCAGGCCTGAAAAGCTTCCGGGGGTGACGCTATAACTCGTCGCGTCATGAAACAGCGGGCTACTCCCCCTTTTATCTGCTCTTCGAACGTCATCCCTTACTGCCTTTCGACACACTGCTTTCATCAGACCACCCATCCTCCACTTCGTACGCTCAGGATACGGATCACTCAGGCCCTCACGGCATATGCGGTAGCGTGCGCTCGGTTATCGTCGTCGCAGACAGCACACAAGTCCCTTTATGACCGTCGACAGAGAGATGCCGTTTTTTCTGCGGGATCTCTTGTTCTCTTGTGGCTCCCATCTCGACGTGTTGGCCTCTGCGAGAAACCTATCGCGATACGCTGGGCCCTACCGAGTCATTCGTTAGGTCATACCTGTGACCTACGAGATTGCCGCTACCACAAACTCATCAGCTGCTGCACCCAGAACAGAAGTAGTCCACGTTTCTCGTCTCAAGCCCTACAACGCCGACTCGCTCATTTAACAGGCACCGAAACGGTGCCTTACGGGCCGGGGTGATGATGCGTGTATGGAACTGACGCCCCGACACAGCTGAATTGGCACCCAAAGGAAGAAGACGACAACGTGGTTGTTGTGGGTTGGACTCTCGAACTTCTCCCGTTGGCCTGCTTGGCTTTGCGCTCTCTAAGCCGTTAGCAAGACCAGCTCTCGGTGAGTAAATTTTTTCCGTAACAATATATATATATATATATATATATATATATATATATATATATATATATATATATATATATATAATATATATATATATATTCACTTTAAAAACAAGTAGTCATCAAATGGCTTCAATAAAATAGCCTATTTCATCATCAATCAACTGCTGAAGTTCCATTGGAATCCGAGAAATTCCAGAGGAGTCACAGATACTTCTCGCATGCTTGAAGGCATTTTCTCTCATGCCGTCTGAGTGAGCGTGCTCAAAGCTACACAGGGGGGGGGGGGAGGTTACGCCAAATGGGCAGGACGATGCCTTTCTTTGTAGCGTGCGTCATGTTCTTTAGCAGTGCTTCTGTTTTTTTTTTTGTTTCCTTTACCGCGAAGCTTTTCAAGTCGGTCGCAAAAGCTTTGGTGCGTACAAATGTGTACAAATACTATCACCATAATGAACGGATATCTGCCACAAAAATTGGGCAAATCTCGATACTCATCACTGGTTCGCTTAAAATGAAGGCAATGGTCGGGTGGCGCGAACACCATATCAGGTTTATAGACATACGTAGCCAGTAATCAATAAACGTTTTGATAAATCTTCGCGATTAACCAAGCAATAAGCATGGCCACATGTTCCAGCCACACTGCAGCATGTGCGCGGAGTGCTTCAGCTGTACGTTGAACGAGAGTATACTAGGAAACCGTATTGGTAACGGCAGCTTCGAAAAGTTCCCAAAGTGATGCAGCCCTACACTGTGACGACGCACCCGCAGATTTATAGAAAGTGCGAATGTTTGGTTTCAACGCAAGTTTCGGTGTACGGAATTCGGGCATCCTTTTCATGTCTGTGACTGTCTGCGGTTTTACTCTAACCTCTCTGCCATGCAACATAGATCTAACATCAGCTACCTAAGGTTTCACAACAACCTAAAAGTATCAGTGTTAGTCTTCAGACTCACCTATCTTCGCTGTTTCGAATAATTCACGAATTCATGCAAGCTTTACAATTTTTTAAAGCATGCGTTTCGTGTCGGCCACAGTGACAATGCAGCAACCGATACATAAATTCTCACAGAAAAGTTATAATGCTCACAGAAAAAGTGGAACCCACTGATGGGGATTGAACTTTTTCAGTGAGCATTATAACTACGTGCAAAAATGAATGTGTTGATAATATGAATTATGTAAGGAAAACCACGTAAAAACAGTAAGCGAAAAAATATGGAAAATTCAGTTTGAGAAATTTTGAGATTTCAGGTTTTCTGATTACCACACAGCTGCGTTTACTTCACCTCAACATTCAGATTTTTCTTCGCCCCACTCATCGTAATTTCCTACGTCGATAAGCTGTATTTTTTTTCTTTTAGCTCATCAGTCATAACTGTTAATTTAGTATTCTAAATTCAATATCCAATCGAGTGAGTATTCTTCGATTGTCCCTATGATTTGTGTTACGCATGAATGTTTAAAAAAACGTGTGCTATCCTCACTGCTTTCCGCCAGTTCTAGTGAGTAATTGTAGGAAGCAAACCGGAAAAAAGAAGACAGGAGGGTTCCTTGAATTATCACAACATCGTCGCGTTATCGTGACTGCGCACTCCGATAAATGACAAAATGGGAAAGAGGAAGATGATCGACCTTGTGCTGTACGATAACGTCCACCGACGTATCTCTGGCTTGAAATTCGTCATTAATTCCGTCAGAAAGCTACGACGGTAGCCTTACCACTTGCTCGTTAAGCATTGTTATATTCGATGTCATATTTGAAATCTAAATTGTAGCTTTGTTTAGCTTTATAGGACACTAAACATCCTGCTACTCGGTCCATGCTACTCCTGCTACTCGGCTCAATTTTCGTTGTGGGTCAAAGCCACCGGGAAGGATTCGTCAAAATCTTTATCAGAGCCGGAAGAGGTTAGCAATGTGAAATAGGTAAATTATCATACGATAAGCTATATGATTTTGAGCATCCAAGGTATTTCTGGAATAAACAGTGGTGTGAATCTCGCCAGTTAGAAGTTGTTTACTTAAGATTGCACTGTGCAGTTCCAAAAGTGAATTATTTCTTAAGTAATACAATTCTCTTCATTCTGTCATCGATATTCTTATCAGAGGAAAACATTCCTAGAAGCCCCATTTCAGAACTTAGGAATAGTAGTAATTATACCACTTGGCGATACTTAACTAGGTTAGGTTCGTGCCAAAGGGTAGTAACCTAATAAGGCTGTATGCTCTACTGTGCTTGACTATCCAAACAACCAAAAGATTACCATGTTAGCCTATCCTTACACATTCAGATTCTTAGTTTGGAATCCGTCGTTGTTTCTATGATGAAACAGAGATGGTCGGACCACTTGCGTAGTAAGCATTTGTATTCATTCGAAGGTTTATCTCTAAACTAATTTTTCAAGTTGGTTTTAGTTTGATTACAAAATACCCGGCAGCACGGTTGTTGGTCATTCCTCTTCGTGGGTGAGCGCCATCCATATGAGGTCGTCATCATCGTCGTGATCATCATCAGATCTCATTGTCTCTCATGGCGAACAAGCGACGCAAAAACCGGGCGCTTTCTAAAGACGAAGGCACCCTAGACGTTGTAAGGCCACGTCAACCAGTGTTTCCGGTGCTTCCCGAAGACCGTCAAGCACCGCATCCGGCGCCTGCAAGCTCCAAGCGTGGCTCTACACACGACGTCGCTGAAAAAAAGGCAGTCGCAGCTCCTTCACCCGCACCCAACATTCACCGCACGAGCATCACGCAGCCTAATGGCGAAGACTTGTGCAAGCTTCCTAAGCTGTCACCGACTGCACCCTCGACACGTGCGGCCCCTGCTGAGGCAACAAGTAAGGCGCCTGCTAGGTCCAGGGCCGGATCAAGGCACAACATGCCTGAGATAAATCCAGCCACACCTGCAGCACGCGCGGTCAGCCTTCCTCGCAAGAGCACCTCATTGGCTAAAGGCAAAGACATTATCGGTGTTGTCAAGCTGCTGCCGTCGAAGCAGTCATCGGAGCCTCACAATATCCCCCAGCAACCACCCTTTAGATCTAAGCGAGGCTCTAGGAATGAGATCCAGGCGATCATGCCAGCACACCAGGATAAGGCCCAAGTTAAAAACGACGGCCTTGGAAAAACAGGTGTTGCTGGTGACCAATGGAGGGTGCAGGGGGCTCCGGTAAATAAATCGGAAAGTCAGCCCTTTGTGACAGCACCGGAAGCACCCGAACAAAACGTGAGTAGCGCATCCACCCTGCGTGTGAGGCTCTAGTTAAATGAAAAAGCTTGGCAATATGAAAACCTGCTCTACTCAAATATCCGTGCAAGTGCTGTTTTACAACAAGCTCTTTCATACTCTACTCAATTATCCGTGCAAGTGCTGTTTGCCAAATCCGCTTTCTTGTTTTCGAACAATTGCTTGCAGAGAGACATTGATAAAGTTTAATCTTATTAGCGATAACACTCGTCCTTTATTGGGTGCAGTCGTGCGACGCCGGCGCTTACCGATGAGGAATACATCTGAGATAAGGCAAAAGCAAATGTCCCATGGAATGGCCAAAAAAGGAATCGTGTGGTGGACTTTACACTGAGGTGTATTACAAACTGCCCCCTTTCAAAACTCATCGTCTTAGCCTTATATCTGATCGAAGAACAGTCGACACAAGTGCAGCCAGCACTTATACTGAAACCCACAGCTTGTAGCCAACTGTAGAAACAGTTTAACACGTCGTGTTTCATTGTGATGTTGTAATAAAGCTCTCAACAAAGCGCGTCCAGTTTACTGCCCTTTTTACTGTTTTTTGCACCGCTACTAAGTGCATCATAACGTTGTCCCAGAAACCTGTCTACCACACCTCATAAGACACCGGATGTCATTTACAAATCGATCAAAGGTCTAAGGTTACCCCTCAGCGTGTGAAGTGTACAAATATAGTGGAATATTTCACGTCTTTTTTGATGCGCTGCGCCGCAGGTAACTCCGCCGCCGATTTGGCTGGAAAAGGTGGCAGTCCAGAGGCGCTCTTCCGGCTGGCAGTTCGACTCAGACCACCGGCAGAGGAACGAAAAATGGCCGTGCATGCTTTTTACGGTGGCTTTTATGATTGGCGTGGTATTCCTCCTCCTCTTGTTCCTTGTCGAATCAAGCAAGAAACTGGCGTCGTTGGAGAGAACAACGGCTACGAGCCCGCTCACAATGACGGCGACTCGGAAACAACGTGAGATGATCGAATCGGTGACGAGCGTGGTTTCGGTCGTCCCAGACAACACCAAACACACGATTATGACGATTAAGACCGAGGACGAGTTCTCTGCCGAGAACGAGGAGGAGGTCGATGCGTCGACAGTGATTCCAGCAACCGTTTACGGGAAAGAAGATGAAGAAACACAGACTTCCCGGGCCGAAACAAGTCGACGTATTAGCTTCTATTTGTGATTGGAAGAATTTTTGATAGAAATAATGCATGAATAGAAGAATAAGAGCTAATTATTTATGAACATGCGTTCAAAAACAGTGCAAATAACACGAAGAAAACATGTACTCAAAGTACTATCAGGAGCGTCGTCGTTGGAATCAACTTCCTCTTTCATCCTTGCTTCGATTGCGAGGTTTACTCCATTTTCTGTGAATCCAAACAAACTCGTCCGATTTTCGATGTCCGAAGGTGAATTCCCGATGATATACAAAGGGTACAACGACGCCCTTTGCTGGAATATTCGTGTTTTCTAAGAGAAAGATGCGAGACACTTTTCCAGAATTTGGGGACTGCGTGGACTCGAATGGTGAACATTTAAGACCATTATTCTCCATGAATATTTTATAAGGCGTGATAATGCGTTTGCAGCGCTATTTCCCTGTTTGTTCCCGTTATAACGTCTGACATATATCATGAAATGACTTGCACAATCTGCGTGCATGTACTAGTGCATGTTATGTGTGTACTGCCCTAACTCGGAGTGTGTTCTGCTCATGTTATGAACTCTTGACTCGTAGTGAATTTTGATGGAAGATGAATAGCGTTCGGCTGGATTGAGAACAGAGCGCGTAGATCCAAGCGGGATGGCTATCGCGAAATCTGCGATTGGAATGCGGACGCCTCGACGGGAACAGTCCATACCAGGAAATCTTTCGAGGGTTATTGGTGGAGTGCGGCGAAGCGTTTTCCTACTCGCCCATCCACCCACGAATTCAAGCATCAGGTCGTGACGGGGTCAAACGCGGGTGCACAAACTACGTCACGCGAACTTCCGGTAAAATTCTCCGATTTCAGTGGAGCGAAAACTGTTGCTCCACGAAGCAATCTATAGTCTTCGGTTCTTCTCAATCTGCCGTTGTAACAGAGGATTTATGCTCTTAATCTTCCATTGGAATATTATTGCTCCATTGAGAGCACAAAAAGTTGGCAGATGCCACATACAGTGGAAATCGATTATATGAGAAGTACGAATGAGGAAGCTTCATATGTCACTTTGAATCGAGCACAACGTAACGAGAAGTACGTAAATTATGCCGTACATGAATTTCGTGTCTTGATTATTATATTTGGTTGTGTCGCTCACCTTCGTCATCTGTTCATTCTCGCAATACCAACTTTAGTATATGATGAGCTTCTTCGTCATCAATTGACGTCACATACACCAAATTTTGTATATGCGGAGCTAGCGAAACGGCCGCGAGCGCATCATGCAAGGCCCAATATATATACTCCAACGTAACTTTGACGTGTGCGCACGCTGGACACCGCGACGCTACGTTAGCAAAACGCGAGCCATCTATAGTCTGACGTCATGGGCGACCGGCACGACCAGTGTAACCGGTGCGAAATGCGACATGGTGCATTATGGAATTCTGCCCCGATGCGTTACCCCGACAGCACTGCGCCTGCCTCTTTTCGTGAGGGAGGGACACCAGACACGCTGAAACGCCCATGCGGCAAAGCAACGCCGCACGGTGCGTTCCTTCGAGTGTATTGAAAACTATAGTGCCTACAATATATTCTAGGCACTATAGCAGGACCGGGGAGACGCTCTAGGTGCCGACAAGTGCGGACGCGCGAAGATCGGCTCCTGCTTTCAAGAATGCTTTACTGTGGTATCCATGGATTTGTCGCCGAGTTTTTAGTCCCATCGCATGCCTAAGTTCTCAATAATTCAGCAGATACCACCTCTGATCTGGTGAGTGGACTTTTAAACCATTTCGGGACATTTTTACACGGCAACACCACCGGGGGATTTAAGCCTACCCAAGGAGATGAATGTCGCCAATGTGCCGACCCGGTGCCAACGTGACTCACCACTCTGCGCGTTCCAGTACCTGCAACTGAAAATGGAATACAAAGTAGATGGAGAGGACATCTCTCCAGAGGATTGTACGGAAGGCATGGGTTGGAAGGAAGCCGAAACGAGACGCTCAAGGAATAAGCTAGCCGCGGTTAGCGTTCCTGCTGCCAAGGGTTCGACCAAAGCTGGCGTTGCGGGAGACGCTCGAGCCAGTCGTAGTAGACATGACACCAAGCATACAATAGTGCGAGCTTGACGCAAGCCACTACTACCCAAGGACTTCAGCAAAATTGGGTTACGACCACGTGGAGGATTAATTCTCGATAATTGGCACAGGAGCCGTGCCAGATGCGATAGTACTGGCGGCTGGCGTCAAAGAGGAGGAGACCATGCAGGACATCATCTGTTCCAACATGCAGCAGAACATTATGGTGGCAAGCACTCCGGACCAAGACAGAGCTTCAAGATACGTCAAGGTCAAGCAAATTGACATTGGAGGCAACGTTTCCGGGGTTAGCGCGTACGCCACGGCACCCCACAGTGCTTGTAAAGGCGCGATTTGTGGGATCCCTGTAAGCGATACTCAAGACATTTTGACTCGAAAGAATGTGAACGCAAACGACCCGCTCGCGCTGCTGGCCAAGAGAAGAGTGGGCTTGGCAGCAGCATTCCTGGCATGATGCTCAACCCTTTTCGCTTCGAGCTGCAGGCTGTCACCGTTCTGCTGGGAGCCTCTTCGTGGCCGCACTACTGCGCTTCGCAGACGACGCATGTGCACAGACTCGTGGCCTTCGGATGCGTGTCATCTTCAGAGGGTGATAACTTCGCCCTGGATGGATCGCGTCTGCTGCACTCCAATGACTCAACATGGTTGCTATCTTCGGTGACGTCACCTCACGTGGGAGAATCGCCGGCTATAAGAGCGCCAGCGGAACGGGACTTCACCAGTGGGCTTGGCAGCAGCATTCCTGGCATGATGCTCAACCCTTTTCGCTTCGTGCTGCAGGTTTGTAATTATTCATGCGTTCAGTGTTTTCGTAGTGATGACCCATTCCTGGTGCTGCTGCCCTGCCCACTACGTTTAAAGGGTTTATTTCTGCTGTTTGTTCTGTGCCGCTAGATCTGTTGAGATGCGGGGGTTTACAGAGCAGATGTTGTCAGAACTGTTAAATGGTCAGGCACAAATTACTGCCTCACTTGACGCCATAAAGTGCTCTCAACAGGAAATCGAGAAAAAATTTTCTGATTTAACCCAGCGCATAGAAAAGGTTGAAGCACAGTTATCTGCTTTAGCTACCCTGAGAAGTAAAGTACAAGGTATCGAGATTGCTATGTCTAAACGAGATGAACAGATTTGTATGCTTGTATTGAAAGTTGACAATCTCGAAAGAAGATCCCGCAGAAATACCTTAATTATATATGGAATAGAAGAACCTGCTAGAGAATCTAACGAGGAACTACTGAATGAAGTAACAGAAATTTTTCAGAAAAATCTTGAGGTAACGACATCCGTCATTGAAAGATGCCGTAGGCTTGGCCGTAAGGTTGGAAATAAGCTACGTCTAGTAATCATAAAATTTCTAGATTATAAGGAAAAGACTGCTGTATTAACGAACCCATTTAAGCTAAAGAGAACTACGATGTCTATTTCCGAGGACTTCTCTAGCAGGGTACGGGAAGTGCGAAGAAAATTGTGGAAGAGCGCAGCTGAAGAAAAGAGAAATGACGCAAAGGTTAAGCTAATATACGACAAATTGAGCATTGGTAACACCCTGTATCGTTGGAATGAAACCGAAAAATCGCGCTTTAAACTACAAAGGAAGAAGGGAAACTGACGTCGTGATCCTGTATCTGAACAATTAGGAATCCTAAATGTAAATTGCCGAAGTGTCGTAAACAAAGCAACTGAATTAGAATGATTGCTTCTTACTCACGATCCGGGCTTAATAACACTTACAGAAGCATGGTTGCATAGTACAATATTTGATAGTGAAATAATTCCACCTGGTTATAGTGTGCTAAGAAAAGATCGCGAAAGTAAGGGAGGAGGCGTTGCAGTTGTATATAAGAAATGTCTCAAAGTAATTAGGATGCCAGATATTCCTCAAGTGGAAGGCTTATTCTGCAAAATGTACCACAATAAAATTCAATATATTGTAGCTTCCATATAGAGACCCCCGACATCGTCCATTCAAGTCGTCAATGATTGAAAAAAATATCTGTGCACTCATGCAAAGTCAGGAGCTCAGATAATTTTATCAGGAGATTTCAACCTACCAGATATGGACTGGACCTCTCTTTCAACTACTAAGCATAACGATATCATAGGAGAAGCAATGCTCGACGTTGCTTTTACTTTTGATTTGTTACAAGTTGTTCTCGATTTCACTAGGGTGGAGGGAAGTTCGAAGTCAGTACTTGATCTCTTTTTTGTTAGTGGATGTATTAAGTCTTCGGCCACCTGTGAAGTGGTTCCTTGTATTTCTGACCACATTGCTGTATTGTTGACCCTGGCAAATGGCTCTATGACACGGAAACAAAAAACGTCATGTTTTCGAAATTTTTGCGAGCTGACGATACATCAATTATAGATCTCGTCTCCCTCAACTTCGACTTCTTTTAAACAGTACTGCTGATGTGCAAGGCCACTGGGACTCATTTAAAGATTTGGTGAATGTATTGATCGCTTCGTTCCATGTGTTGTTAGTTAAAAAAAAGAAAGAATGGAACCTCTGGATTTCTCGGGACACGTTGCATCTCAAAAGGAAGTTAAAACGATTAAAAAAGCGTCGTAGTCTTGGGAATATCGCTGGTATAAACGAAGAGATTTCAGAAATTGCAACTCAACTAAAACATCAAATCCATATTGACAAACAGCTGTATTATGGTGAATGATTACCAAACTTCATTAAAACGTGTCCTGAGAGATTTTGGCGGAGCATTAAGCCTACATCTACTGAATGTAATGTTTTTGTGGTTGATAGAGTTGATGTGCAATGTTTTTGTGGTTGATAGAGTTGATGTGCATGATAGCAAGGTTATTTCGAATGCCTTTAATCAACAATTCAAATCGGTTTTCACCATTGACAATAATGTTCTTCCCTCATTTGATGCAGATTATCCACCTATACCTGACGTTGTTATCAGTGAGCACAGCATTCTAAATATGCTACTTAAACTCAATGTTAAAAAAGACAACCGGGCCGGATAGCATTCCAAACGCATTTTTAAAGCGTTATGCCAAGTGTATCGCCAAATATCTGTATGTTTTATTTTCAAAATCGCTACACGAAGGTCGAGTACCAGATGATTGAAGGACCGCCAGAGTCAAGCCTCTTTATAAGTCGGGTAAAAAGCAACTTATCTCGAATAATCGTCCTATTTCATTAACGTCAGCTACCTCTAAGCTTATAGAACACATAATACATACGCATATCTCTGAGTTTTTTAGTAAGCATAATATCTTAACAAAACACCAGCACGGATTCAGAAAGGGCTATTCAACCTGTACTCAACTTGTCGAAACAATTCACGATTTCGCATTTTCAATTAACAATGGGACACAAACTGACGCCATCTTTATGAACTTTTCAAAAGCGTTTGACAAAATTTCACACAAAAAATTACTCTTTAAATGAGAGAAAACACTTAAAAATCCGCGCCTAATAAAATGTATAGCAGACTACTTGATAAACTGTAAACAATTTGTTGTTTTTAATGAATTCTGCTCAGAAGAGGCAACCGTTGACACTGGCGTTCCACAGGGTACGGTTCTTGGACCCCTTTTGTTTTTAATTTTTATCAATAATATTGTGAATAAAATTCCTGTAAAAATCAAGTTGTATGCAGATGATTGTGTCATATATTCTGAAATATCCAATGTAACCGATCAAATCATTCTGAATAGTGCCTTTTATAACATTGTGAAGTGGTGTGATTTATGGCAGATGTCAATCAACTTCGATAAAACAGTAATATACGAAAAACCCACAAGACAAAACCCCTACTATTTAAGTATTCCACCGCAAGTTTCACCCTTTCTGAGGTAACTAACATTAAGTATCTTGGCCTTTGGATTACCAATGACCATAGCTGGACTAAACATATTGACTCCGTAATTACAAACGCTAAGCGAAAACTATTCTTCCTTCGAAGAGCTCTAAAACATTCTAATTCCACGGTGCGTACTCTAGCGTACAGGACTATCATTCGCATAGTGTTAGAATATGGAGTAATTATTTGGGACCCCTTCACCAAAGCTAACATAACTAAATTTGAAAACGTACAGAAAAAGGCAGTCCGCTTTATCTTTAACAGCTTTGGACGCACCTCTATAACTGATCTCCTACATCGTGCCAATGAGCCTTCAGTTACCGAAAGAAATCGGTTATTATAACTACAATTTCTTTACCAAATAATTAAAGGGCATTACAAGCTTGATGTTTCCAATGTCATTTCCTTTTCTTCTGGGTACACCGCCCGCCAAAGGCATCAACTTACAATAACCCCTTTCCGGTCCCAAAATAACTGCTTCAAATATTCTTTTTTCCCTCGTACAGTAACTCAGTGGAATGGACTAACTAATAACCAAGTGATGGAGCCGTCTTTAAAGTTGTTTGCAGCAAATTTGACCTGATTGTTCCTATCATGCCGTTCTATTTTTGTTTGTTTGTTTAGTTTATGCATTCTTGTGTGCCAACATTGAGAAAATAATATCTGTAACCACCCTGATAAGATCTTCGTAATAGGTATTGCAGTATGAATAAATAAATAAATAAATAAATAAATCAAGGACACTGGGACAATCATCATAGCGTTCGAAGGACACAAGGTGCCCAGATTCGTGATAAATGGACATTCACTTTTGCAGTGCTCCCTTTACCGCAAAAACATCAATATTTTTTACATCTGTGGAAAGCTGGGACATCGGTCTGACGTCTGTGTAAACCCAGCTGAAACAATCTGCAGAGAATACGAGATTAAGAATCCAGATAGCCTGCACCAGTGCAATCCAAGATGCAGGCTGTGCGACGGTCACCATCCCAGGGCAGACAAGATGTGCAAGAACAGGTTCTTAGTGCCATACGTCGTCAGACGCAGACGTTGGGAAAGATGGCGAGCAGCCGCTGAAGCCCGGGACGCGTCAATCACATCGAGTCCAGACATCAACGACAAGCAGCTTATTCTAGCCTGCGAGACCCAGAGCATCGAGACTACAGAAGAACAGGAAAGGCGGCCCCACTCCAGGGGGAGATCACGTTCAAGAAGAGGTTCTAGACCAAACGCCCGCTCCCAATCTCGGGGGCGCTCGAGTTCTCAAGGTCACTATCAGGGTCGGGATCAGCCTGAGCGGCACCCAAATGGCCAGCTGCCTGGCGTTCAGTTCGAGATCATGGCTTCCAACTCATGGCGGATTCCTGCAGTTACACCAAAAGTCAGCTGGGCTGAGCGAGTGCGCAACGGTGCGGCAGAGGTGAGGACAGGTAAGGTGCCAGAGCATGATAGAAATGCACAGCTAGAGCAAGAAAACGCGAGACTTACAAAATCGATTGAGAGGCTATCAGCCGAGTTAAAGGAAATAAAAATTCTTCTCACTAAGCTAACCAGCGCGCAGTTTTCACGGCCAATGCCTTAGCCAGTTGATGTCCCTGTGGCTGAAAACCTGGGGGACTCGAGAACCACAAAAAACAGGCATTCATGTCAGAACCCGTGGAAGCCAACCAAACGACCAAGACACATATGAAAGAGGTCTTGACACGCTAAGCAAAGTAGTAGTCAATCTTAGCGAGCAGATGGGTAGGCTACAATCAAGCGTGGCGGCACTGGAAGAGCATATGACTTTGCGCATTACAAACGTCTAGCATATCTGCGCCACACAGCAAGGCCTCCTCATGCACCAAACTCACCTCTTCGGCCAACAATACTAGTGGTACCAAACCTGCCGACAGGTGCAGCATCCGGCTCTGGCTGCCCATCTAATAACCATGATGGCAGCGCTACGTGAAACATTTCGTATCTGGCAATGCAACTGTAGAGCTTACCTTAAAAAGAAGGCAACCCTACAGCAGTATATCAGGAGCAGCCAAGAAAATCCTCATATTATTGCAACAGACCCTTTCACCGCAAGCAACGCTGCCTGGATTCCGGCCTGTAATAGGGGATACTGAAGGTAGGGGAGTCTGCACCTTCGTATGCAACAAACTAACGGACGTAACCCACGACCTCAAGATAGAAGCAGGCCAGTTGGAACACATCATGGTAGAGATCGTGCCAGGTACCAGCAACTATCAGAGCATTTTCATTCTTATTATATACAGCAGTCGAAATGAACAAAAGCAAGAGTTCAAGACGGTTCTAATGAAAGCTGTTAATATCACCGGGGAATGTCCACTCGTCCCAGCAGGTGACTTCAACGCCCCTCATCATACACGGGGTTACATGTAAAACACTGGGAAAGGAAATCGACTTTGGCAAAGTGCAAGTGAACTTGATCTCACCCTAATCAAAAACCCCAGCCTACCAACAAGGCTTGGTACATCTTGCCGCAGGGATTCCACCCCGGACCTTACATTTGTAAGGAACATCAAGAAGGCCCAGTGTATGAAACTTGCTGTAGACCTAGGGAGTGACCACTGCATTCTTGCCACTACCTTCTCCTTGGAGCATAAAAAGCAGAGAGAATTTCACTTCACAGACTGGGATAAGTGCAGGAAGATAAGAATGGGAAAGAAACAAGATGGCCACAGACAAGGCTTGGAGGAGTGGGTCGAACTGATTAAAGAGGATATCAAATCCGTCTCCTCCACCATTACCACAGATTTTCCGGTTGAAAGAATGGATAGCCGGCTCGCTCGTCTTCTTGAGGCAAAGCAAGCACTACTGAACAGAAGACTGAGGAAGAAGATAGCTGAAGTAAACAGATCAGTCCGCGAGGCGGCTGAGGAGCTCGGCATCTCAGTCACCACGTGGGAGCTTCTCGCTACAGAGTGATCTGTGTTTTGGAGGACTGAATGAAAGTTTATCTGATCCAATAGCAGGACCGGCACCTGGCGTTGCAACGCTGGCGTGACGCGAGAAAACGAGCGCCGGCGTTCACGTGCGCCTTCTCACGTCGAACTGTATTGGCGCCTTGACTGTGGCATGTAACGTTCTCACATGACGCGCATCTCATGATTATCATGTTTGAACATGTCACATACCTTCGTCATCTATTGACGTCCCGTAATACCAAATTTGGCATATGTGAAGCTAGCTAAACGGCCTCGAGTGCATGATGAGTGTGGCTTCTAGTCATGCTGTTTAATGACACCCATGTCGTGATTATCATGTTTTGATGTGTCATTTACTTAGGTCGTTCTTTCGCGTCACATAATACCGAATTTGGTACATGTGAAGCTAGCGAAAAGGCCGTGAGCGCATCATGAGCGCAGCATGTATTCATGCTGTTACATGCCATACATCTCATGTTTATTATGTCTGCACCAGTCTCCTCATACCTTCATCATCCATTCACGTCCCGTAATACCAAGTTTGGTATAACTGAAGCTAGAGAAACGGCCGCCAGCGCATCATGAGCGTGGAATGTAGTCATTTTGTTACATGACACATATCTCATATTTATCAAGTTTGCACCAGTCCCGTACCTTCGTCATCCGTTTACGTACCGTAATACAAAATTTGGCATACGTGAAGCTAGCGAAATGGCCGCGAGCGCATCATGAGCGTGGCATGTAGTCATGTTGTTACATGACATGCGTGTCATATTTTGATCTTGGGCTATGTCGCTTGTGTTCTCCATGCAAAGATGTCTGACCATGCCATTTTTGTAACATGTCATGTGAACGAAATCATCGCAAGAGCAGCACGACCATGAAATGTAAATCATGACATTGATGACATACGTTTCACAATTTTCGTGTTAGGACTGGTCAGGTATGATCGGTATACAGTCATGTTATGCCATACCAAGTTTGGTATCGATACCATTATTGAAATGGCCATGAGAGCTAGAAGTCTTAGCTGGATAGATAGATAGATAGATAGATAGACAGATAGATAGATAGATAGATAGATAGATAGATAGATAGATAGATAGATAGATAGATAGATAGATAGATAGATAGATAGATAGATAGATAGATAGATAGATAGATAGATAGATAGATAGATAGATAGATAGATAGATAGATAGATAGATAGATAGATAGATAGATAGATAGATAGATAGATAGATAGATAGATACGATCAAAGTCGCTGAAGTTTGCGAAGAAATGCTGGGCATTCGAAAGAAACGGTGTACCTTATAGGTGGCATATTGCCAGTTCACTTCTTCGGAACATTATTGAGTGGCTTGCGATCACTTTCAAGCAACAGCGGACGACCATATGTAAAATGAGAGAACTTATCACAACTAAATACCAGAGCGGGAGGCTCTTTGTTCATCTGGGAATAGGGTTGCTCTACGTGGATGAAAGCTCTTGACGCGTAAGCTACTGGCCTCCAACAGTCGTCGTAACTCCGCGAAAGGGCGAATCTGACACTGTTCCGGGAGGCATCTGAGGCTGCTTTAGTATGTTTGCGTGGGCCGAAAACGGCAAGTAATGATTTTTTCCTAGTGCTTCGCTTACGTTTCTCTAATCTTCATCGTGCTCTTGCGTCGATTCAAACACGTCTTGCTTGATAGGAGATCGCAAAGCCGCTGCTTTCTGGACTAGTGATGGCACGTATTCACTGAAATTATTTACCACGTCCAGCAGCCTTTGTACTGCGAGCTTGCTGCAGGGCATTGGCATCTGTACTTAACTGGCTACTAAGACTGGACTAGGGCAGATTCCTTTGTCGCTGGTAATATCGCCGAAGAAGTCTCCTTCTTGCACACCGAACATGCATTTTAGTGCGTTTAATGTTAAGCCTGCAGACTGTGCCAACCTAAGCACGCTCCGAATACGTACGTAACTCATGTTTCTACTTGCCACTTCTCCAAATTAGCACGTCATCCACACACTCAGTACGCCTGACATGCCCTCGAATATCTCATTTAGTGCCTTCTGAAATACTTCGCTAGCAGACGAGATGCCAAACGGCAGCTAGAGAAACGGGTGTTGATCAAATGGTGTTGCCAACGTGCATATTTTTTATGTATGTTGGTCTAGCTGAATCTGTGGAAGCCGGCACTGGCGTCCAGACGTGAGAAAAATTACGCGCCTGCCAGCTTAGGCTCAATATCTTCTTGACGGGGCATTTCATAACTTTCTCTCTTGACGAATGAATCGATTGTTCTCGTGTCCATGCGAATCCGTAGTTTGTCGGTTTTTTTCGCACAATAACGAGAGAGCTTACCCAGTCCGTTGGCTCGCTTACTTTTTATTCATATGCTTTCGCCCAACGCAGAAGGTTTGAGGGGGCCCCGATTCATGCGGTCGTCTAACCATCGGCTTCTACTTGTCCATCTTTTTTTTCTGTGAAAGTTACTTATGCCTTTCAAGCCTTTTGCTCCAGTCGACGCCTGAAATCTTGAGGACCACGTGAAACAATTTTGTCACGGTAGGTGGAACCTTTACCGACTTTTGAAGGACTTTTTTGCTCGACCACGCCGTGGCTTGCTAGGCCTAAGGTTAGCCTAACGCTAGGTTTAGCGCGTTTGAGCTATCAAGTTGGTTATGTAAGTCACTGTGCAAGGGGAGGGCATTTTTCCCGTAGAATTCTGGTGTTCTGGATGGACAACGGCGCTTTCTAAGCGTAAGTCAACTAAAGCACCCGTGGTGGGCGCTGAAGTTCAAGACTCACCATACGGAAACAGTGCTGGCACCCGATCTCTCGCCAACAAGAAGAAATGCCTCGCAAACACGTCAAGGCTGCCTCATCTACCAAGGGAGCAATTTAAAACAATTGTTAGGCCTCGGGGAGGCCTGAACGTTAAGAATACCAGTAACGTCCAGATTTCTCAAGCCCTCACGACAGCGGTGCGTCTCTCCACTGCGGATACCACAGAAGACACCATTTGTCCTGACGCTATGCAAAACATTGTTCTGATTGGTATGCCATCGCAAGCCATCGCCAAAGCCCACGCAAGTCTAGAGGCCATCACCGTTAATAACGCAGGGTACGAAGTTATCTCTTACATTGCTGCACCCGACAACACATGCAAGGGCATCATCAGAAACATCGATATGGAAATTGACGACAAAAAACTCGGAAGACTTCTTATTCAGCCGAAGAATCCCACTGTTCTCGAAGTGCGACGAATCAAAAATTCTACCACAGTCGTTATTCTCCTCGAGGGATGAGTCCAAACTTACGTCATGTGTGTTCCCAGCATAGTCAAGTGCACCCTCAACCGACAGCAGACGGATGTCTGCTATACCTGTGGTAGACTCGGCCGCAGAGCCGACGTGTGTCCCACTCCAGGAAATGTTATCTGTCGAGGTTGCGGAATGACTTTCCCTGGTGACCAGCACGTTTGCTCACCTAAGTGCGCCTTCTGTGGAGGGCCTCATCCAGCGGCCGACAGAACCTGTACACAAAGGTTTGGGATACCTTACATCGTCCGACAGCGCCGAAAAAAGAGACGCGACTTTGACAAGGACTTCCCACTGATACATGAGCTGTCCAAACCGACCAACAAGTCTAGGTCCCCGTCCAGGAGCTCGAGGGGGCGCTCCCGATACAGGAGGGGTCCCCAGTCCACAAGCCGTTCCCATTCCCGGAGCTGTTCCAGACCACGGGGCCCAGCCGTCAGCATTCAGGTGCCTGCTGCCACAGCGACCGAGTGGGCTGACCGCGTCAAAGGATCCCAGGAACGAGTAACGGGGGGCATGCTGCCTGTGCAGAACAATGAAAGAATTATTCAGCCAGAAAGGGAGAACGCTCCACTAAAGGAGGCGATCGCGCAACTTAGAGTTGAGATAGTCGCACTTAAGAACGATAATAACGCTAAGAGTGAGGCTCCACGACCTCCTCAGGTCACTAGACTCGAACCGCCCATTGAAACGCCTAAGGAAACGCCCGTGGAAACGGCCCTAAAAACGGCCTTTAGGGTAGTTGGCTTGGGGTACTCGGCAATGGCACGCAGTTTGGCAGGGTCTGGCAATATTCCTTCTTTTGAAACGACGTGGTTGAGAATTGTGAGTTTGCGGGCGCCAAAACGGCATTTCTTGAAGTTTAATTGCAACCCGGCTGCCGTAAGGCACTGGAGAACTTGTTCCAGACGGGAAAGATGAGTTTCGAAATTCGCCGAAAATACAACTATGTCGTCTAAATAGCAAAGACAGATGTGCCATTTAAGTCCCCTGAGGACACTGTCCATCATTCTTTCAAAAGTCGCAGGCGCCTTGCAAAGACCGAAGGGCATTACATTAAATATTATAAGCCGTCAGGGGTCACAAACGCCGTTTTTGGACGGTCTGGTTCAGCCATTGACACTTGCCACCATTCAGAGCGCAGATACAGTGAAGAGAAAAACTCCGCACCTTGAAGGCAATCCAAGGCGTTCAATGCGTGGCAGAAGATAAACATTCTTGCGTGTGATGTTGTTTAGTCGGCGATAATCCACGCAAAACCTGATGGAGCCATCTTTTTTTCGCATGAGGACCACTGGCGAAGCCCAAAGACTGTGTGAGTGCTGAATAACACCACGTTGCAGCATCTCGTCGACGTGTTGAGTGATGACGTCACGCTCAGCCTGCGAGACGTGGTAGGGGCGCTGACGAAGTAGAGTATGATGACCGGTGTCGTAATGGTGAGCGACAACTGACGTGCGTCCTAAGGGAGGTTGTTCGTGGTCGAAGGAGGCGCGAAAACGGTCAAGTAATTGAATGAGCTGATTGCGCTGGTCTTGCGTAAGGCCGGTGTCTACGCTGCGCAACAGAGCGTCTTCGTCAGGTAGTGAGGGCGCGGTGGCAGCTGTAACAGCATCCACGAACATCGGTGTCGTATCAGAATGGGCATTGAAAGGAAAGATGTTATCATAAGTGCCAAGACTCCCAATGCGTTCGCCATGCAATAAGGTAGCAGGACAAGGGAACGGATTGCACACGTACATGGCACTGGAGCCATCGGCAAGTGTTATGACGGCAAACGGGACGACAAGGTTCAAGCGACGAGCCATTCTTGTGACGGCATAAATAGGGCAGTTGAATCGGAAATGGAGTTGCACAAAAGAGATACCGCGGCAACCAAAAAAAGCAGAAATGACGACGTCAGCGGCGACGATCACCTTTTTGGGTGAGCGAGGGAGATCTATGAATGTCGTGCTGAATGGAAACAAAACGAGTTGAGCACGAGCGCAGTCAACAACCGCATGATTAGCGGAAAGAAAGTTCCATCCCAGGATGATTTCATGAGACGCATGCGGAAGGACGACAAATTCAACGATGTAAAGCACTCCTTGAATCACAACACGAGCAGTGCATGTGGCAGAAGGTTGGACGTGTTGCGAACTCGCTGTGCGTAAAGAAATTTCAACCAGTGGAGTCGTCACTTTGTTCAGGTTGTGGCATAACGCTTCACTGATTATACAAATAGCGGCACCTGTGTCGACAAGAGCAGTTGTGGCGAAACCGTCCACAAACACGGCAATCTAGTTAGGGGGCGAAAGATGAGGCCTTGGAAATTTCGTCGGTGGCGCAGCTCTTGCCTCAGGAACTACGACTGTTAGTTTTCCTCCTGGGCGTGGTTGGAACGGCGAAACATGGGGGAAGGAGACCGAAGACGGGGTGAAGAAGATCGACGTCGGCTGAAACCTGGTCGACGTGAGCGGGGGTCATGTGAATCAGGTGTCACATGCGATTCTGATTTCCGAGGTATGTTGCCGGAATGCTGAACTTCATTAAAATAGAATCCACCGCGACGACAGTAGCGCGCGACATGTCTTGGAATACTACAGTTGTAGCAGACGGGCCGGTTATCCGGAGTACGCCAAGAGTTTACAGGTGCTCGAGGTGGTGGAAAAGGCCGATTTACCGGACAAACCGAAACTGGTGACCTGTAGTAGTTGGTGGCTGTACTGTATGAAGGGAGCGGCGGTTGAGCTTGAGGTCGGCGGACGGCTTCTGCATAAGCCAGCGGTGCAGTCACTGATATTGGGGATGCGGGTGAAGGGAGAGCCTCGGCAACTTGCGTCTGAGTAGCACGGCGAAGTGAGTGGTCCAGTGTTGTGGGGGTCTTGTTGATGGTGGCGACAAGAGAGAGCTGTCGAGCAACTTCCTCCCGGATGTACTGTTGAATTCGAGGCATTAACACGCTGTAGTCCGGGCCACTGCTTTTGCACTCCAAGGCCGAAATATCAGCTGTTTGCGTAATAGCCCGACATGTAGAAATTCGTTGCTTGCGCAGCTCATCGAAACTTTGACATAGCTGAATCACGGCCGTGACGGTCTGTGGGTCTTTGACCACAAGCATGTGAAAAGCGTCGTCATCAATTCCTTTCATTATATTGTCACAGGTAATGGGTATGAGCCATCAACTGTAGGTGGAATCCCTTGGAAGTGAAGAAAGAAGAGGGCTTTTTGACAGTTCGTTGGGACGCGGCTTCACCCCCAGGAGCCGCGGTTTCTAGTTTCCCCTGTGAGGACTCGGTGACCGGCCTCTGAAAGGAACATAAGATGACGAGGGAATGCTAGGTGACGTGGGGCGGCGAGGTGATGGTGATCGTGACTGGGGGCGTTGACCAAGGCGAGGAGCTTCTTGGCCCGTAAGGTACGCTTCGATTTCGCGGGGACGCTCACCGTAACGCGGGCACCGAGCATCAAGGTTAAAGCCACGGAGACCAAGTTGGCGGTACTGGCAATTACGGTAGACGTGACCCACTTCGCCACAGTGGTAGCAGAGTGGACGGTTATCGGACGTACGCAACACGCTGGCCTTTGTGGCGTTCTGCCGCGATCCAGACGGACGATAAGTTGGTGCACTTGGAAACCTTGAGGCGGGTGGCAGAGTCGAAGAGGTGCCCTGGAATCGATGGCTAGCCTGATCCATTCTCCCCATGGTGGGTTCAGGGCTATGCGGTGCAGGAGATCGCAGAGCCGCCGAATTAGTCAGCACAGGGGCCTCAGGCCTTGTTGGAGCGAGTGAGGTGACCACCTGTCAGATCTCATTTCGGATTAAGTCTGCGAGAGCACTTACGGGTGGTTGGGGTCCCGCTGCTTGGAGTTGGCGCAGCTCGTCCCGCTCGACGCTTCTTATGAACTCAGCGAGGGCATGCCTCTCGCTGTCAGCCCCGATAAAGCATGCAGCAGGGGTCACGTCGTGGCGTTCATACTGTGACGACCTATACTGCAGAGTACGCTCTATTGTGGTTGCCTCATTTATGAACTCTGCCACAGTCGTCGGTGGATTGCGCACGAGTCCGGCGAAGAGCTGCTCTTTTACCCCGCGTATTAAATGCCGCACCTTCTTTTCCTCGGACATTGCAGGGTCAGCACGCTTGAAGAGTCGAAGCATGTCCTCGACAAACATCGAAACTCTCTCGTTGGGTCGTTGGTTCCGAGACGAGATAGCCTGCTCCGCTCTCTCTTTCTTTTCAGTGCTGCGGTACGCATCGCGAAACTGTCGGCTGAACTCATGCCACGTCGCAAAGGAACCCTCCCGATTCTCGTACCACGTCTTGGCAGAGTCTTCTAATGCAAAGTAAACTCTCCGCAGCTTGCGAGCTTCATCCCATTCGTTGATGTTGGCAACTCGATCGAAGTGGTCAAGCCAGTCGTCAACATCTTCATAAATGTCTCCATGAAATGAGCGTGGTGTTTGTGGCACATGAAAAACATGCGGGAGAAAAGAATAGGCGTCGTTGGTTTGACTCGCCTGGTTGTTAGTTGAAGTTGAAGTTAGCGAGAGGTACTGGGATCGATACCCATCACCTCCACCAGTGCCGCGAACGTTATAACAGACTGCGACGAAACGACGCCTTGCTTGCCCTCAGACCAGGACGCAAAAGCCCTCTTCTTTCTTCACTTCCAAGGGATTCCACCTACAGTTGATGGCTCAAACCCATTACCTGTGACAATATTCTTTATGCTGTCAGCCTCCGTCATCCTGGCATCAACTCGCCTACAGAGGCTGATCACATTCTCAAAGTAGCTCGTGAAGCTCTCACCATTTCACTGAAATTGTCCCCGCCGTCCCAGTTCAGCACGAAGCTTACGCATGGCTGGACGACCGAAAAACTAGGTGACGGCCTCTTCGAAAACCGACCAGGTGGGGATGTCGGCTTGGTGGTTGGTGAACCATAGGTTGGCCAAATCCGTCAAGTAGAAGATGACGTGAGTCAGCTTCGCAGGGTCATCCCACTTGTTAATCGCGCTGGCATGCTCGTACTCTGCCAGCCAGTCCTCGACATCTTAATCTTCAGTGCCGTTGTATACTGGAGGGTCAAGCAGACGAAGTAAACCAGAACACATGACAGGTGGCAGCGTGGAAGAGCCTTGTGGGGGATCGACATGCTTGGTCATCGCAGACAGAGATGGTAGCTTACGGCTGCGGAGCTCCAGGACGTTACCCAGCACCTCCACCAAATGCAATGAGCAAGGTTGCGTAACAGCACAGGTTAATATTCGAGAAACGTTAGCCGCAACAAGCTGGTACAGGCAAAAACCCGGCAAGCACGAGCCACACACAGATGTCAACGTCTTTTTTCACGCTGGCACACAGCTGGCGCCACTATGCTTCGGTACAGAAAGAATTATTCAGCCGGAAAGGGAGAACGCTCCACTAAAGAGGTGATCGCGCAACTTAGAGTTGAGATAGTCACACTTAATAACGGTAATAACGCTAAGAGTGAGGCTTCACGACCTCTACAGGTCACTAGACTTTAACCTCCGATTGAAACGCCTAAGGAAACGTCCGTGGAAACGGCCATGAAAACGCCCATGGAAAAACCCGTGGAGACGCCCGTCGAAACACCCATGAAAGTGCACTGTACTGTTTGTCCAGCCAAAAAGAGGGTTTTGACGAGGCCCGCACTTGATGAGGAACTGCATAGTTGTAAAACGGAGATCAGAGACATATTTCAGTCACTTAGTCAAACAGTCGCATTCGTTCAGGTTAAGGTCGATACCTTGGCGGACAAGTTCAGCACACTTGATGCTAAGGTCAATACGTTAAACGCTAACTTCTGTGCGTTGGACCCTAAGGTCAACGCGGTCGAATGCAGGCCCATATCTTTCGAGCCTAACCATGGCACGTTCGCTTAAAGAGTTCGGGATTTGGCAGTGGAACCGCTGGGGTTTACCCACAAAAAAAAAGCAGTTTTTCAGCAGTTCATTCGTTCTCGCTCTGAAAAGCCGTGCGTCATTCTGCTTCAGGAGACGCTTTAAGATTCTGTCATTCTGCCGGGTTACACATCTCACGCTCTTTATGAAGACGGACGAATGGGCATATGCACGCTCGTATCTAAGGGATACATCTATAACTAGCATAATATTTCTATGAACAGTAGTCAGGTAGAACACTTATTGGTCGAAATTATTCTGGGGGGTCATTTCAAGAATAGCGTTTTCAACCTGCATATTTATAGTTCGCCAAATGACTCGAGACAAAAGTTTCCGGCACTCTTGAGTAGGGCTGCCGCCAGGGCTGGTGACTCCCCGCTTGTGGTTGCACGTGATCTTAACGCTCCTCCTCAGGCTTGGGGCTATCTGCGGTCATCTCATAAAGGCGAGGATTTGTGGCAAGCAGCAGCGAACTTGAGCCTCACCCTGGCCACGTACCCAGCATTGCCGACCAGGATGGGTAACTCCTGCATGAGAAACACCACGTCCCACCTAACGTTTGTTAAAAATCTTGAATCTGCTACTTGGCACAACTTGCACGTGGATCTGGGTAGTGACTATAATGTACTAGCTGCCCATATCAGTGTAAAGGGCAAGCCTGTAAGAGAGTTTAGTTTCACAGATCAGGATTACTTCCGACATGTTAGAAAAGCAAGCGCAAACTGAAGACTCAATTCCCAGCATGGATCGCTGGGCAAAGAGCTCAAGGAAACCGTTCGTAAGGCAACAAAAAGATACACGCGGATTTGGAAACGAATAGGATGGACAGCCACATTGCGCACCTCCTGGAAGCCAAGAAATCATTACTCAATACGTGGAAGGGGCAGAGGATCAATCGTCGGCTCCACAAGAAAATTGCAGAACTTAACCGAACCATCGAGGGCCACTGCCAGACCCTCTCTAGGCAGCAGTGGGATGAGGTGTGAAATTGTTTTGTGGCCAATTCAGAATAGGAGAGAAATGGAATTTGATAAAGAACTTTATGAACGAGTCGAATTTCAAGAGTAATCAAAGGCAAGCTATTGCTAAACTCATACATGCCACCAGACAGTCTGATTCTGAAGACGCTATACTGAATGGTTTGGCTCACAAATATTTAACCATTGGCTCCTCGAGCTCTACAGACTACCCGTTTTAGACTGGTGTGACAGGTTCAGTAAATAAAGCCAGTCGAGCTAGCTGTGAAACGTTATTCTCTCACGAGAAAAGGAAGTGAGCGTTTGATTTGAAAAAAAATTATACTTTCACAAACTCACAAAAAAACACAAAAAGGAAAATACTAAGATCAGAAAATGTTAACTAATTAGCACTGTCAGTTTCGTTAGCGAGCGGAAACCTCTAAGAGTCTAAACAGTCCTTTTCGTTAAAGTCCTCGTGTTTGAGTCCGGACGCGAAAGAAGACGGATACGGCTCACCAGCGGTTCACGCCCTTCAATAGTCCAGTGGGGAAGCTGCCGTGGTGAGAGTGCATAAGCTCGGGCCCGTAGCCCGACGGCTTGCTCCCGCTCCCGGTAGACGTCATCTGCTGCGCTGTCTTCAGCTCGAACATCAGACCAAGGTCTTGCCAAGGGCTCGCCAATAGCCGCTGCGGTTGAATGGTCACCAGGACCCCATGGAAACAGTCGCCAGCTAGGTGGATGCCCTGACGCCCAGGTGGTACTCGCACCCGACGAGCTCGCACGCCGCACCCTAGCCGTCTTCTTCCAAGCACGCGCCCGAATCTCCTCTTCCTCGTTCTTCGATGCCCTGGCTCTGGATTTTTCTCCCATTTCCTTGAATTTTTCTTCTTTTTCCAATCGCCAGTGTTCGCCGCACTGGCGCAATACGCCATCTTGCACACATTGTCAGTAGTTCATCTTACGCGCCAAATTTGAAAGTCACTTGACTCGCGCACTTCACTCACAACAAGAGTCCCCCCTTTGAAAAGTTTCTTTTGCGAAGAAAAATAAACTGCAGTTCAGTGCGCGAGAAGTCACCACGCGTCGTCCATTCACAAGATGTCCTTAACAAACAAACAACTTGAAGTAGTCGCTTGTCTCGAGAAAACGTAAAAATTCACAACCGGCTCATATAATCTGCGCCGACATTTTCAGAGCCTCTAATGTGCTCGACTCGGAATGAATATTCTTGTAACGCGAGACTCCACCGTAATACCCTACTGTTCAGGTGTTTTGCCCTTAAGAGATACTGCAGTGGTTGGTGATCGGTCTGTACGACAAATGACGTTCCGTACAGAAAAACATGATACTTTTCTATCGCCCAGACCAACGCTAAGCATTCCCTCTCGATTGCTGAGTATCTCTTTTCGCGAGGCTGAAGTTGACGACTGGCATATGACACAGGGTGGAGGATGCCATCATGCTCTTGCATAAGGATAGCGCCTATACAAGAATCAGAGGCGTCAGACCGAAGCACGAATTCTCTTTTCAGATCGGGTGCTTTGACGATTGGCCCAGAAGACAAAGCCTTTTTGAGTGATTCAACGCTTCTTCTCTATCCGTGGTCCACGTAGTCTTGTTTTTCTCCATCTTCCTCGTCATCTCAGTGAGCGGCTGTGCTTTCTCGGCGTACCGAGGTATCAGGTCACGGTAGTAGCCAGCCAGTCCAAGGAATGACCGGAGTTGCTTCTTTGTTTCAGGCTTAGAAGCACAGGTGATCTTCTGTATCGTGCTTTCGACTGGCCGTATGTTGCCGTCTCCCAATCGATGTCCCAAAAAGGTGACTGTGCTCATAGCCACTTCACATTTCTGTGGCTTGATCCTTAGTCCGGCTTGTCGTATCCTGGCAAAAAATTGCTTCAAAGTTGTTAGATGTTCTTCCCACGTAGTGGTAGCCACCAGTACGTCGTCTATGTAATGAACGACGTTAGGTATTCCAAGCAATAACTTTCTCATCAGACGAGTGAAGACCGCGGATGCGGTCTTGATGCCAAAAGGCATATACAGGAAATGATAATGCCCTGATTGGCTTGAAAAGGCGGTCTTTTGCTGCGAGTCTTTTGCGAGAGGAACCTGCCAATATCCTTTAGTTAAATCAAACTTCGAGAACCATTTCTTTGTTCCCACTTCGGCAAACAAGTGATCAGTTCTGGGTATAGGTTCTGCATCAGATACCAGAACATTGTTTATACGGCGAAAGTCTATACAGGCCCTGTAGCTATTGTCTGGCTTTTTGACTAGTACCAAAGGAGAATTATATGGTGACTCTGAAGGTTCTATAATGCCAAGTTGCAACATGTCTTGCACTTCCTTTTCAACGACTTCCTTCATAGAGAATGGCAATGGGTATTGTGGGGTGTTAACTGGTTCTGAACTGGTCGTTTGTAACCGACACTCCACAAGGTTTGTTTTACCTGGGATCTCCGAGAATACGTCTTCGTATGTACTTAAGATGTCCCGTATCTCCACCCGCTGTCGCTCCCCGATTTCATCTCCAAGCTTTATGGAGTCAATACCGCAGCTACCCTGTACTTTGAAAGTTGGTAGTGGTTTCTCAGACTCCTCTTCCTCCAGAACGACAAAAGATGATGTCTGAGGAAGCCGTTCTTCACGGCGTTCTTCATACTTTTTCAGCATGTTTATGTGGAAAAGTTTTTTGCTGTGTCCAAGGTCCAGCCAGTAGTCATAGTCGTTTTTCTTTTCTATGACTGGAAACGGCCCTTTCCAATGCATCAATAACTTGTTGTTGCTTGTGGGAAGCAAGATCAATGCACGGTCACCAGCTTTCAGGTCCCGTTGCTTGCTGTGGCGGTCGTAATACCTTTTCTGCGACACCTGTGCTCGGCTCAGGTTTTGTCGTACCAGCTCCAGTGTCTTCTCAATTCGCTCTCTTAAATCCAGGACATATCCGTACGTCGTCTTAAGTTCTTCGTTCTCCTGATCATGAGTCCATAGCTCTTTCAGGATGCTCAGAGGTCCTCGAATATGTCGGCCATAAATAAGTTCAAATGGTGAGAACCCGGAGCTTGCTTGTGGGGCTTCACGATAAGCAAACAAAAGAGGTGCTAGCAAGCGATCCCAACATTTAGGCTGTTCTTGAACCATTTTGCGGAGCATTTGCTTGAGTGTTCCATTAAACCTCTCTACCATCCCGTTGCACATAGGATGGTATGGAGTGCAGCTAAGATGCTTGACTGCCAGTAGTTCATTCACCTCCTTCATTAGATCTGAGGTAAAGCACGATGCCTGATCAGCCAAGACTTCTCGTGGAAAACCAATGCGAGAAAACATCTCGACAAGTCCCTCGGCCACTGTAGCTGAGTCAATTGCTGTCAAAGGCACTGCATCAGGGTAGCGAGTGGCGAAATCCACAAGAGTCAAAATATACCGATGGCCTTTTGCCGAGGCTGGAGTTATCGGTCCAATGATGTCGACCGCCACACGTTCAAAAGGGGTGTCGATCAACGGCATACGACCTAGAGGCACCTTGCCCACCTTGCCTCTCGGTAAAGTCCTTTGACAGGCGTCACATGATCGGACATATCTGCGGATATCTTCTTGTACCCCAGGCCAGTAGAATGCGTCCAGAACTCGATCTATTGTTTTTTTTACACCCTGATGACCTGACATGACATTTTCATGAGCCAAACGTAACACTTGGCCTCTCAGGGACTTCGGGACTATGGCTTGTTCAATGATCTTACCAGGGGACAGGAAGTATTGTCGGTAAAGAATACCATTCTTGGCTACGAAAGAAAAAGATGTCGAGCCCTTTCTAACAAACTTCTTACCCACTCTGGCTCTGCAGATGTCAAGCGTCTGGTCTTTTTCTTGTTCTTCGCGAAACATTTTGCGAGACATCTGGCCAGGGAGCCCAACAGAGATGGCCCTTCGCGAACTATTGAGACGTGCGGCACCAACCAGTTGAGAATTTGGGTGGTTACCTTCGTCCGCAGAATGAACTTTTTTCTTAATGAATTGATCTTGAGAAAGTTTCCGCGAAACGTCGGGGTCATTGGCGTCACGGGCCCCCGGTACGTTCCCAACTATGACGTCATACAGTGGCGACGGCATACACTTGACGATGGCCATGCCGGAAAAGTATGGAGATCTGATACGTACCTCCGCCTCAGGGGCTACGATGGTGCTGCCATCAGCCAACCACAACGTCGCGGTAGTGCCAGTTAGTGCTTCATCAGGTACTAATGACCGGCGTACTACCAACGTGTTGCTTCCGGTGTCCCTTAGGACTCGAACAATTTGTCCATTCACTTCCCCTGGTAACACTGGCATGGGACGTTTCTTACATTGCGCTTGCGTCTTCACCGTGCCCATAACATTGTCATCTCGGTCCGAGTCGTCGCCATCAATCATGGATTGTTGTGGACCGGTCTCTTCTTTGGGTAGCATTAAACAAGATGTAGTTGATTTCGAAGTGCCAGTCATTTTCTGACAGCCCTTCACATCATGCCCCCACTTACGGCAGTTTGTACAAAATACTTGTTTAGGTTTACTTCGACAGTCAGAAGCCTTGTGCCCCTTACGGCCACAAACAAAACATTGCATCTCTGCTCTTGGGCTTGAAATCAATTTAGCCTTCCCAGTTGTGTCCTCACTCTTATTCTGAACCATTAATAAGTTCTTCAATCTCTTTGCCTCTATATATATATCAGCTGCCTCTGCCATGGCTTCCAGAGTCTTACAGTTCTTCTCCCGTAAGAAGAGCGCCAGCTGACTACTGCAGTTCGCCATGAATTGTTCGGCTACAATCAAGTCACGGACTGAATCGAAATTCCTCTCTGTCTGAGACATTTCTATCCACCTGTCAAAGAAACTTTGGAGTCTCGTGGCATACTGTTTTCCAGTTTCGCCGTCTTCAGGCTTGCTTTTCCGGAATTTCTCACGGTAGCCATCAGCCGTGAAGCGAAAACGCTGGAGCAGTGCCAATTTGACTTCGTCGTATGACAGGGAATCGTTCGGTGACAACCGTCCAAATACCTTCAGAGCCTCTCCGCCAAGGCACAAACTAAGAGCCGTGGCCCACTTTTCCCGTGGCCAATCTTGACCTGTCGCCACTCTCTCAAACCTTTTCAGGTAGGCGTCAAGGTCGTCTCTGTCCTCGTTGAAAACGGGTATAAAGTTATGCGGGTTCACTACCATAGGCGCGTTCCTTTGGTTGCCCGTGTCAGCCACCGTAGGCTGACCGACACCGGCCTCAGCTACTCTCAGGCGCAGTTGCAGCGTCCTCTCTTCTACTTCCAAGTGTCGCTGGCTTGCTTCTCGGGTTTGGTTCTCCGTTTTTGCTACTTCAAGACGTAGCTGTAAATTGCGGCCTTCCAGCTCCAACTGTTCTTTCTTCGCGTCTCTCTCCGCGGCTCGTTCATCGCGCTCACGCGCTTCTCGTGCGTCAAACCAAGCCTGCAATTCTGCTCCCTCCAACCCCATGCGTTCTGCCAGCGCCATCAACTCTCGCGAGCCCATTTTACTTTTTAGTTAGCCTTACTCAAATCTACTTTTTAGTGGCAAACACTCACGTCCTGTCGCGGACGCCAATTTGTGACAGGTTCAGTAAATAAAGCCAGTCGAGCTAGCTGTGAAACGTTATTCTCTCACGAGAAAAGGAAGTGAGCGTTTGATTTGAAAAAAAATTATACTTTCACAAACTCACAAAAAAACACAAAAAGGAAAATACTAAGATCAGAAAATGTTAACTAATTAGCACTGTCAGTTTCGTTAGCGAGCGGAAACCTCTAAGAGTCTAAACAGTCCTTTTCGTTAAAGTCCTCGTGTTTGAGTCCGGACGCGAAAGAAGACGGATACGGCTCACCAGCGGTTCACGCCCTTCAATAGTCCAGTGGGGAAGCTGCCGTGGTGAGAGTGCATAAGCTCGGGCCCGTAGCCCGACGGCTTGCTCCCGCTCCCGGTAGACGTCATCTGCTGCGCTGTCTTCAGCTCGAACATCAGACCAAGGTCTTGCCAAGGGCTCGCCAATAGCCGCTGCGGTTGAATGGTCACCAGGACCCCATGGAAACAGTCGCCAGCTAGGTGGATGCCCTGACGCCCAGGTGGTACTCGCACCCGACGAGCTCGCACGCCGCACCCTAGCCGTCTTCTTCCAAGCACGCGCCCGAATCTCCTCTTCCTCGTTCTTCGATGCCCTGGCTCTGGATTTTTCTCCCATTTCCTTGAATTTTTCTTCTTTTTCCAATCGCCAGTGTTCGCCGCACTGGCGCAATACGCCATCTTGCACACATTGTCAGTAGTTCATCTTACGCGCCAAATTTGAAAGTCACTTGACTCGCGCACTTCACTCACAACAACTGGGCCCCCTTGAACTGAGCTCGGAGAGCCCTTTACCACCAGCGACGTTTGGGAAGTTTTTCAAAACCTAATGGACGATCGGCTCCGGGGCCGGATGGCATCTCTAACAAGGCTCTCAGAAACTGGAAGACGAATCCATCTTTTTTCTTACCGATGAGGTCAATCGCATATGGAGAAAAGGTTCTGTCCCAGACTCTTGGAAAATGGCCTCAGTTCTCTTCATTCCCAAGCCGGGGCGATCTCCAGGTTCAGGCAATCTAAGGCCCATATCGCCAACGTCTTGTGTCGGCAAGGTGGTGGAGCACGTCATTTGCAACCGTGTCTCTAAGTACATCGAGAAGAAAGGTCTTTTTCCTTACAACGTGGTTTGGTTTCGTCCGTCCTTGTCCACACAGGACACAATGAAGCTGCTCAAACATCAAACCATAGACGTGAACACAAGAGAAGTAAAAGGCAACCTGGGCCTTGAGTTGGAAAAAGCGTTTGACAACATCTCTCACGCGCACATCTTAAACTTTAATTCGAAGCCTGGACTGGGTGAAGCCTTCCACAGATACGTCATCTCCTTTCTCGAATCCATGAAGGCCACGCTCAACATCGGAGACCTCAAGTCCTCTCCCATAGCACTGGGCCCTAAAGGCACGCGACAAGGAGTGGTGATATCCCCGCTTCTCTTTAATATCGCTATATGCAAGTTGTCCACACTGCCATTTACCGTGAAGGGCATCAGCCATACGCTTTACGCTGATGATATTGCCATCTGGTGTCTCAGAGGTAGCGAAGGGGAAATAGAGACTGCACTCCAGGAAGCCATCGATCAGACAGAGCTCTTCCTTGCTGGCACAGGGCTGAGTAAATCCTCGAGTAAATCGGAGCTGCTCTTATACAGACCCTGTAGAAAAGGAGCCAGGCCAATAAACTGGAAGCCTTCGTCAGAGGTAGACATTGTCCGGCACACCGGAAGTGGCACCCTCCTTCCGAGAGGGGACGCTATTAGTGTGCTGGGCATGATTACAGAGTCGCACGGGTACAACGGACAAACCATCGCTAAAATTTCGACCAAGACTGAGAACATGCTCACGTTAATAATAAGGGTTTCGAACAGAAGGGGAGACTCAAAGAGGACAGTCTTTTGAGGCTCTTTCTTGCATTTCTCATGAGTCACATAACGTATGTTGCTGCCATGCACATTTGGTATGGATTCGAAAAGAAGAAGCTGGAAACTCTGATCAAAAAAGCGTAAAGAGGGTGTCGGGCATCCCCGTGTGAACGAGCACTGAACGGCTTATGCAGCTAGAAGTTCGTAACACCCTAGATGAAATTATTGAAGCCCAAGAGACTGCACAACTAATGCGCCTGTTGTCTACGCTGGCTGGTAGGAAGATTCTGTCCGTCCTAGGCCTCAGTCCGGCACTAGTAGAGCATCACCATATTCAACTGCCGGATGAACAGCGTACTGCCATCCAGGTCTCTCCGTTTCCGCGGAACGTCCATCCTCAGCACAACGTAGGAAGGCGCCTGGCTAGGGCCATCACACTTCTGAAGAATATCAGGAACGATCCTCATTCAGTGTGTCATTCGATGCCACTCAGTACGGTCGCTCAGCTAGGATTTCTGTTATTTCCGTCAATCACATGGGTTCTATTATCAATGCTGCGTTAGTTAGGGACTCTACTCCCTCAAGAGCCGAACAGTTGTCTGTAGCCCTTACCCTTTTCGATTACAGTATATCGCAAATATTCGCCGACTCAAGGCCAGCGGTCAGGGCTTTCGCCTCTTGTTTCGTCTGTGCTGAATTATTTAAACTTCCTTAAAATGTGACACTTCATGCGCACACCATTACCTGTTCCTTGCCCACCTCGAACCCTTACTAGACATTCTAGTAAACCTGAATGACACGGCTCACTCCCATGCGCTTGGGAGGACGTACATCTGCAGGTTGGCATTGGGATGTTTAGGGACGCTTAATTTACTTAGATTCAGTGAAGTGGCTGAACACTACTAGTTGAGTAGGCGGTCTGTTGCTCCTCCGCACAACAAGTTGTCTAGACGTCTGGCCTTTACGTTTCGAATGCTCCAGACCAGGTCCTATTCAAGCCTATTTTTCCTCAGCATAGTCTCCTCAGAGGCGTTTGACTCTACCTGTCCTGATTGTGATGAGGTTAGTGACTTAGCACATATGATCTGGCAGTGCCCCTCGTTACGGGCCCAAGTCGGCTCACAGAAGAAGATTGAGACTCTGCCTCACGAAGTTCAGAGTTGCTACCACCACTACGAGCTGTCCAGATAGCCCACGATGCGGCGGTGACACTAAGCCTCCACGTTCCTACGTGGGAGCGGCCCGCGACGTTTCTCAAACGGGATAGCGTTTTTCAGGACCCAATAAAGTTCTCTGTCTGTCTGTCTGTCTGTCTGTCTGTCTGTCTGTCTGTCTGTCTGTCTGTCTGTCTGTCTGTCTGTCTGTCTGTCTGTCTGTCTGTCTGGTTTGCTTCGTGCACGTCAGCTCCTTCCGAAGTGACTGCTGCAGCACCAAGGGACCCTTCACGCCGGCTGGATGGTGAAGACAGCGTCACCTTGCAACACTCTTTTGTACTCGTGGTTTATCCGGCCAGTTCTCTGAAAAATCTGAAAATTCGGTAAATACTTCGTTAACAGTGCATGGTGCTACGGCGCCAACTTCTCCTTGGTATAGCCCAAGGCGTTCGCTTGCATTCAATTCTAGGATCACCTGGTAGTCCTTTAGAACGAAGAAACCAGCGCAAAATTTTTGTCATCGATGAGGACAGGTAATACAGAGACTGTGCCACAGTTCTTAACGATAGCCCTATTGCATGAGCGCAGAGTTGCCGTGCTAGTTTTAAGCGATCCAACGTTCAGTTTTCTGACAGCGGTGTTTGGTTTCCTTGGGAAACTATGTAAACTTTCATCAACACCTCTTTTTTCAATCGTCAACTGTGCTGACTGAGACATCGAGAACGTCAAAGTAATCTTCGTGCTGTACTTCCGTGACCCGAGTCTCTCATCTGCAACATACGGCGAAAAGGTTCAGTACGCTGCACATACGACAAATTCTGAGCCCTGCCCCGACACATGCAATCTTCCACACCTGGATCACCCGGAACAATGTAGAGGTGGGCGTTATGCGCAGTTCAGAGTGACTGCTACAACCGGGGTGCAACTTTCTTTTGACTACAATCCACTTTGGCGTGCGAAGGTCTCGGCTGTTTTGCACATCGCAATTGCTTTCGCGAGGGTTCAATTCCTATTTCTCAAAAGCTTTCCTCTCAGCTTTGTCATGTGCAGGTAAGCAATATCTGATTTCTTATCATCTTACCATTTCATCTGCCAGACTTCTAAAGTTTCAGTGCTTAACGTGCTTTTGTAGATTCCGCTCGAAATTATCGAATTTCTCTGTTTTGACCACTGTACGGGTGTGGAACACATACCTTTCATGAACCTTGCCCTGCTCCTCGACGCAAGATTCTTCAAACATCGCCATTACGGTGGTGTAAATTTCTTCGTCTTTTGCTCTGAGAAAACCAAGTTGATGAAAACGTCAATCGCGTCCTCACCGGCCACTCCGACCAACAACGCTGTTTTTGCTGCTTCGTTTCGTACCTTGCCAGTGAATTCTGTCACTTTCAGGAACAATTCAAATCGCTCTGAAAAGCTTCCAACTTCTTCCACCGTCTCCGGCTATGCGTAGTGGTTCTGGTGGCATGACGCTTTCCATGGCGGTTCCACAGTGGTCAAAGCCGATGTGATGGTCCAAGGTGACGCCAACTTCTGACACCATGTATCAGTCATGGCACCTGACTGAATGAAGGACGCAAGCATGTGGCGAGGAAAATAACCCAGTATCGCATGATTGCATCACAATTAGAGCCACACTGGACGAGGAGGTTAGTGTGGAAAGTAAGGGAAGCGAGATAGTGGAAAATGAAGCTGTGGCATGTTTCTGTTCAAAACAAAAGATAAAGGCACGCTCAAGCAGCTATGATACATAGATGTGTTCAAAAATTATTCCAGGGATGAATGCACGCCGAGGCGTGCATTGGTATTGTTATTTTCGCATGTAATTCCTCAGAAACTATTATTTATATTTGTTCAGATGGATGACAACAAAATACTAACTTTTATTTTAGGGGCGAAGCTCCTAAAAGTGGCACCCCTTCGTCTCTCGTCATAGTCGTAGTGCGTAGTCAGTCTTTAGCTTTGACCTGCAAGGTGGTGCCAGTGGGAGATTTCTCCTGTGCGTTGTTGAAGAATAAAAATTCGCAGCGTGCGTGCTAACTAAAAGCGAATTCTCCTATCACTCATTCCCAATTAGCAGATATTGGCATGTACAATCAGCACTAACTGAAAAGAAAGGGTTTCTAGGTTATACTCGGTGGGCGTAACCTCCTTGGTATTAGAAGATTTTAGCGAGCGTTGGGCCGCAGTGCCATGAATACAGTGAACTAGTATGTACCATGAACACGAGTTGGTTAAAGGTGAGAAGTACAAAAGAAGCGCAAGCCGTAAAAATGTGTGCGTGTGCCACCTCTTGTTTTAGTCCTTAGAATGTCCGCTCGATGGCGGTGCTTCTATATGCGGAATATATGATAAAAAGATGTGAGGCGGTGATACTTGGAGTGTTGACTAGGTGGACGACCAGACACACAGACAGATGCATGGCAGGACGCACGCATGGCTGTACGGACGAATGAACGCATGGAGGGACGCAGAACGGATGGGCGAGTGGACGCACGAACAGACGCATGCATGGACGGTCCCACAGACGAACGCATATATGATAAAAGATGCGATATGTTGGTACTTGGAGTGTTGACTACATGGACGAACGGACACACAAACAGATGTATGGACGGACGCACGGATGGCTGCACAAACGGATAGGCGCATGGACGGACGCAGGGGCGGATGCATGGACAAACGCAGGGGCGGACGCACGGATGGACGTGTGGACGCACAAACAGACGCAAACATGGACGGACAGATAAACGCTCGGACGGTCACACAGACGGACGCATGGACGGACGGAAGTAAGAACGAATGGACCGACGGATGCATCGCCCCACTCTCCATCATTCACCCTGTGGATATGCTGCCATTTTTTTCTTTGAAAAAGTAGGTGGCATTGAGTGTTACTGTATACATGGTATGCATTTTCGTTATAAGCCTGCGCAGGGTTCCCCATTAAGGGGGGAGGTTTTTCACAGCGCCACCTCCTCCTCTTCATTCATTGATTGACTGATATGTGAGATTTAACGTCCCAAAATCACCATACGATTATAACAGACGCCATAGTGGAGGGCTCCAGAAATTTCGACCACCTGAGGTTATTAACCTGTAACCAAATCTGATGGATCATCATCGTCATCATCATCATCATCAGCCTGACTACGTCCACTGCAAGACAAAGGCCTCTCCCATGTTCCGCCAGTTAACTCAGTCATGTGCTTGCTCCTGCCAATTTATACCCGCAAACTTCTTAATCTCATCGGCCCACCTAACTTTCTGTCTCCCCCTAACTCGCTTGCCTTCTTTGGGAATCCAGTTAGTTCCCCTTAACGACCAGCGGTTATCCTGTCTACGCGCTACATTCCCGGCCCATGTCCATTTCTTCTTAATTTCAGCTATGATATCCCTAAACCCCGCTTGTTCCCTAATCCACTCTGCTCTCTTGTC
This sequence comes from Rhipicephalus annulatus, assembly GCA_013436015.1. NCBI lineage: Eukaryota > Metazoa > Arthropoda > Arachnida > Ixodida > Ixodidae > Rhipicephalus > Rhipicephalus annulatus. The sequence goes on along the minus strand of WOVY01003750.1, from coordinate 19,872 downwards.
TTTTAAGGTTACACCTACCATTTTTCTTTCCATTGCTGGTTGCGTCGTCCTCAATTTAAGCTGAACCCTCTTTGTAAGTCTCCAGGCTTTTGCTCCGTAGCTAAGTACCGGCAAGATACAGCTGTTATATACCTTGCATCTGATGATTATGTGGAGTTTAACGCCCCAAAACCACCATATCATAATGAGAGACACCGTAGTGGAGGGCTCCGGAAATTTTGACCACCTGGGGTTCTTTAACTGCACCCAAATAGTAGCGCAAGGGCTTACAATACTTACGCCTCCATTGTAAATGCTGCCGCTGCAGCCAGGATTTGATCCCGCGACTTGCGGCTCAGCAGCTAAGTACCTTAGCTACTAGACCACCACGGCGGGCTGTGTAATCAAATCTGAGCACACTGGCCAGCGCCTCCTATGAATAGAGGAGGCAATGCATGTGCCTACAGCAGTTTCGCCTCCAATGAAAATGCAGCCCACGAAGCCGGAATTCAACCCGCGACCTACGTCTCATCAGCCGAGTACCTAGCCACTAGACCACCACGAGAAGTGGGCACCCCCTCCACTTTTTTTTACATAGCTTTGCGTCGGGGTGGCCCAATCCAGTCCACATACATGTGATTATCGCTATACGCCAGAAACTATGGTGGTGACCGAATCACTCGCTGGGCTTTTGCAGCGGTCACTTGATGCCGTAGTTGTCCGCCACCGCCACCATCGCCACTGACAGTAGCCACAACGCACGAAGTTTGAACCTAGTGTGAAGAGGTTTATTAGCCGTTAAAGACAGCGACGAGACAGCGTGATGAACCGTCCAGCGATCGGCACAGCAACGAACCGAAGCACGAGCCGAGAGAGCCGGGCGTTGGCGATGCTGCTCGCTGCAAGCACATCTTCTTCTTCACAATCGCCCCCGCTGAAAAAGGAGCCATCCTGGTGACTTAAGAAGTTTCAGACAAAGGCTCATGGTACGGTTTCAGTCGGGAAACATGGACGATGTCACGTGCACGCCGGCGCATGTCGTCCGATTGGGAAATTGGTTCAATTAGGAAATTAACCGGAGAGGTTTTCTCCAAAACGGTGTAAGGCCCCTCGTACCGGGGGACAAGTTTCGGTGATTGGTATGGGATGGCAAGCCACACAAGAGTCCCTGGGGCGTAGGTGGGATCCGAAAGAGAGGTGCTACGGGTTTCTTTCTGGCGTTGTTGCTCTTCCGAGGTGAACGCACGGGCGAGCTGGCGGCACTCTTCGGCTTGTCTAGCAGCATCGGAGATAGGTGGACACTCGGAAGCATCAGGACGGTAAGGAAGTAGGGTATCAATTGTATGGGAAGGCTCACGTCCGTAAAGAAGAAAGAAAGGTGAGAATCCCGTGGTGGTTTGTATTTCGGTGTTATATGCGAACGTGACGTATGGGAGAACACGGTCCCAGTTGCTATGATCAGATACCACGTACATTGAGAGCATATCACCTAGCGTGCGGTTGAACCGTTCCGTTAGTCCGTTAGTCTGCGGGTGGTATGCTGTCGTTTTCCGATGAATGACGTGGCATTCCGAAAGCAGAGTTTCGACGACCTCGGAAAGGAAAGCGCGGCCTCTATCACTAAGGAGCTCTCGAGGTGCACCATGTCGAAGGATAAAGCGTTGCAAAATGAAAGAGGCGACATCCTGAGCTGTAGCGCTCGGCAAAGCGGCTGTTTCGGCGTAGCGTGTCAGGTGGTCAACCGCCACTATAATCCACCGATTACCATCTGGTGTCAATGGAAGGGTACCGTAGAGGTCAACGCCGACGCGATCAAATGGCTTGGCAGAGCATGGAAGTGGCTGCAATGCGCCAGTCGCACGTGGCAGTGTTGATTTACGTCGCTGGCAGTCAGGACAACACTGCACGAATTTACGTACAAAGTTGTACATGCCGCGCCAGTAATAGTGATGGCGAAGGCGTTCATATGTTTTGAACACTCCGGCGTGGCCACATTGTGGATCGTCGTGAAGGGAGGCGCATACTTGCGATCGTAAAGTGCGTGGAATGACCAGCAACCACCGGCGGCCATCGGGAGCGTAGTTGCGTCGATGAAGAAGTTGATCGCGGATGGCGAAATGGAAAGCTTGACGTCGGAGGGATCGAGATAGTGGAAGGTTGGGCGTGCCAGATAAATATTCGATAAGAGAGGCGATCCACGGGTCACGACGTTGTTCGGTGGCAATAGAGTCGAGATTTAGCGATGACAAGGTCTGGAGGCAAGTGTTTCCGCACGTCTGATCTGGTGGTAAAGGTGAGCGGGACAGGGCATCAGCGTCGGAGTGTTTGCGTCCGCAGCGGTATACGACGCGAATGTCGTACTCCTGGATGCGGAGTGCCCATCGCGCAAGGCGGCCAGAAGGGTCTTTCAACGTGGAGAGCCAGCAAAGCGCGTGGTGATCAGTTACTAGATCGAACGGGCGGCCGTATAAGTACGGCCGGAACTTTCCAAGCGCCCACACCAGAGCCAAACACTCTTTTTCTGTCACGCTGTAATTAGTTTCGGCTTTCGTCAGAGTGCGGCTACCGTAGGCTACAACGTATTCTGAATAGCCGGGCTTTCGTTGAGCGAGGACCGCGCCTAGCCCGACGCCGCTGGCGTCGGTGTGCACTTCGGTAGGAGCCGTCGGGTCGAAGTGGCGAAGAACAGGTGGGGAAGTGAGCAGACGGCGCAGAGTAGTGAAGGCAACGTCACATGCAGGGGACCAGGAGGTGAGGTTCACGTCACCGCGAAGAAGCTGGGTTAACGGTGACATGATAGATGCAAAATTTCGAACAAAGCGCCGGAAATAGGAGCATAGGCCTACAAAACTGCGAAGTTCTTTCATGGTCGTCGGCTTGGGAAATTCTGCGACTGCTCGAAGTTTTGCTGGGTCTGGTAATACGCCGTGCTTGGACACGATGTGGCCTAGGATGACGAGCTCGCGTGCAGCGAAGTGGCATTTTTTCAGGTTAAGCTGAAGACCAGCGTTGGTCAGACAACTCAAAACGTGCCTGAGGCGAAGGAAGTGCGTAGGAAAGTCGTGGGAGAAAACCACGACATCGTCGAGGTAACAGAGGCACATATTCCATTTGAGGCCACGTAGCGTATTATCCATAAGACGTTCAAACGTGGCAGGCGCGTTACAAAGCCCAAAGGGCATGACGTTAAATTCATATAGTACGTCTGGTGTAATAAATGCCGTTTTTTGGCGATCGGCTTCTGCCATTGGGACCTGCCAGTAGTCAGACCGCAAATCTAGCGACGAGAAAAACTCCGCTCCGTGAAGGGTGTCAATGGCGTCATCAATGCGCGGCAAAGGATAGACGTCCTTGCGGGTTATCTTATTCAAACGACGATAGTCCACGCAAAATCGGATAAATCCGTCTTTCTTACGCACCAGGACGACGGGAGACGCCCAGGGACTGTGGGATGGTCGAATGACGTCTCTACGAAGCATATCTTCAACTTGATCGTTGATGACGCGGCGCTCTTCAGCGGAGACACGGTATGGTCTTTGACGCAGTGGCTGGTGTAGGCCGGTGTCAACATGATGTTTGACTTGTGATGTGCGGCCCATTTGAGGTTGCGACACATCGAACGAACTCCTGAACTCATGCAGAAGATCCAGCAGGTCGGCATGTTCAGTGGGCAAGTAATACCAAATGTGAAGAGGTTTATTAGCCGTTAAAGACAGCGACGAGACAGCGTGATGAACCGTCCAGCGATCGGCACAGCAACGAACCGAAGCACGAGCCGAGAGAGCCGGGCGTTGGCGATGCTGCTCGCTGCAGGCACATCTTCTTCTTCACACTAGTAACAATCGCGCAGTTGGGATTAAACCTGGGTCCACTTGGTGCCAGTCTAACACTGATCCAATATTCTAACACTGATCCAAGCCGGACTTTGAACTTAGCAAACTTGCTATAGGCAGCTGGATGTGGGGAAAAAATCGCGTTCATACAAATCATCGTCATCATCATCATCATCAGCAGCAGCAGCAGCAGCAGCAGCAGCAGTAGTAGTAGTAGTAGCAGCAGCAGCAGCCTGGCTACGTCCACCGCAAGACAAAGGCCTCCCTCATGATCCGCCAATCAACTGGGTCCTGTGCTTGCTGCTGCCAATTTATACCCACAAACTTCTTAATATCATCTGCCCCCCTAACCTTCTGTCTCCTCCTAAACCACTTGCCTTCTCTAGGAATCCACTAATTACCTTTAATGACCAGCGGCTATCTTGTCCATGTGCTACATGCCAGGCCCATGTCCATTTTTTCTTCTTGATTTCAACTATGAAATCCTCAACGCCAGTTTGTTCCCTAATCCACTCTGCTCTCTTCTTGTCTCTTACGTTTACACCTACGATTTTTCTTTACATTGCTCGCTGGGTCGTCCTCAATTTAAGCTGAACCCATTTGGTGAGTCTCCAGGTTTCTGCTCCGTAGCTAAATACCAGCAAGATGCAGCTGTTATGTACTTTCCGCTTGAGGGATAGTGGCAGTCTACCAGTCATAATTTAAGAGTGCTTGCCAAATTTGCTCCACCCCATTCTTATTCTTCTAGTTACTTTAGTCCCGTGGTTCGACTCCGCGCTTATTACCTGTCCTAAGTAGACATAAATATTTTACAACTTCAACTGCACTATTACCTATCTCGAAGAGCTGTTCTCTTCTGAGCTAGTTGTAGATTACTTTCGTTTTGTGCAGATTAACTTTAAGACCTAATTTTCTGCTCTCCTTGTCTAACTCCGTAATCATGAGTTGCAATTCATCCTCTGAGTTACTCAGCAATGCAATGCCATCGGCGAAGCGCAGGTTACTAAGGTACTCTACATTAACTCTAATGCCTAACTCATCCCATTCTAGACCTCTGAAAACCTCCTGTAAGCACGCGTTAAATAGCATTAGGGAGATTGTATCCTTCTGCCTTACACCCTTCTTGATTGGTATTCTGTTGCTCTTTTTATGAAGCACTATGATAGCAGTTGATCCTCTTTAGATTTCTGCCAGGATGTTTACATATGCTTCGTCGGCGCCCTGATTCCGCAGTGTCTCCATGACTGCTGATATTTCTACTGAATTAAACGCTTTCTGATAATCTATCCAGGCTATGTGTATGGTTGGCTATATTCTGAAAATTTTTCTATTGCCTGAGATATAGTATGAATGTGGTCGATTGTTGAGTAGCCTGTTCGAAATCCTGCTTATTCTCTTGGTTGGCTAAATTCTTATGTCCTGATTCTGTTGGCAATTACTTTTGTAAATACCTTGTATACTACGAAGAGCGAGCTGATTAGCCTGTATTTTTTTCAAGTCCTTGTCATCTCCTTTCTTATGTATTAGGATGATGTTAGCATTCTTCAAAGATTATGATACACTTCCTGTCAGGAGACATCTCGTGAACAAAGTCGAGTTTTTTAACACAATCTGTCCTTCATCTTTCAGCAGATCTGATGTTACCTGATCCTCACCAGCCGCTTTGCCTCTTTGCATGCTCTCGAAGGCTTTTCTGACTTCTTTTATTATTACTGGTGGGGTGTCATCTGGGTTACTGCTAGTTCTTGTATTAAGGTCGTGGTTGTGCTGGCAACTGTACAGATGTCAGTAAAACTCCTCCTCTACTTTTACTATCCTATCCATATTGATGGTTACTTTGCCTTCCTTGTGCCTTAGCGCACACATCAGGTTTTTGCCTATCCCAAGTTTTCTCTCCACTGCTTTCACGCTTCTTCCGTTTTTTAGAGGGCGTTCAATTCTCTCCATGTTATAACTTCTTACATCACAGACCTTACGCTTAATAATCAACTTTAAAAGCTCCACCAACTCTATTTTGTCTGTTGTACTTAAGGTTTTCATGCTTTGACGCTTCTTAATGAGATTCTTCGTTTCCTGGAACAGCTTGCCAGCATCCTGGCTAACTACAGTACCTCCAACTTTCACTGCACTTTCCGCAATGATACTCGTCAGATTATCATTATTGCGTCGACGCTAAAGCTGTTATCCTCGATAAGAGCCGAGTACCTGTTCTGAAGCGGGACTCTGAATTCCTGTACTTTCCATCTTGGTGCTAGCTCATGGATTGGCTTCTTGCGTATCAATTTCTGTCGTTCCTTCTTCAAGTCTAAACGAATTCTGGACCCTACCATTCTATGGTCACTGCATCACACCTTGCCAAGCACTTCCACATTCTCCACAATGCTGGAGTGTGCACTTAGTGTAAAGTCTATTTCGTTCTTATTTTCACCATTGGAACTCCTCCATGTAAACTTACGGTTCCCTCGTATTCGGTAGTAGGTATTTAAAATGCGTAAATTATTGCGTTGTGCGAATTCTACTAGTGGCTCCCCTCTGGAATTTCCGGTACCCATGCCGTTATTACCTACTGCCTAATCTTCAGCCTGCTTCTACCCTATCTTTGCATTGAAGTCTGCAATCAGTAAAGTACACTGTGTTTTTATCTTACTCATTGCCGATTCCACGTCTGCATAGAAGCTTTCAACTGACGCGTCATCATGGCTGGACGTAAGCGCATAAATCTGTACCAGCTTCATTTTGTATCTCTTATTAAGTTTATTTACAATGTCTACCACTCTTTCATTATTGCAATAGTACTCCTCTATGTTCCTCGCTATGTTTCTGTGGATAAGGAACGCCACTACCAGTTCTCTTCCGTCAGCCAAGCCCCGATAGCAAAGGACGTGCCCATTCTGTAGCACTGTATAGGCCTTATTTGTCCTTCTAACTTGACCTAGCCCAATTACATCCCAATTAATTCCCCATAGCTCCTCCAATAGTACAGCTACACTTGCTTCACCGCACAAGGTTCTAGCGTTAAACGTTACCAAGTTCAGGTTCCAATGGCGGCCTGTCCGGATCCAGAGATTTTTAGCACCCTCTTCTGCGTTGCAAATCTGACCGCCACCATCGTCAATTGCTTCGCAGCCCCTGGGGACTGGCGGCCGTGAGTTAATTGACGTAGGCATGTGAAAGGTAGTGGCCAAACACTGCACCAGGTTGGCCAATCCTTCTCTGGTGAGGGAGTGCATTACCAGCGGTGGTCACCAGTGAGGCCGCACCCCAGGCCTCTTCATGCAGTTCCATCTCCACGTGGACTTTTTTTATTCCGCTTGGGAACTGCGAAATACAAATTATAAAGCGTTGTTTTAGATAGCGAAAAAACAACCAGTCGTAGCATAATGAAAATAGCGTAACGATTGAATGATTGATAGTTGGGGTTTAACGTCCCAAAACCACCATAAGATTATGAGAGACGCCATAGTGGAGGGCTCCGGAAATTTCGACCATCTGGGTTTCTTTACCGTGCACCGAAATCTTTACCATGCATGGGTCTACAACATTTCCGCCTCCTTCGGAAATGCAGCCTCCACTGCCGGGATTCAATCCCGCGACCTGCAGGTCAGCAGCCGAGTACCTTAGCCACTAGACCACCCCAGCGGGGCAATAGCGTAATGAGTGGGTCCGCAATTGCTGCAACTCATTAGAAAAGCTTGTTCTAGTTCACCTTTTAACCATTGCGCATACCAACTTGAGGCACAATTCCTCATCGTCATCAGCCACTACATGAACAATTGGCACAAAATTCATTGCAAGTGATTAACGGATACCAAGCTTCTCAGAAGAATGACGAAAAGTAACATAGCGAATGCCAGCTTACTACACAAAAAGAATTCATTATTAATGCTTTAGTGGGTATCAAGCAAGTGCGCTTGCACAGTAATCCATTGAGTGTTTAAAAATGGCTGTGAAAGTCCGCTTTTTTAGCTTTCGCTGTGACTGTGCTGAGCCTCTCAGGCAGACCTGGCGTTTTTTTTATGAAGCCTAGTAATTTGCTGGTTGCATCAGTGCGATTTATTAGTATGTTTTGCCAAAGAAGTATACTCCATAAAATAATACTATAATAATAATACAGAAATATACTAAAGAAGCTTAGAAACTTGAAAATTATAAAAGTGTTTCAGCAATGTATTTCAAGCGAGAAGAATGTATGCTAGCGATATGTTTTTGAAACCCTTCACAAAGTTTCTTAGTTGATTTATGTTGTGATATAAAATTCCATGCAATGTTGTACCGACAGTTTTGACAAGCTTCAGAGCTTAGTGTATAACAGTCACCTTCTGGCGGATGTCAAGCAGGCATCACCTTCATTCCAAACATCCAGTTTGGAATCCTTCCATAAAGTCCTGAACAGTTTTGCTTCAAAGAGCTTCTTTCCATGGGATGCTGAGAAGTTGTGGATGTACATCAACTTGTTCACATACTTCTCAACAGTATACATGGAAGTGTACTTGTATCAAGTACCTTCCAACTCTTTGTTGGTGATATGTAAATTGATAAGTATAGGTAGAGAAAAAGTGAAGCAGGCAACACACAGTATATAGATACGTACATAATAGTGGCATGCAATTACAATGCGATAAGGCACGAACTAAATACGATTCAGTTAAGCGAAACACTGTACCACTTACACGTTACACAGGCACGCTGTGTCAGAGCTGCAATCTGGTGATATTACTTTACTTACTTCATCACTTCTCAACCTGCTACTTCATGGATGATGCGAGGGAAAATACTTCAGCACACCTAATGCTGCCGCTGCTCTAAGCCTCAAATAAAACGTTGTCTTAGTTGGACGAAGACAATAACAAAATGACAGCCTCCAACAGGATTTGCGAAATGAACTGATTGCTTATTCTGGCCTTATAATACCCTTCTCACAGATCCTTCGTCGATGGCCGCCCTAGATAAGTAACGTAGTTGGACGAGAGAATTGAGCACTCGCAGCACTCAACACAGCACTTGAAACAGCAACGTTGACAACATAGCAGCAGCTGTAGATCGACGTCATCGCCTCTCATAGTCCCACAATATAGTATTCGTTGCAAGTACCCAGACTATATCAAGAAGCCCCAGTGTACTTTTTGTGTATTTGTAGCCGGCGTTTCCCTCTCCACGAACGACCTTTTTCTTCTCGCCACCTCAGTGTCGTATTCTCCCCCGCACCACATCTCTTCACCTGCCGCGAGCCGGGAAAGAGCGGGCTTGCTTTTGACAAAAAGCCGGCTCGTTTTCGCCAGAATTTTTGTGAAAAATAAGCTCGTGTTGTGCAGATATTTAGCTATACTGTCACTGCACTTTAATGACTAAACAAAATAGATTATAGGAATTGGTGGGGTGCGATAGATTGTATTAGCCTATAGTTTTTGACCGTTTATTTTGTCTCATTTAGTGTAGCAATAATAAGTTTATGCTGTCACCCCTGCGTACTTTTATGTTTTTATATCCGAAATGGCGACAATTTTTTCAGAGACCACTCCTCAAGGATGACAAAATGTCGAAGTTGGGCTTCGACGGAAGACGGCTGTGAAGGGGGGGGGGGGATCAGTTGTGTTGCGCGATCTCAATTATGCCTGCTGTGCAGTTCCACCGACCGGCTTTCGGCGTCGTTCTCTGTTGATTGGATTCGCCGCTGCAATGTATAAAAGTTTATTACGTTCAGGCTGTGGTTTTGTTCTTTCTTTTCTCGCGATGCCCGAGCTCGCGTGTTCATTTTGTGAAAGGAATTGATTATTTGCCTAGAGAACTAACGCGTTTTTTTAATTTTATTGGCACTTGTTTCAATAGCAGACATCAAACTAACGCTCCTGGCTTGTTGCGAGGGCCATTTTTTCGGAACAGAATGCCAGCACAGTACCGTTTACTGTAGTTGGCGAAACAAAATTATAATAATTCATATGTATATAGCTGGTGAGCTCTAGTGATTTGTAGTGCGATAATACCATTTTATAAAAAAAGACACCTAAATTACCGAGGACAACACGTTAAACATAAAAACACATGCAGAAAGTGCAAAAAACACAGACCCTGTAACATTGGTATGTTTGTTTTTTTTATTTGTTCTAAGGTGTTTGTCTTCTCCCACGTTAAACGGGGTTCAACTACAACAAGCAATCACTAAATATATTTCGTTGCGCAAAAAAAGCAGTGCACATAAGACACACCAATATGTTGTTTACCTTGAAAAGGTATTACTGTTTGTTTATTGATGCTTTTTAAATGTTTCTCAGGTTGCTTGGTGAAACGAACTCCTTAGTAGTCACTTCAATTATAGTCACTGAAGGTCTACCGTAATGAGGTGGCGAAGGTTTTCTACTTGGGGTTTTTTGGATAAGCTGTTTGTACAGGCAAAGAAGTAAGTCAACAAGACGATATGTGGGAAAGTGAGTGCAGTTATTCTCTGAGCGAGGCTCTTTGTTCCTCGATGCACACAGTTACTATATTGCCTGTGGGGCTTCACAACACGAGTAGGCAACTTGTTTTCTCTGCTTAACTTCCCCCATGTGTTGTGGCTGCCTGTTGCTCATCCGCCAAGCTCATATCCGTCATTCACCACCCACCAACATCCGGTATCCAGTATCTACCTTCCATTAACCACCCACTACAATATTTCAGCATTATAGAGGATGGTTATAGCGTCCGCGTTAGATTCACTGAGCAAAGTTACCGTCCTTGGCGGCATGAATGTTCACACTATCATTCCCGTAGGAAATCAGGCAACTACAGGCGTCGTATTTGACATCGATGTGACCATCTCGAACGAAGATCTGCCGATTCTTATCAAGCCTGCTAATGATGGGCCCCAAATACAACATGTATGCCGTCTAGGAAAGTCGAGAGGTGTGAAGATAGACTTTAAGAGTGATTGCCTGCCGACACATGTTAAGGTGGGTCATTTCCGACAAGCTGTGCGGCCATTTGTCCCTAAGTTGCTTCAGTGCCAAAAATGTCAGAAGTTTGTCATGTGAGCGCTGTCTGTAGAAATCCTACAACATGTTCTCGTTGTGGCGCACCACACTCTGCCGACAACTGTAAGGCTGATTCCTATAATTGCCTGAATTGCCAAGGGCCCCACGACGCCACATCAAAAGAATGTCCGAAAATAAGGCAGAAGATTTCGGTTCTGAAGAAAATGGTGAGGGCCGTTCGACTCACCTAGAAGCGGTTGCTGTCGTCAGGCGACATCGTTCTCGTCGCAGACGCTCATCTAGAAAGCCTGCCCGCAGTATCAAGTCTTCTGTAAAGCCTCCTTTCGTTCAATCGGCTTCACCACCACCACCGGACTGAAGGAACACGTGCACTGAGAATGCTGCCCCTGAAAAGGAGGCTCTGGAAGAAGCATGGCCATCACTTCCAAGGATAACCCCTGCAGAAAAACTGGAACATGCACCGGTAGCACCACTTTCTCCGTCTCGCCAAGATGAGGTGACAGAGCATGACCGAGAAATTTTGACGATGATCACGTCTCTCATCAATACCATTCGCCCACTTATAGGCAACGCGAACACGCCTACAGCACGATGCGCAGTGCAAGTATTGGATGCCCTAAGTCCAGTTCTTGCCAACTTCGCATAGACAAAATGGCTCCTTCACTGCCTTCATTCCGAGACGAAGTACGTAGTGTGACAGTTTCACAGTGGAATTTTAGAGGACTTATATCGCGCATCTCATGTTTTCGACATTACGTTTTCCGCAAAAGATTTCCTATATTAGTAATATGTGAACCTATTATGTCAAAAGCGATAAAGCTTTCTGGCTACGAAGCCTTCACTTCATCGACTTGTGAATAGCCCAGCAAAGTATTTATATATATCCGCACAGATTTAACCTACATTCCACATTTGTTGCAACCCCATAACGGAAATCAATACGTATGCCTCCGCATTGCAAAGAAGAAGGTAGCCTTCACGCTTATCGGCGCATACAACTTACCATGTGGTCAGTTCGATGGTGAAAGACTACATGACATCTTGGCCGCTACACCTGGACCTTGGATTGTGATTGGTGATTTCAATGCTCATCAATTGCTTTGGCGAAGCACACAGATTGATTCCAGAGGCCGGAAACTTGCTGAATTTGCCTCAAGACATGAACTTACCGTTATAAATGACGGCAGTCCAACGTATTTGCGTGGTTCGAGATATAGCAGTTGCTTGGATCTTGCATTAGTGTCACGGCAATTCACCCAACAAGTGCGATGGTTCACTGATATTGAGACTCAAGGCAGTGATCATATTACAACGTATCTGAAAGTCACAGGTTTTGCAACTTCCTCCTCATCAACTAACAGAAGAGTTAATTGGACAATGTGCAAAGCAAAGGTGGTAGAGGCAAGCGATGATATCGCGTGCAGCCTGGAGGAGGTAATGAAAAATGTGATGGAAGAGGTTACGTGCGCTTTTAAATACACATCAAAGCGTACAGAATTTGATATAGAACTTGAACGACTACGCACGGTTCTTAGGCGGGCGGAGAGGAGGTACAGGCGCACTAATTCAATTCATGACCTCAGAGACGCTCGACGTCTACAAAAAAAAATCCAACGTCGAATCGACAAGCTGGAGGACCAACGGTGGAAGAAATTTTGTGAATCACTCGATCCTCGCAAGCCTATGTCCCATATATGGAGGACGGTGCTTGGCCTTGGCTCGACTCCACAACAACGTCCATTCAGCACATTGGCTCTCCATCAAGGCCGCCTGCAGGTTGACGTTGCTGAAGATTTCTGCGTGAGGATTGCGGGCAATGTGGTTACCATGAGTGACGAAGTTCTCGGGGATTCTCCTGTAGCACGATTTTTTGAACTGAATATGCTTTTCTCACTCGAGGAACTAGATGCAGCTCTAGCCACCTGCAGACGTTCATCGTCACCTGGGCCGGACGGTATTACATACGCTCCTTTATGCTATCTTGGAAGACGCGGCCGAGACCAGCTACTAAAATGCTACAACCAGTCATGCAACGATGGCGTCGTTCTAGAAAGGTGGAAATTCAGCCGCTGCCCCGCCGCGGTGGTCTATTGGCTAAGGTACTCAGCTGCTGACCCGCAGGTCACGGGTTCAATTCCCGGCTGCGGTGGCTGCATTTTCGATGGAAGCGGAAATGTTGTAGGCCCGTGTACTCAGATTCGGGTGCATGTTAAAGAACCCCAAGTGGTCGAAATTTCCGGAGCCCTCCACTACGGCGTCTCTCATAATCAAATGGTGGTTTCGGGACGTTACACCCCACAAATCAATTAAATCCAGCTGCTTGGTACCAATCCTCAAACCTGGAAAGTCGCCGCTTGATCTGGCATCATATCGACCCATTGCGCTGTGCATCTGTGTGGAAAAAATATTGGAAAGAATGGTTCTGACACGCCTCGAGTGGTACCTTGAACGCTATAATATATACCCAGAGGCCATAGTTGGTTTTCAAAGAGGCCGCTCTTCTATTGATAATGTCATTGACCTCGTAACCTCTGTGCAACAACAGAAATACCTCAAGGGCATGTCGGTTGCAATGTTCCTCGATATGAAAGGTGCATACGACAACTTAACGCACGATGCCATCCTAGATGCCTTGGCGAACATTGGAATCGGTGGAGAAATGTTTCGATGGATTCGGAGCTACCTACAGAGGAGGTCCTTCTTCGTGCTCACTGCGGAAGGCCACACCGTTGATCATTACACCACTCATGGCGTTCCACAAGGCAGGGTTCTCAGCCCTACGCTATTTAACCTCACGATCATAGGCCTTGTACAAAGTCTACCTCGATCAGTCAATATCTCTACATACGCTGATGATATATGTATCTGGGCTTCAGCAGTGACACGACTCCAGGTACATGCACGGCTCCAAAAAGCAGCGAGAATAACGTCGACGTACCTCCATGCTTGAGGCCTCACAATTTCCACGGAGAAGTGCGCCTCAGTCCCTTTTACCCGAGAGCCCATGATCTGTTATCCTGTTTCTATCGACAACGTGAACCTTTCGTACACGAGACGTCACCAATTCCTGGGCCTCATTATCGACAGAGATCTCTCGTGGAGTGCTCACATCTCGCACTTGAAGAAGAGGCTCAGCTCCATCACACACGTGATGAGATTTCTCGCTAGTAAAACGTGGGGCACATCAGTGTCATCTATGCTTCAACTGTACAGAGCGTTCTTCTTGGGATATTTGCGGTATAGCACGCCCGTGCTTTCCAACGGCAGAAAAACTAACATCAGGGTCTTGCAAAGCATTCAAGGCCAAGTACTCCGCACATGCTTGGGGCTACCTCGGTGCGCTAATACGTTAGCAACAATTGGTATTGCTAAAGACCATTCGATCAAGACATATATGACTGTCGACACACTCCGAACACATATCCATCACATATCCAGATTGCTTAACCACCACCTTGCTAGCTTGCAACTAGAAAGACCAAAGGCAGTGTTTTCCAAAGTTGTTGCGGCTAACCAGAATTCCATCTCGTGGATATTCTCGCCCCAAACCATACCACTATCTCCAGAGTGGTGCATGAAAAGACCGACTGTGCACCTTGAAGTGCAGGGGACATCTGAAAAGGCAAGCCTGTCATCTGCAGCCCTCAAGCAGATCTCACTGGACCTTTTGCATTTGTCGTATGCTAACCGAATTCATGTTTTCACGGATGGTTCGATCTCGGGAAGTTCTACAGGTGCTTTTGTCATACCATCTCAAACAATCACTGTCAAATTCAAGACATCACACGTCACGACATCTACTGGATCCGAGCTCGCCGCTCTTCGAGCCGCTGTGGAGTTTGTTACGCAAGAATCCCCTAGTATATGGGCCATTTTCTGCGACTCCAAGGCAGCCCTTCAATGCGTGCGAAGTCTACGACGTGGAAACTACCACCAGATGGTGTATCGTATTAATGAAATTTGTCATCGCGCTTCTGATCAAAGACACGACGTTGTTTTCTATAGTTGCCGGGCCACTGTGGCATCAGTGGTAACCACCTCGCTGATGACGCTGCCCAATGTGCCCGATGGAGCGCCCACACTGTTAATACCCTTCTGAAGAGTACACGCAGCTGGAGAACTTCGTCACGTCGCGCGTAATGCCACGCTTGCGCACTGGAATTCTCCACCTAACTCCAATCATCGCCCTAAGAATCCCAAGTCATTACTCTAGAAACAACTGCCATCCAAGATTCCTCGACATGGCGCTACAATGCTGTGCCGGCTGTGAACTGGGGTAGCGTTTACTAAGTCATTCAGCCATCGCATTGGCATGGCGGATTCATCCATGTGTGAAAGCTGCAACTGTATAGAGACTATTGAACATCTCTTGTGCCACTGTGCCCAATTTGATGAATATCGCCGGACTCTCCAGTGTGCCTTGAATAGACTCGATGACCGGCCATTTAATGAAGCAAAGATCTTAGGAGCCTGGTTACGCAGCACATCAGCACAGAAAGCCACACGAGTCCTCCTGAGAATCTTGACAGCAACTTCATTGAGGGACTGCCTGTGAAACTCAGCATTGTGTGTGTGATGTGACATGTGTCTATCCTTCTCTCTCTCTCTTTTACTCCCCGTTCCCCCTCCCCATGTGTAGGGTAGCAAACTGGACGCATAGTCTAGCTAACTTCCCTACCTTTCCTACATTCCTTCTCTCTCTCCTCTCTCTCTCTCTCTCTCTCTCTCTCTCTCTCTCTCTAGAGGATGGTCATTTACACATTTCCCACTATTTACCTTTTTCCCATCAAGGCTCGTTCATCTGAAAATAGTTTATACCTTAAACCACTTAATTTATGTATTTCTTCAACAATTCGGTATTCAAACGTCTCAGAAAAGTCACGAATTTTCGATTGAATGGACGCGACATTCTCCTCTATAATTGTGGCGTTCTGGTTATACAGGAAGTAATGAAACACTAGAAGTAAACAATAAAAAATTTGACCGAGTGATGTGCGCCATTGCCTGAAGTAAATTTCTTTCGTGTGCCAGTCTGCTGTCCTGAAAGCACGTACAGTCGAGCCAATAGCTAGTACGGGGTGCTTGACCAAAAGATCCACTGGTTCGGTTTGGTCAACACTCCTTTCGTCATTGCACAATAAACATCTAACGGTGCTGCCTCGCAAGCCGGTCTAGTTTGTATTGAGCACAATCGTCCACAAACTGTCCGCTATCACGAAACCTAACACCACCATCGGGAGCTCGGTCATCGGACGCTGCAGTGCAACGGCACTATAGACCAGCAGCGGGAGGACCATGAAGCATCCGGATTGCACTCCGTGTTTCGAGTGTAAATACAACGCAGGCCTCCATAGAATCCCAGGTGGTGTCTGATATTTCCAATAGTTTAACCTATGCTCTTGCAACCTCAGAGTATTACTGAAGAAACTGCTGTCTAATTTTGGTAATATTGTATCCAGTGGGTAAAGGTGATGTGGAAGAACCAGTATGATTTTTTTCAACAAGGTACTGGCCCGAAAAGGAACTCTAAATGTTAACTTTTTGCCTATTTCGGTGCCAATGGTTTGGACCAAGGTGTTGAAAATCCGCATAACAACGCTGTTGTGTTCGTTTGGAAGGCGAAGTGACATGATATGGCTCAGCATCCAAAGTGGATACATTCCATACGAGGATAAGTGACAGAATGCATAGTGATCACTCGTACCTGATTTTTTTCCTCCAAATCTAGTGCGAGCACAAAGCTTGCGTGTAGCACAATCAACACCATTGCCACCGGTTGCAAGGTCCTGTTTGTCAAAAGAGCGCAACGGTGCTTGAGGACGTCTGCGGGACACAAGATCAGTCAATCCACAGCAGTGTGTGTGTATCATTCGACAATATCTTTCCACAGCCTTGCCGACACTCCGTTCACAACGCTTCCCAATATTGCATCATTCGCTTTTTTGTGCGAACCGTTGTTGGTCCCGCTGCAGAATTTCGCTGCGAAGTCGACAACCTGATTAAAGATGACATTAACGTTTATTGCAGTTATTAGTTCCATGAGACCCACAGAGTAATTTTCTTAAACACCGCACTGTCAAAATAGGCCCCGCAGATGTCGCTTTCGTCAGATAGATTGAAGAGATCTTGTGGGCCATCCAGATTGAGTGAGTTGAACATTTCATCGGAAATAATTATATTATTGACGATGGCTGGTGGTCTTCTCTATAAGTTTCGGTACACTAGTGGATCCGTTCGAATTCCGTACACAAGGCTCAGCTTGATTACAAGAACCAGCATCCGCAGTGACGTCATGTCTAACGAAACGTACATTACTTGAAGTAGAGCTCTGGGGGCCTCCTTTAGGCTGTCTGTGGGATCCAGTTCACTAAAAATGCAGATTCTGTAGTAAGCAAACAGTGCTCGTTCGGCTTAATTACTCAACATGCCTTGCAAGACTTGATGAGGCGAATGCACGGCATTGAAGTACGTATTTTTTCGGTGCACGTCGAATTAATTGTAGCAGACATACCGATAGAAGTCCTTGCAAAGATCGAGCATGCTGTTTCCTGTTCGCCAGAGCATTTGAAGCATCGCGTTCATGATTCTCGTGTAGGATTGGGTGCCTGGGTCATCAGGTAACATGTCTGTTGATATCTTGAAGAACTGCAGGAAGATTGCGGCGCCAGTGACTGCAGAGGCAATGACCGGACAGAAGAGTAAAGAAGGATGACAACTAGAGGATGAGGTACGCCGAGCGTGACTCGTGGCCACCGGTGAACGGTGTTGCGACGCAGTCTGTCTTGAGTCGACTGAACGTAGTGAATCTCCACGATGATTGGAGGCGTGTAACTGCTCATCGTTGGTATTCGGCAGCACCATTGCCACGGCATACATGAAGGAAAGCCGCGACGTTCTTAGGAGTAATGCCTGTCGAGCTTCTTCTTCTTCCTCTTAGTTAGCCGCCTGTCACACAGCTGTTCTGTGATTGTGTGAAGACCAATCACGCTGCGAGGATAACAAGCATAAAAAATCACTTGAAGAAGCAACAATAAACTGCTGCTATTTTTGAAAATGTTCTGTATTTTAAAACAGCCATTTGAGGTAAAAGCTGCCCATTGGTATTTATTCGGTTATAAAAAAAGAATTGAAGGCCAGTGTAAAGCGTGATTATGGCGTCGAAACATCCACTGTCACGAGACAGAAATGCATCGGATACTGGCAGAACTTTAAGATTTTAACCCTTTGATGCCTAAATTTTTTCTGTAAATGAACAACACCACGAAAACTCTGATATGGATAAGGAAACCATTAAATATGCCATTAAAGTTTTGAGACAAGCTACGAATATTTATAGGCGAGTAATTAGTTGTTGCTCCTGAGCAACATTGCGCACCTATGGTATTACTTCCCGTGGAATGCCTTCCAGCAGTACCGGCCTATAATAACGTTTATATCCATATTGTACTATTTCAAATTGAGATTTAAGTGTATACATTCGAAAATTTTTTTTACACTTGCCCTGGGGGACTGGGCTTGGGTCGGGTAGCGTCGGCAAGCCTCGAAAAAAAAAACGTTTCAAATCTATAAAGTAAATCATATTGTCGTTTAATATATTAAAAACGAACTTTTTATATTTACTATCGTGTAAATAAAAAGGACACCGAACCACGCAGACAATTCTGTTAAAATAAAGTTTCTTCATTATCTCATTTCGGACTGATCGGAGCGCTTGTTGTGGGAGTGACGCCGACGGAGAAGAAGATGAAAGGAGTGTCAACCGGTTCTTTACGATGATATATTTCTTTTTATGCCACACTAAAAACGACAAATTTAGCAGCTCCGCACACCGTAAATTAGTACCGTCGCATATGCTCATTTCTGCTTCTACTCCCACATGTGCTCATTGTTTATCGTGAGCAACAACCCATTCGGTATCAATATTACGGTGACGTAACTTGTGGCCAAACAAATCAGCTTGATCACAAATGTTCAACGCGCCTTCTAGGTCATTTTAAGTGTAACATATGTGGCAGTATCATCCTCTTTCGCTGGACTCGAATGAATGTTTTTCTGCGAGTGAGGCTTTTTTTACCTTTTGTCACACGCTGAAACAAAACATTACAAAATTGTGATGTATTTATAATAAGGCATTGTTTTAAATCTCAAGACACTTGAAGGTGTTTGTTTCTTACGAAATGTAGCGCCAGAAGTGTAACGCAGCAGGGTCTGTTGGCTGATACAAATATTTTTAGAGTTGTTGCTCCAGAGCAACAGCTGGCATCAAAGGGTTAATGGTGCTCCTATGTGCACCTAATGTACAGAACCAAGATCCACTTTGGCATTTCACGTGTTTTGGCGTGATAAATGACGGAGATGCTGCCGCCACACGAGATTAGTCCTCATACCCTAGACTGTTAAGGTCAAGTACCTCTACCCTCAGTAGACAAGCGTTGATCGCCTGGCAGCTCTCGCTATTCAGACTCAAGGCCTCAGCCATTTGAGGCTGACGTGGAGCGCTAGGCCGGATCGGTAGAGTTTACCGAAACTTCGGGATCTTCGCTAGCTCTGGAGTCACCTTTTCATTAACGAGCCAACAGTACACAAAAGTCAGTTGCACCCCTCAGCGCGCTCCTTTGTCTTGGTTACGATGAAACCAGTCATCGCGTCAAGGGCAGTCGACTAATTTGGGTGGCGTTTTCATACCATAAGCATCTCCTTTCATTTGTTTGTCGTTCCACCGAGTGCAAAAGAACACCCATGCAATAAACGAGTCAGAAGCTGTGATGATATGTTTATATCATATATATATATATATATATATATATATATATATATATATATATATATATATATATTATTTATTATTTATTATATCCTCAAAGGTTCCGTATGGAACTTTACATGAGGGGTGGGCGATGAAAGGCGGTATCAAAAGTAATGGTTAAGATGCAGTTGAGTCTGCTGCTTGTATGGCATTCTTGAAGCGCGCAGAATCTCGGATGACTGCGGATATTGAAACGTTCAATGCCTGCTCTAAGTCTGTTTTAGAATAATCAGCACGGTGGCCTCTGAGATCAACACTGGTCTAGCGTCTTAAAACAACGTGACCA